>CM028134.1:90715000-90987500 GCA_016271365.2 Neoceratodus forsteri
TGTCTAGCATGGATGTTCTCTCCAGTCCCCCCATATTTAGAAGTTACCGTCCTGTCTAGCATGGATGTTTCTCCAGTCCCCCCATATTTAGAGTTACACGTTCTGTCTAGCATGGATGTTCTCTCCAGTCCCCCCATATTTAGAGTTACGGTCCTGTCTAGCATGGATGTTCTCTCCAGTCCCCCCATATTTAGAGTTACCGTCCTGTCTAGCATGGATGTTCTCTCAGTCCCCCATATTTAGAGTTACCGTCCTGTCTAGCATGGATGTTCTCTCCAGTCCCCATATTTAGAGTTACCGTCCTGTCTAGCATGGATGTTCTCTCCAGTCCCCCCATATTTAGAGTTACGGTCCTGTCTGTATGGATGTTCTCTCCAGTCCCCCATATTTAGAGTTACCGTCACTGCCTCTAGCATGGATGTTCTCTCCAGTCCCCCCATATTTAGAGTTACCGTCCTGTCTAGCATGGATGTTCTCTCAGTCCCCATATTTAGAGTTACCGTCCTGTCTAGCATGGATGTTCTCTCCAGTCCCCCCATATTTAGAGTTACCGTCCTGTCTAGCATGGATGTTCTCTCCAGTCCCCCCATATTTAGAGTTACCGTCCTGTCTAGCATGGATGTTCTCTCCAGTCCCCCATATTTAGAGTTACCGTCCTGTCTAGCATGGATGTTCTCTCCAGTCCCCCCATATTTAGAGTTACAGTCCTGTCTAGCATGGATGTTCTCTCCAGTCCCCCCATATTTAGAGTTGCCGGTCCTGTCTAGCATGGATGTCTCTCCAGTCCCCCATATTTAGAGTTACCGTCTGTCTAGCATGGATGTTCTCTCCAGTCCCCATATTTAGAGTTACCGTCCTGTCTAGCATGGATGTTCTCTCCAGTCCCCCCATATTTAGAGTTACCGTCCTGTCTAGCATGGATGTTCTCTCCAGTCCCCATATTTAGAGTTACCGTCCTGTCTAGCATGGATGTTCTCTCCAGTCCCCCATATTTAGAGTTACCGTCCTGTCTAGCATGGATGTTCTCTCCAGTCCCCCCATATTTAGAGTTGCACAGTCCTGTCTAGCATGGATGTTCTCTCCAGTCCCCATATTTAGAGTTACCGTCTGTCTAGCATGGATGTTCTCTCCAGTCCCCCATATTTAGAGTTACCGTCCTGTCTAGCATGGATGTTCTCTCAGTCCCCCCATATTTAGAGTTGGTCGTCCTGTCTGGCATGGATGTTCTCTCCAGTCCCCATATTTGAGAGTTACCGTCCTGTCTAGCATGGATGTTCTCTCCAGTCCCCCATATTTAGAGTTGACCGTCCTGTCTAGCATGGATGTTCTCTCCAGTCCCCCCATATTTAGAGTTACCGTCCTGTCTAGCATGGATGTTCTCTCCAGTCCCCCATATTTAGGTTACCGTCCTGTCTAGCATGGATGTTCTCTCCAGTCCCCATATTTAGAGTTACCGTCCTGTCTAGCATGGATGTTCTCTCAGTCCCCCATATTTAGAGTTACCGTCCTGTCTAGCATGGATGTTCTCTCCAGTCCCCCCATATTTAGAGTTACCGTCCTGTCTAGCATGGATGTTCTCTCAGTCCCCATATTTAGAGTTACCGTCCTGTCTAGCATGGATGTTCTCTCCAGTCCCCCATATTTAGAGTTGCAGTCCTGTCTAGCATGGATGTTCTCTCAGTCCCCATATTTAGAGTTACAGTCCTGTCTAGCATGGATGTTCTCTCCAGTCCCCCGCCCCCCATATTTAGAGTTACCGTCCTGTCTAGCATGGATGTTCTCTCCAGTCCTAGTGAAAACATTTCCAATAGTTCAGCCAACATAAACCGAACTGCACTTGCACATTGGAATGCAGACAGCCACCTCACTTTGACAGCTAATGAATGCATTACTGTATATCAGACCCTTGACTCTTGGGTGTTACATACCTTGTACAATGTATTCACAATACATGCAGTGGCTACAATTTATATTAATGTTTTGAAATTGGATGAAAGACTGTGTTAGTTCAGGTTCATGTAGTGATTTAATTCAACATCCTCTACATTTTATGAGCTCCTGAACACAATATTTATTTGGATGGTCTGGGATTTTTTCAACAATCTTTGAGTCACTCTTCAATACATCCTAATGTTTATTACTGATGTTCTTGATTTTAACAATGTCACTAGTATAAGTAGCTATCAACCTTGGGGACGCCTCAGTTTGAGTTCCACCACTGTGGTGCATAGAATAATTATAGATATAAGGCAATTTTTGTGGGGGGTTGGAAGAAATAGGCTGTTGGTTAAATAGGATCTGCAGCTTATCCTGTACGTAGGGAACTAGGCAGACTAGGTGGGCCAAGCGGTTCTTATCTGCCATCAAAGTTTATGTTTCTATGTTTCTGTTTTTGGCCTGGTTTGGTGCCGTTTCTAGGGCATGGCTCTTTAAGCTTTCTCCATGTACATGAGAGTCAGTTTCCTGATTTCCAAGACCTTCTGGAGTAGCAGATATAGCCAGTAGCTGATTTATGCTAGGGTATAACTTCACCGGAGTGGCTATACATAGGGCTGGTAGTTAATGATGTTCTGAGCCTATTATATCCCCTGCCTCTATAATGTCCTGATCTTGTTTACTGATTAGAAGTATTTTCCCTTTGTGTGAGTACACACTAAACTCATCAAAATCCCCGCGGTACTCATGTCTATGTGTAAATGGAGAAGGACAATGGTCCTTTCCTATATGTGCCAAATCCCTAACAACCACACAATTTCATAGGTTTATCAGAGCTTTATAGTAGACCAAAGTCCATTTCAGCTTGCAAATTATGTGTATTTTTAGTAACCCCAAATATAATTTTTAATCAGGTAATCATCCAGATTTGATTTAAAGCTATTCATATTATGACTGGCCACTACTTCCAAGGGGTGATTATTCCAAATGTTGTTGATTCTTACAGAAAACCACTGTTTTCTTTTTTTGTTCTAAATGATTCCAGCTCTAATTGTAAAGGGTGAGTTCTGGTGTTCTAATGTAAACTTCTATAATTTAACCCCAGTATTTCCCAGATGTGAGGATCAGTAGTTGCTCGGTATGCCAGACACAAGTCACCCCTCAGTCAGCTATACTCCAGGGAATACAACCCTAGTTTTTTTTAGTCTTGATTCATAATCCAGACCATTTACTTCATTAATCCTATGGGTTCCCTTTGCTGAATTTTTTCCCAAACTTTAATTTCTCCTTTGCCACCAGGGGACCACAGCTGGGCACAGTAATCAATATGTGGTCGCACTAGAGATGTAGAAAGTGGCAGCAGTACTTCCTTGCTTTTACTTTTAATATGTTTGTTTATACAATGTAAATTGCTGCTTGACTGCTTGATAACCTGGTAGCATTGTGATTTGAAACTTAAATCATTGCTAATTCTTATACCCAGATCCCTTTCATCTTCTGTCATCTTTAATGTTCGCCCTCCCAGTGAATAATTGCTCAACCTATTTTTATTTCTGAAATGCATAACACTGCATTTTTCAATGTTAAATGTCAGCTTTTTTTCATTTGCCCAAGTTTCCAATTCCCCAAGGGCTATTTGTAGAATGTTTACATCCTCATGGGTTTCCACTATGTGCCCCAGTCTGGTGTAGTCTGCAAATTTGGATAACCATGCCTCGGTTGTAATCCGCATAGAGGTAGTATAGATGTTAAACAAGCATGGTCCCAGCACTGAACCCTGGGGCTTCCCGATGGTTACATCTAACTAGCTTGAGTTGGTTCCTTTATTACTAACTCTTTGCTTCCTATCAGTGAGCCATGCCTCTATCCATCTAGTTGTTTTACCATCCATACCTAACTCAATTAATGCATCAACAAGCTCCCCGTGGGGTAACTTGTCAAATGTCTTTGAGAAATCCAAGAAAATTACATCCACTGGGAGTTTATAGTCTAAGGCCTTACTTACCCTTCCATAGAATTCCAACAGGTTAGTCTGGCAAGATCTACCCTGTGTAAAACCATGTTGTGTGTGGTCAATATTATGTGTAGCTAGGAGTTGGTTCATGATATGATCTTTAATAATGCTCTCAAGAATCTTTCCCATGACTGCTGTTAAACTAATAGGTCTGTAATTCTGCACCTCATATTTAGGTCCCTTTTTGTAAATAGGTACCACTATAGCTTGTCTCCATGCTTCCAGGACCAATCCATCATCTAATGATTTATGATAAATGGCTAGAACTGGGTCCACCAAAATGTCTGCTATTTCTTTGATAACTCTAGGGTGCAAGCTATCCAGTCATTGGGATTTATTCTGATCCAGACTCTGTAGCCTTTTAAGGACATCCAGTCTGCTTATACATACTAGGCCCAGTATTTGTTGCCAAATCTAAATGCTTAGTTTTTGGGTGTGTTTTATTATTAAAAACAGAGGTAAAAAAAGTGTTACACTGGTCAGCCATTTTGGCTTGATCTGTCTCTATATTACCTTCATGATCCTTTAGAAGCCCAACTAATTTACCATCTCCCTTAATGTTATTAACATATGTATAAAATGACTTATAGTTATCTTTTACATTGCTTGCCAATTTATACTCATGATTTTGTTTTGCTTTCTTGATACTAGTTTTGTTATTTTGAGAATTTTTTTTATACATATCCCAGCAAATACTATTTCCACTTTTTTTTGCCTTAGTGAACATGTCGGTTTTCTTTTTAATTAACTTTTTGACTTTGGGGGTCATCCATGGTGGCATCTTATTTTTGTTCTCTTATATTTACAAACTGTTGGAGTAAAGGTTTTAACCAATGTATTTACCTTATTAGTCATTAGGTCCCACATATTCTGCAAGGATTTGTTCTTAAAGTCTTTCTCCCAATCCCAATCTACCAAGTTACTTCTAATCTTGTCAAAATCAGCCTTATTGTAATTAAACATTGTTGTATTACCTGTTTTGTTCCCCAGCTTGCCTTTGTATGTAAAGCTAACTATGCTGTGATTGCTGGACCCTAATGGTGGTAATACTCTACAGTCTTGGATTTTATCGTCTAGATTACTCAAAACCAAATCCAAGATGATTCTCCCCAGTGTATTCAGTTACGTACTGACTCATTCCTGTTAGGTCAAAGACTTCCAAATAGTGTTGCTCTGAAGTAGTATTGGCCTGCATTTTGTCCCAGTTTATACCAGGGAGATTTAGGTCTCCTAGCATAATATTATTATCGGTATCACCTATTGTACCAATAAAATCCAATATTTTTAGGTCATCTTCATGTGTTATATCAGTATTGCCATGCCTCAGGCAGTTATATATCCTACATGTCCCAGCAGCATCAGATTCTGAATTTAGTTTATACCATCCAACTATTCTGTCAATTGGGACAGGGCAATTAGGATCTGAACAAATCAGTATATATATTTTTATAAGCCTCTATGTTTAACTTTAGTGTCCCCAAGTGTCCAATATAGCAGTAGTCATAAAAAATCTCTGTGCCCGATTCCAAGATGGTTACACCAGGCGTAAATGCAGTATGCCAATCAAGATAGCACAAAATGCAAGTTATGCTAGCGAATTGCGACATGCATGATTCGAAAAGAACACTTATGATGCAACCTGCAACTGAAATGACAAACGCAAGATACAATGCAGTTACGCCAAAGAATGCCTACGCCAGTGCATAACGTGGCCTATGACAGGTGTAACACACCAGCACCATGGAACTGCTATCCCAAAACAGTTGGTGTACAGAACTATGGCACAGGAAGGTCATGAAAGGTAATAGCTGTCTTAAACAGTGCACAGGCCAGAGGAACACCCCCCAGCCAGACAGCAGCACACCACACCAACAGTAGGCCCCCAACGTGGAGCACATTGCAAACAGTGGAACACCCAAGCAAATATGCCCAGGACACACAGGACAGAGTGAAAGGGGCAGCAGCAGCATGCCCACACATGGCAGTAGAAAGTGAACACTGGACAAGGTGCAACATGGACCACAGCAAGCAGCAACAAGAGGCCAACACAGACTGTGGGACAGGGCAATGCCATGTTGCACAGAGAAGCAATGGGAGGAACAATGGGGAACAGTGCCATGCAATGTGGGACAGTCTGGAGGGAAGAACTTCAGACAGCCAAGCACTGGGACACAAAGCACAGGTGGCAAGAGGGGTGGAACAGGGATGGCAGAGGCCTGTGAGTGTAGGCACCACCACAGCACCTCCCTAGCAACAGCAAGGTGACTCCAGCAGTACAATGGGGTACACATAGTGGCACAATGCAGCACAGGCAATGGCATGGCACCCATGCCAATGCCACCATGGTGTTAGGACTGGTGACTGCAGCCGCCAGGCATCACGCGACATGTGTGGCTGCACTGGAGCAGGAACAGTGCTCAGGCATGCCGAACAGCAGCCATGAGGAAGGACCGCAATCATTGCACAACAAACAGGACACACAGGGGAATCATAGCATGCACAAGCGACAGGCATTGGGGCACAGGAGGCAAAGGTCACACGCAGGCCACAGAAACAATGGCAGGATGATGGCGCCACCAGGCACAATGCCCCAGCCATGGCCACTGATACACATAGACAGTGGAACCACAACAGGGACACAGCACAGAGTGGCACAGACCTGTAGATATATGGCAGTGAGATGCACCATTGACTGTGCCACTGGTGCCACCCACAGGGACCACTGGTCCCCCGGGTGGAAGGGAGCCATACAGGTCCAAGGCTGCCACACATCCAGGACATGTAATGTGTGGTGGTAGGTGGCCTGGTCCAGGCATGGTGTGCTACAGCTCACAAGACACCATGCGGCAGCAGCTACTGGTGCATGCCAAAGGCTGTGAGCTGCACAGCTGGCACACAGACCAGGTGCACTGTGTGAACACACAGGGGTCAGCATTAACCATCACAAGTGTGCCCTCACATGCACGGTGACACACACACGCACATGCCCATGCACACAAGAGACAGATGCGCAGACAGGTGTGTACAAAAAAGCATTTACTGTGCAGTATGGAACAGGTTAAAACAGTAACACAGGTAAAACAGCTATATACAGGTACAAACAGCAGAAAAGAGGGAAAACAGCAGTAAAGAGGTAAAACAACATGAACAATGTAGGAACCCAACACAACACCAGAAGTCACCCTCCCAACACACCCCACAAGCATGGCCCACCCACACCAGTCCAGGATACCCCCCTGGCAATGTCACCCCCTATATACAAGCCCTCACCCCATATATACAGCCCCCTCAGCACAACAGAGTCCACCAGAGTCCACCAATGTAGGCGCCAGCACTGCCATAGCTCCTCCAGCAGGGCACCCAGGGACCTGTGCAATCTGGCCATGTCCCTGAGTATGGCAGACACAAGCTGGATCAGCCGCAGATTGCCTAGCACACCACCCTGACTAGGCTGACCCCCAGGTGCCCCATCGCTGCCATCCTGACCACCCGGCAGTTGCTGGTCCAGGCCACTGCCATCCACTTAGGACCCAGGGTCGTCCGCAGCCTGTTCGTCCACTTCCTCTGCCTGTTTTGGGATCGGTGGTGGTGCAGAGTCCTTCTGCCCCTCTGCTGCAACCTCCACTAATGACACTGCAGCCAGCACATACAGGGCCACAGCCCCCACACCATCCTGTGCTGTGACCTCTCCAGCAGCCAGCTGTACCTCTGTTCCCTGCTGCCCATCATCTGTGGGGTCCTGCACCACCATCACCTCTGCCTCATTCCCCCTCCTCCTCTGATGTTGTAGGAGGGAAGGGCCTTGCTCTCCGCTGGCGACGCTGGGTGTGGTGGCAGTATACCTTGGTGTCAGACGCCTTTACCTCCATCATGGCCCTTAGCAGGGCCCTCTGTCAGGGCATCAGTTGGCTATGCACACCTGTAAGGACACAAAGGCCGCAGTCAGTGCAGGTCCTGGACATACAGCACACAGCACACAGCCATCACAGCATGGGCACAACACATAGCACACAATGCATGCATCTACCTGCCCTCCACTGCAATGCCTCTTGTCACAGTCCCCGACATGGGCATCCATCTGGCCCTGGTCGCCACGTAATGCACCTGTGGGGAAGGGGAACAGGGTTACATGTGTGCACCACAGCAGGCCATGGCCTATGCTTCAGCAGTACACTACTGTATGGGCAGCCGTAGGTATACCCACCTGCACCCGCATCCTGGCCCATCCTCATTTCAGCACCCCATGGTGTGCCATGCTGATGAGCCACTCCCGGAACCCCGGGTCCGCCATGCCATGTCCTGCCACCTGTGCTGTAATTGGCAGATGGTATGGGGCATGCTGCTGCTGGCACCCAGCTGCACCCCAATGACTTGCCATGCTCTTTCACGCTCTGCCGCAGTGTGCCTCCTGCACCTCCATGGGAGTAGTGTTTGCTCCCACTGCTGTACAAGGTTCATGAATGTGGTGGTCTCCAGCAAGGTGAAATTAGGAGCCTGCTCTCCGGAACATGACTGGGACTTAGGACTGGCATGGGGTCATGGGAACATGTGGTACAGACCTGCAAGGGATCAAGGCACAGCACACATGTCAGTGCACATTGGTCAGTCTTCCATGTCGACAACCCCGCCCCCGGCAACCCATCAGGACATGCAGTGGTGAGCATGGCGGATGTGGCTGGGGCATAGTATCACTGGGCATGGTACTGCACCATGTGTGCCACACCATGGGTGTGGCACAGTGGGGTGGTCTGGCACAGGCATGGCCCTGCACGACACCCCCCATTGAAGGTGTACATGCCACCAGCACACACCACAGGTGGCATGGCCTGGCAGTGTGGTGCCCTGCGCACATACCACACTGCCTCACACTAACACAATCTGCTCCAGCAGTGTACCGCTAGGCTGCCACTCCCAAGCACAGGTGAGTCCTCAACTTTGCCAGCTGCACGGAGCAAGCCTGGCATGTGGTGCCCCATGACTGTGCACCTGCCGGCCATCGGCCACATGGCACACCACAGCAGGGCTGTGTAGAATGTGGGTGGTGGCCAACATCATTACACACCACCCTGCCTTATGTCTGCACAGCTGCATGCGCAGGGGTACACACCACTGTGCCTATATACCTGTGCTCAGGGTGCAGTTCCATGGCCCCACATGCAGACAGTGTAACTCTGTGCAATACACCTACCTTCCCTGTGCACCCTGTGTGCACCTGTGGGTGGCAGTAATGACTACAGTGGCACACCTGGATGGACACATGGCATAACAGCATTAGCAACTGTACTAACAGTGACCTCAGCACAGCAGGTGGTATTGCAGTGTTCAATTACCTTCTCCTGTACAGTATGGTTGTCTCCTACACAAAAGGAATGGTACAGCTATATTGGGTTCAATATGTAGTACATGCAAATGAAAATGTGCAGGCTGAACACTGTCCTGTACTCACTTATGGTCTGGGTGCATCTCCCCGGTGCAACAGAATGGAACATTTAATTAGCACATGTCTGCCATACTGACTATAGCATGTTGCCTGGGGGTGCTGTGTCCCAGTACTTGTCAGTTTGCAGTGCGTTTCCCACCTTGGCCTCCTATCCACAGTTAGATCTGCCAGTCAGCACTGCAGCCTGATCCCCTGCTCGCAGCCTGTGTGTCCGTTCTGCGGTCTAGCTTCCGCCCACGCACCACTACATGCACATGGTGACGTACAAGCAACACATGCATTGCAGGATGCATTTGCATAATTACGGCCTGCAATACCACAGATACGCAAGTGCGGGATACACATGCAGCTGTACGCACTTGCGGCCTATGCGCATGCTGTGCATATGTGATATGCGCCTCACACAGGCATGCGAGATGTCCTGTCACAACAGTGGTAATAAGGGAGATTACACAGATATGTAGTGCAGACATGTGTACTTGTGGAAGGTGACAATATACATAGGTGACAGTGCAATACAATACTGTACACGTGACAAGCCCTCACACATATCCACACCCGGTGACTATGCAGTGCTCACATGTGACTCACAACGGTGCCCCCCAATGCTCACACACACACCCAGACACACCCATGCACACCCCTCACTCACAGCAGACATCAGTACCCTGTGCCCACCCTGTGTGCCACACACCCCAGCGATGCCCCCCCTTCCAGCAGCGGCACCCCATGGGTGCTTGTTTGTCCAGTGCCTGCTGCTAATGCCCAGTCCTTTTTCCACTTTGCAGACTCTGTGGTGGTACTGGGCCCACCCTGCACCCACTGCTTGTCTGCTGGGCCACCACTGTTGCTAGGTGCTACTGTCACTGCCATCCTCCAGGGTCATCTGTGCCTCCCTGGTGCAGGTGTGGCATGCTGTGCAACTGTCCCTGGTCCTGTCCCCTTGGGCACACTGCCATCCATGGCCTGCTTCTGTGCCGACACCTGTGCTGCCTCCTGCCATGTGCCACTGGTCCTACACCCAGTGCCCAGTGGCTTCATCTCCAGGCCCCTGGTGGTGGGTGTTGCTGCTGATCTCTTCCCTGCCACTCTTGCAGCTTGTGGTGCCACCGGGGTGTGTTTGGTGGTCAATGGTAGCAGATGTTGCCCTGGTGCTGTGGGTGTTGCCGGTGCAGGGGGCTGCAGTGCCTGTGGCTCAGACTGTAGCAGTGGTGCCAGTGGTGGAGGTGGTAAGGCCACCTGCAGTGGCATGGCTGCAGGTGTTAGTGGTGGTTGCGGGTGCTGCTGCCCCAGGGATGCCGGTGTTGGTGGGGTGGGTGCTGCTGCCAGACCTGCTGCCCCTGGTGGTGGCAGTGGTGTGGTCTCCACAGCTTTTCTCAGTGCCGTTGTTGGTGTTGGGGATGACTGCTCCTCCTGTGATGCCTGTGTGGTTGCATCCCACACCGCAGGGCCTCATGGGTGCAGGCCTGCATGCGTGGCCTGTAGCAGGGCCACCAGTGCATCCATCTGTCTCACCTGTTGTGCCACTGACCCCTCGATGGCCATGGCCAGGTGGGTGATGGCACACATCTGTGCCTGTGCACAGGCTTGTGTGGTGGCCATGGCCTCCACAAGCTGCTCCAAGGCCGACCCAGTGGTTTGCACTCCAGTCTCCAGTGCCCCTATGAGTGTGAGCATCTGCTCCTGCAGTGCTGCATGGTGGGCGTCCATGCTGAGCCTTATGCAGCCCAGCATCTCGCCCAGTTCCGCTTGAGTGGTGACCAGGGTTTGGCAGAACCCTGCATAGCTCTGTCAGTGTCTGCGGCCTGTCCTCCTCTGGGGATGGTGTTGTCCCATCCAGAGCCACCTCCAGTAGGTGGCAGGGCACATTTCCAGGGTAATCTCATCCCCCAGGCTCCTACAGCTCAGGATATCACTGAGGTCCAGTCCCTCCTCCTCTCACTGCTGTTCCCCTACCGCATCCTGCTCCCCCACCACCAGTGTCCTGGCTATGTCCTGCTGGGCCTGCTCTGCAGTGGTGCATGTGCTGTCCACTGGCCCTGTGTCCACTGCTGCTGCACCTGTGGGGAGACATCAGTGCCTCAGTGGTACCTACAGTGTCATGCCTGCTACCGTCCCAACCCTGCATCGCTGTCCCACACACTGGGCATAGTGCTGGTTGTGTCCTTACCTGCTCCATTGTCCTCTTGCACTGCACCTGTGGGGGAATGGCAGGGCATCAGTGTTGCAGTGCCTTTCCATGCTGATCATGCATGCCACAGGCCACACCCCTGCAGCGCTGTCCCGCAGGGCGTGGGCACCACTGGACATCACCTTACCTGACCCTGTGTCCTCTGGCTCTGCACCTGTGGGGGAACAACAGTACTTCAGTGCTACCACACCATTACATGCCCACCATGTGTGCCACCATTCACACCCCTGTGTCGCTGTCCATTGCATGACAGGCAGCGCTGGCTGCTACCTTACCTGCCCCTGTGTCTGCTGTGGCTGCACCTGTGCGGGGGGGGAAGAACAGTGCATCAGTGCTGTCTACCCATGTGGTGGCTACACTGCCTGCAGTTCACATGGCCGTGCCCCATGCCAGGCTCCGGTCCTTCATGTTCCCTTCTGTCTATGACTGTTCCACGTTGCATGGCTGTGCCCCACCTTCACTGTTCCTACTGTACTGCTACACACTGCCTGTGCATCCAGCATATCACTCTCCCTCTTGACCGTTGTTACATTCCTTCATCACAGTCTCTGTGCCATGCATCACAGTTCCACTTACCCGTCCCTGCGTCCATCCAGAATGTATCAAGCTCCAAGTCCCTGTGGATGCTGTGCTGGCTCACAAATGCCAGAACCCTCTCCTCATGGGTGCTTAGGGGTCACACCTCCTGTGGCCTGCCTCCTGTGTCCATAGCCTGCCACTTGTTGAATGTCTCTTTGGCCTTTGTGTGGCATTTCAGATCACTGTAGCACTTTTGAAAGTCGTGCATGTGATGTAGACAGCCCGTTCTGAGTGCTGTAATTTTTTTATATAAAATGTATTAATGACTGTCTCTGCTGAAAATTCAAATGCTCTAGGAATGACCTCCTCATCCCCCCAGATTTCAGCTCACAGCTGCAGGCCAAGAGAACTGCTGACAGCATGTATCACACACTCAGTTTTTAGAGACAATGTGTTACCTAGAAGACATTAATCAAGGATCCTGTTTCTCTAAGTTAATTACAGAGTTGTTTTGGGTTAACTTTGTTAAGAGGGAAAATCATAAAAAAGGTTTGAAGAGAAAACACAGGTTATTACACAGAGGTGAGAGTTCATAAATGCTCATATGAAGCCTGTGTGAGGAGGGTACAGCATGAGGTCAAAGAAAGTGTCATTTGAAACTGAGTTATGCTAAGGTTGCAGAATAAATACTTTGAAATTACATCCTGTGGTTGTATAGAAATATATATTTTTTAGATATTTTGACAGAGGAGGAGCTGGATGACCTCATCCAAAAGGGGTTGGCAGATACTGCTTGTAAAGATGATTCTGTTTCACTACAGAGACACTTTTATCTGACTCTGACCAAAATAACATCTGAGCACTGAAAACAGGAATTTAGAAAGCTAGACAAAATCTAAATATTGTAAGAATTGCACTGTTTTAAAACCTTGTTTTGTTTAAAGATATATATGTCTTGTGATATAAGAGTTCTGTATTGTATGTTTGACATATTATTATATATTTGAGTAAAAATTCTAAATTTAGAACAAACCTGGTCTGTCTTTGAGTTGCTTTCTTTTGCTAAGAAATATTTATGGTTCTAGCAGACAGCAGACATAAACTTGTATGGTGGTACCAAACTAGAAAGAGAAGCGTTTTAAATCTGAGGTCTTTATTAAAGTTTTAAAGGGTTCATTTCTGCATGCCTGGTTAGGTGCCCGTAGGCAAAGATATCTGGCCCCCTGAAGATAGATATATCTGAGCCTGTGTATTGGGTATGCTAGCAAAAGGTTAAGAGTTTGAATCCCTCCAGAACTGGAGACCAAAGGTTGATCCGAACTCACAAAAACAGACAAGAGGGTTATCTTGTCTGTTACACTGTTCACAAGACTGCACTCAGAGGTTGGCACTTTGGAAGTAGAGGGCCTGACCTGCTGAGTTAATCTGTGACAGCGCACAGTGCGCCTCACATTTGCCACCACATTTACTTCCCCGCCACTGCGTCCCATGCCACCTTCCTCCACAGTCACTGTTCTCTTTCTCCTTCCTTCCCCAACAGCAGGTCTGGTTTTGCCTCCAGTTCATTCAGGAGCACCTCTGTCTTCTCAAATGTATAATTCCTTTTCCTTCTCTTACTGCCACTTGCCGCCTTTCCCCCACTATCTGACATCTTGTAGCCCCTACGACAGCTCTGCGACTTGCGCACATCTTTATGATCAACATGCATATTGTTATGCCATTATTGAAGGCTATGACATGCTCAAAGGGCGTTAGTTGTGACATGCGTATTTCGGCATTTTCTGTCATATCCGGCAGTACTGCTCTACCTGCTGTCTTGGAATCAGGCCCTCTATCGTTTATTTGACAGTCAGCTAATTTATTCTCCAAAATGATAAAATGATTAGTCATATCCATTTCTAAGCAATGAATTTTTATTAAAGCAAATTTTACTGACAGCAACTCATGCAGTATGAATTAACAAGCAAATAATCACAACAGGGACTAGAAATGCATTCCCTTACAATAGAAAAATACAGAGAAATAATTGTTTTTATACAAGTCACCTGGCAGCCAATTCCAAGATGACTGGTGTAACTTGCACAGAGTTGTGAGTTACGCCAGTCACCCCTATCCCAGGGACCCTATGCTGCATTCCAGAAGCAGCAGGGTCCTGGCACTTGTGACAGGCAAGATATGCCATGCATGGGGTGGTAGCCCACACATGGCATATTGCAGCCATAGGCCGCAATGCACTCCAGGCAACAGGCAGCCCCCCCAAAGCCCCCCCAGCCCGGACCACCTCGGCAGACACCAGGGGCATGGGGGCTAGCACATATGAGCATCTGGGAGGGTGCTCCACAATTGGAGCCACGGGGATCCCTGATGATCGGGGGTTGGGGCAGGGGTGTGCTACAGGGGGCCGGGGTTCCCTATGGCACCATCGCCAGGGCTCTGCGTGGTGGCATCCGATGGTGCCAGCCATCAGATGCCACTTAGGACAGCTTCAAGCTGTCAGAAATTTCCTACACCACTGCAGCTTTGGGAACTGTGGGTTACAACAGCTGCCCACCTGGAATTGGGCTATGTGGATGTTGTAACCTGCAGTTGCATCAGGCGTTGCGGGCTGCAGCATAAGCTGTGTCTTATCTTGTGATTGTCACAGCCCACAGATGCACTGGTGCAAGGTGCCTCCTAGAATGGCACTGGGTGCATCACATGGTGTAAGTCACAGAATATGCCATGGAGATTGGAGTATCCTACCTTACGCCGGTGTAGCCTGACTTGGAATTGGGCCCCCTGTTCCTATAACCAGGAAAAACATGCAATTGGCTTACCACCTTTAGCTCAAACCAGTTCTCAGATTAAAAAGCCCTGAGAGTACTTTTCTGTCTGCAGCTAGTCCATTATACTGAGCCGATTATCTGAAGAAAGGACTCCTTACCCTCGTGTGTCTCAAAGGTATCCTACAGTGTATAGGAAAAGTCTTAGCCTGTGTTGTTTTATTTTCCTTTTCAGCTTAGGTCCTTAGCTCTATTAGTGCTTATTATAGCAATGCAATGCTTCTTTTCTGCGTAACAAATGTGCCACCCACAACTCAATGTTTTTTTATGTCATAACAAGCTAACAATTTAAGACTTGTCCCCATAATTTATGAGTTTTAATTAAGTCATGACCTTGAAGTTACAGCACCTGTCTCTGACTTTTAATGTTATCAGGCAGTTGAGTGTTAAGCAGGAGAGGAAGCAAAGCTATGATACTTAACATACTATGTTTTTTTGATAGATAAATGTCTAAGCTTGACCTTCTAAATTTATTAGCACAAAAAAAATAAATTGACACAAAACCTTATCTATCTTAAGATACACACTACAGAGAAGCAAAACATAGTTTATTTGTAACTAAAATATATATGTCTTAGATAATATTTCTTACGTTACAAAGAAAGCAGAATACAGTTCATTAAACTCATTAGTATTCTTCCAGGGTATTTTCAGCAAGTGGTCCAGCAGCAGTAATTTGCTCTCCCAAAGCACTGTCAATAGTTTGTTGGAATGTTAAACTACCTCCAATAGCCTCCCGTCATGTCTGAATAAGCAAACTAATGTCAACAGTCTGCTCCATTGCTTGAATCTCTTCCAAGAAATAAGAAGTGCCCATTTTGGGTGCAGATACATTGTATGGTTGGATTAGCAAACTATTGTCAATAGTTGCTCCACTGGAGTGCCAAAATATAGCCAATAGTTTGATCCAATGCCTGGATTTCTTCCAAGGAATAAGAAGTGCCCATTTGGGCATCAAATACATTGCAGGTAACACAATATTTTTTTAATAACTCTTTCTCTGCTATCTGGTCAGCCCCTGTTTAGGAGGGTGCCCCACTCCCATGCCACCGATGTCCACTGGGACTTACCACTAGCTATTTTCCTCACAGGGCTTGCCCTCCCTGGCAGGGTCAGTGGGGGACCCCAGGCTCCTGCTGAGGTCTGGATCCAGTTCAGGCTGGTGAGCCAAGCTATTCAGGGAGTGGGACTTGTGGGCGCCCGCCATCATCCAGCCGCTGGTGATTTTCCCCATTTTCTGATCCCCTGGAGGTGTGGTGTGCAATGATGTCCAGGCACATGTCATGCGCTCCTGCACGTCTGCCCCATCCCCAATCTGCCGGCTTGAGCTGACTTTTGCCTGGCTTCTGCCAGAAGACAGGCAAGCACTAAGCTCTACTCAAGCCTTCCACTGGAGGAGAGAGGTCCATCAAACACTTGATCCTCCTCTTGCTGGCCAATCCCAGATGCCCCTAGGTCACTGCCAAGCCCGGGTCACCAGCGTGGTGGCAGATGAAGTTTGGTGCCTTAGCCCTCCACGTCACTGGGCTGGCCATGATTATAGGTATTTAATAGCAGAGTGTTTCTGTCTACTGTGTTCAGTTCTCCTACAGCTGCAGTAATATTACCAGCACTATAGCCCCTCTCTAAAAATCAACCTATCTGTTCTTATTGACATTTTTTGTACATATCACTATCAGTACAATTTCTTTTAACACTAAGGCACTGTCTCTTTGGTATTGCTCCAATTATATACTGTGGATGATAGCTACTTGCCAACAATAGGGGATTTCTGTACATCTCTTTTTTGAACAGGTCAGATAAATTATTATTATCACTGCCTCTATAGAGACAGACAACAAGAAAAGTGATCTCTGTTTTTCCAATCATTAGTTTAAATTTCAAAGCCGAATTAGTATTTTCCAAATATTGTACAAACTGATGTAATTAAGTTTCAGTCCTCTTCCAGGTTATAATAATATAATCAATGTAGCAGCACCACATATCCAACCTATGTAAAAATGGATTTGTGGTAGCACTTCAAACAAAATCCTCCTCCCATTTTGCCAAGAATAAATTTGCAAAACTTGTCATAAATGTCACACTCATAATAGTGCCTTGAGTTTGGAGGTAGCAATGCCCATTTAACAAAAACACATTAAACCTCAGAATTCTTTCAGAAAGTGCCACTAGAAATTCTGTTCAGGGATCATTTCCTTCAGGGTTCTCTGACTTCTGTGGGAGTTTTGAGTCTGGTTTGGCTCTGCCCCCAGTATGGGGGAGGTGTAAGCTCATGGGGTTGGAAGCTGGAGGTTAAGTGAAAAGACACAGAGGGAGGTGTCTGGGCCTGACTTGGGGGAGGAGGAAGAGCTGGGGAGCAGAAACAATAAATTTAAATTATAAAAAGTATTAGAAGTGTGCAGCACAAGTGGGCTGGGCTTTGCAACAATCACAGTTCAGCGCCATCATTATGATGATGAGGCAGGGACAATCTGGGCAGACCAGGTGGGTCTAGCGCTCCTTTTTGCAGAAAACTGATTCACTGTTCGTATGTTTATATGATGCCATTTTAGCCTCTGCATGCTTTTCTTACTTTTAAAATAGGCATATTGATAAGCCATTGGGTGAGTATATGGGAACCTTAGAGCGGGGGTAAAGCTGGAGATCAGTAGGATCTACAGCGTGACAATAGATAGGAACATGGGCAGACTAGGTGGGCCAGGTGTTCCTCGTCTGCTATCAAATTCTATGTTTCTATGAACACCTTAGTATATAAAAATGAATATTGATAATGTAAAGTTATACCTTACTATTTTTTGTTTTAAAGAAAAACTTTCATTATAGAACTGGGGTAGAAAAAAATAAAGACTATGGACTAAAGCTACATCACTGAAGTACCATGGGCCTGGGAGAGCAGGAAAGAAGCAGCAGTGAAAAAAGCACATAGACACAACCCCATGAAAGTCTTCAGGAACATTTTTGTTTTACTGAAAAACAATATCCCTTGCTAGGACCTGCAATTAGTGAAAATAAAACAACCTATATTATACATTTCCATTGATCTTAAAATAGGTTACATTTACTATACATGTAGAAATCTCTATAAATTGGTACTGTAGGTGTTTGCACAGCATACTTATGCTTGTGAAGGGAGGGAGGGATGCATGATGGATCTTGAATCCCTTCCAACCTTAAATTACTATGTTACTTTGTTAAAGGCCATACCTCACACTCGATAACAATGGTGCTGAACTTGATTCTTGTGAAGCCCAGCCCACTTGTGCTGCATACTTCTAATACATTATTTTTTAATTTATTGTTTAGTCTTCTCTCAATGGCTCAGCCCCCTCCCCTCTGGGTCAGATGCAGCCCCCTCCCCCTGCATCTGTTGCACTTACCCTTTCCAGCTTTCGACCCAATGAGCTTACTGCTCCCATCTGTGGTGGGGTGAAGCCAAACCAGACTCTAACCTCCCACCTCCTCTTGAGTATAGAGGCAGGATAACTCTGGATGTGGAGAATGGCCAGTAGCTGGGGGTGAGGCTGGAGTATTCCTGAGGTCATCCCTCATGAGGCAGGACTCTTTCTGTATTCTGGTGCTCCCTCCACTCATAACACAGCGCACTAGAGGCTCCAAGCCAGCACATACTGGAGCAGAGCCCAGCTGATGTCCCCCCTCTCCACTGTACCTCTGCTGTACTGTCACTCAGGTGGCAGTGTTGTAGTGGAGACAGCTACTCTTTCTCCACAAAGGCTTGGTTCAAAACCCTGGCCGCCAGTGTGGCGAGCAGTAGCATTACTACTATACCGATGTGCCAACCTTGTGATAGATTTAGGAATATGCAGAAGTGGGATGGGCAATGCAAGGTTAAAGGTCAGCACCATCTTTCTCAAGTGCTAAATATGATATTTAATTGTTAAATATAATTTAACATTAGGCTCCCATTGCACAGCAGCTTGAAGCACCTCAAGACAAAAATTAATCATTCTGCTCTAAAGAAATGGAAGTTTACTCACCTGGTAAAGGTGATTGTGGGAGTACATCTCTATGGCACTGCCATACCTTACCTCATGGATTCCTATGTCCACCTGATAGGTAGAAGGTAAACATGTGACAGATTTGAACTCCACCCCCCAGCCACAGATCCTCTCAGGTATTTCCAGTTTGAGATGTTCCATAGGTGTAAATTAATTTCATTTTATTTTATACTGAAAGGCCTGTGGGCAATAATGCCAATTTTCACAGATGTCCAGTTATAATTATGTTAGTGGGTGTGACAGAAACTGCCCCTCAGTCCCTCGCTTACAGGTGAGTTCCTCTGTTGGGGACTTCTAATCATTTGCCAATATCTGATTTTTACCAGGAAACCTGTCTTTGCCTCCTGCTCAAGGCCAGGGAGGTCACCACTATAGCTTTTGGTAGAGTGCCCTTCGGAGTTGGACTGGAAACAGAGTCCAGCAGAAATAGTATAATTACCTTTTTAAGTAAAACAAGCAGTCACTGATTCTATAAAAAATGGGTTCTTTATTAGAAGAACTACAAGCAGTTATAAACAGGATAAAATCTGCACTTTCCTCAACTAAACTCTATACTTGCCCACTAGATACAGAGACACTGTCCCTAGCTGTGCTGTCTTACCCTTCAGTTAGTCCTCAGCAGGGCCCTCTTGCCTTCTGATGTTTAGTGTTCCAGAGAGAGGGAGGGCCTGGCCCAATCCCTTGACTTATACCTTTTGGAGGAGGGGAGTAACTTCACCCCTTTGAGTGACAATTCCTTCCTGTCTCCCCCCAAATGTGTGTGTGGATGACATCATCTGAGCCAACTGGCCTCCTTCACACCTAGACATCTCCTGTCCAGTTTTACAATCTTGTTTTGCAGGATGTCTTTCACACCTAGATCTCCTCTGTCTGTCTTTACAGTCTTGTTCTCCTAGATGTCTGAGGTGCTCAAAATTGCACCCTCCCATCTGCCAGGATGTGGCTTGGGTCTGAACTTCAGGAGCACACCTACAACACAAGAGCACGACTTGCAGCTCAAGAGGGAAACAAGTTTAATTAAGAGGAGAGCAGGACGGTATAGTCAGAGGGTTGTCCGTTATTTGGAATGAGCTACCAACAGATGTTATAGCCAGCAGCTCTATGACTGTATTTAAAACAAGACTGGATAACTACTTCATGAAGGAAGGAATCAAAGGCTATCCCTTTGTGTAAAGGGTGAGCTTTCTAATGGGCCTATGGCTCAACTAGCTACCTATGATACCTATGATGTACAGCCAAGATGAGCTCATGGGAAAACCACACTATGCAATTAACCAGTATTCCCCACAAGCAGCTGCCCGGGCCCCTTCTGTCTGCCAGCTGCCTTCCTCACTGTACTGCCCGCTGATCACCAGATCAAAGCTTCACCCTTGACATGGGTGCCTCTCCTGCTGAAAGCAGCTGGGCACGCCCCTTCTGTCCACTGGCTACCTTCCTTGCTGTACTGCCCGCCGATCACCAGACTGAAGCTTCACCCTTGACACAGGTGCCTCTGCTGCTGCAAGCAGCCGTGCTGGCCCCTTCTGTCCACCATCTGCCTTCCTACCTGTACTGCCCACCGATCACCAGACTGAAGCTTCACCCTTAACACGGATGCCTCTGCTGCTGCAAGCAGCCGGACGGGCCCCTTCTGTCCACCAGCTCCCTTCCTCGTTGTACTGCCCACCGATCACCAGACCGAAGGCACACTGTTGAAACTTGACTGGCCAGAACCATTGACTCTGCCTGCTGATGGGCTGCTGCAGTTCTTTTAATTCTTTGCTACTGCTGTTCCTTCAGGACTTTAAGCTAATATTACATACTGATTGTGGTACTAGTTAAGTCTCTCCAAATTGTCCTGTGAGTCCTAATTTAAATGTGAACCTAAGCCTGTTTACAGCAATTTTGCACTCTATGGGTAGTTTGAAGTGCAAGTTCTTTTAGACTGCAGGTTTGTAAATTTTAAAGTATTACAGCTCTCTTTGTTTTAAGGTCCAGTGGTAATCTACCCTGGATCAAAAACTAAGTTTAAAGTGATACATTTTTTTCTCTTTAGACCAGATTCCATTTGGGTCACAGTTGTAAGCTTTGCCTTGCAAATAATCCAGTTTCTCTTTCACTTTCTCTGCTTCTGTCTCCTTCCTGCTTGAATTTTTGTGCTCACCCTCCCATCCCCCACCTCCAGCCTTTATTAAATACTCTCCCTCCGCCCTTGGCACTGCCCCTAGGCAATCTTCATCCTCCCCTCTCACTAATATTGCAACTCTACTTAAAGATACAGAGTGCAACTACTAGGCCTAACACTTGTCCTGTCCTCCCTTTAAAGACATCTTCCTTTTTTCGCCATCTGCTTGTCTATCAGCTTTGTTTAGCACCTGCTCTGCTATCTACTTTACAGTTCCATACCTGAGCTTCCTCCCTTGCTACTCTTAACATATCCCCAATAATCTTCAACTTGCCTCGGTTCCCCTTGCCCTAGCTAAAACACCCTATTTTAACTTACGTTTTATATCTTAAACTAGATCCACGGCCCTTGATCAGGTTCCCAGTGAGCGGCCGCGGCTAATCCTGCCAGCCACCCGCACTTCCATCCTCTGGATGACCAGGACACCTTCAAAGCTGGTTAAGAGTCCCAGCTGCTCCGGGGTAGCACTGCGTGGCTCTGATAGTCCATCTGCTGCCACCCTCCTCTAATTGGACAGGTGCTCTCTGCTCGGCCACTGATTGGCCCTGCCTTTTCTCTGTTGGATTTTCAGTCTCTGGGATTTGGCACCCAGTGCTTTGCATTGACTTTTGCCAAAAATTTGCACCCATCCCTGCACCCCCACCTCCTACCTTTATTAAATAGGCTTTGGCTCCACCCACTCAACCTAGGTATCCACCCTGCTTGAACCTCATTGGGCTCACTTGCTTGGGACCCCCTCCCCACCCACTGCTCTCTCTCTCTATTTCATCTCCATGGGCTGGCTCTTGCCCTATTGAACCTCTCGGTTATTCTTTACTCATCCTCTAAGCACTATGGCTCTGCCTCTTCATCTCATTCTCTCTTGCTCCCTGCTTCTGCTGTTTTTCCTGCCTGGAGCTAGATACCCCTCTTTTCCTCTAGGCTACAAGATTGACCTTATCTACACCCACTCTGGTACCCTTCCAACTGAGCTTGTCTATACTCCCTCATTCTCCTCTGGGGATGGCTGGCAACACCTGAAGAACCATGATAGGGTGGTGTATGTTCACCTGTTCCCATTCTCAATACTGGCTCACTGGTGGTACACCTTCAGGGGTGGTGATTGGCTCATCCCACCTGGCAAGCCTTATAGACGTACTACATACCTCTCAACCTCCTGCCTCATAAATCAGGGACAAGGCTTTAAAAAATCAGGGACAAAGGACCAAAATCAGGGACACATCTTCAAAACTAGAGAGATCCACCCAGAAAGCTGGTAGAATATGGGGCTTAGTGCAAAATGCATTTTCTAAAGAAGAACAAGTCTGTAACTTTAAGGCTTGACATTGTTTTGTGCTTACGGTACCCACTGTTGAGCCACAAAAACACAAATTTTAGGAGGGACACAGTAAAATTTTGAGGCAAAATCAGGGACGTCCCTGAAAATCAGGGACACTTGAGAGGTATGAAACTAGGATCAGGATTCTTAAACTAACTATCACCGCCCTATCAAAGATATTACTTCTGTTACTGTTATGTTCTGGTAACATTGAGCTAAACCCTGGTCCTATCGCTACCATTACATCCCCTTCAGATGCTGCTTGTCTTAAAGATATGAGTTTCTGGCATGATAATGTCTGCAGCCTCCTAAAAAAGTTCTCCATTATTCAGGCGTGGGTCAGCCATACTCAGCCAGATGTACTGGTAATCTCTGAATCTTGTCTTAGGCTAGCCTCTCGGGACAGAGAGATTAGTCTTCCTTCCTAGCAGTTATTCAGAACGGACAGGCCTACTAGGGAAGGTGGTGTGGCAGTGTACATTAAGAAAAGCTTTACAACGTCCTGCCTGGATTCTACTTCTGTCAAAAATTAATTTGAGTGTTTGACCCTGAAGGTGAACTCTGCCCAGCTGAAGAGCTTACATCAGGGGACCGCAGAATTCACAGAGGGGCTGTAAAATGTAAAGCCTCTCTCTTTCCAGCTTACTTTCTGCAGGGGGGTGTTACCCCGTCAGCACTGTGCACCAACTGCTCCACCCTCCCACCCAAGCTCGGCTCTACGTTTATTACTGCATGCAGGTCACATGACACATCACTTCTCCTTCAAACCCTGTATCTTTGACATGAAAGTCAACAGCTCTGCCACTAAGCCAACAAGTCAAGCTAATTTCTCTTCTCTTAGCTTGTTTTTAAAGCTCTCAGAGCTTTTTGGCTTTACCCAACCACTTTGTTCTGACTCCAAGGCTACCTAGGCACCATGTCTGTTCACTTCCTCTTTATGTCCCTCATCTTCATAACCACCCAGGGGCTCACCTCCCGCCAGTCAGACCTCACCCCATGCCCTTTCTGGACTGCACCTTCGTATCTCTCCGGAATTACCTGTTCCCCCCACCTTGTCATCACACCCTGGACCCCCGCATCCACCCCCTAGCTGCCCTCCCAACCCTGCCGCCCACCCTGGCTCCCCTTAGCTTCACCTCCTTTGTGTCTTCCCAACCCTCCAAACTCTGCCCATCCCCAGCTCCACTATGGCCTCCCCCTCCTCTCAACGTACTCCCAAAAAGTTAACTAGCTGCCACCCTATGACTAGAACCTTGGTCATTCTATTACTCTCTTCTCTGGTAATATCCACCCTAATCCAGGCCCTGCCCCCACCAGTCCACCAACTAGGTCCTCTGGACTCTGCATTGCCTCTTTGAATATATGCAGCCTGCCAAAAAAATCTGCATCACTCCAATGTTGGGCCACCCTACACCAACCAGACATCATTGCACTAGTTGAGGCCTGGCTCTCCACATCTACTTCTGACCCCTTTGTCTCACTCCCTGGATACACCCTATACCGGGAAGACTGGGTGGGAAAAACGTGGGGGTGGTTGTGCTATCTACATCACAGATAACATTATTGGCCTCATGCTCCTACCGGCAAGCTCAAAAATGGAGCCCAAGCCCTCACCCTAAAAATCCCCCGGACACCTCCAGGGGTCCACTGTACCTCATAGTCTCCTATATACCCCCTAAGAACCAAAAGCCAGCCATCACATCCCTCACTGATTATCTCTCTCTATCCTCCCACACAAAGCTGAACAGACACTAGTAGGGGACCTAAATGTCATCTGGCTTGGTCCCTCGGCCGCACCAGTGAAGGACTCCTTCACTGTCCTCGACATGGTCCAATTAGTCACCCAACCTACTAGACATCACCCTTCTACTGGTACTAGCAACCTCTTGGATATCATTATCTCTAACCGTCCCCACAAAATCCAGGGCATAAAAGTTCTTCCCGACTTCCTAAGTGACCACTCGCCCATCCTATTCCTATGGATCTCCTCCAACCCCAAACCCATAGCCCAAACCACCTTCCAAAGGTGTCTCCACCCAGGGGGGTTAAAAAAACATAAAGAACTTCTCGTCCAAATGGACTGGTCCCCCATTAATGTAGCCCCCAGCATTGACATTGCGCTCGATCTGTTCATGCAGGCCTCCACTAAGGCCTGTGATCTCTATGCACCACTTACCAAACACCACTCCAAAAAACAAAATGCACCATGGATCACCCCCTCCCTACTCCAGGAACTGAGGGAAAGGGACAATCTCTGGTACAAAGCTACGGAGTCTGGCAGGTTGGCTGACAGACAATCCTATAATGCCGCACACAATGGATGCACGAGAGCCATCGCAAGGCCAAAGCGGACCACTATCAAAATACTCTCACCGCCATGTGGGGGTCTGCATGGATTTTCTGGGGTAATGTCAAAGAACTTAATGAGAAATCACGCTCCCCACCTCCCTCCCAGCTCTCCATAGATGGCACCATTTCCACTGACCCACTTACCGTAGCAAATTGTCTAAACACCACCTTCACAGATCTCAGCACTGTTCTCCCCAGTTGTTTCTTTGACCTTGTGCCCGAATCCCAACCCCCAACCCTGCAGCTCCCTCATTTCGTCCTGCACAAAATATCTACCCATGACGCCCGTCCATACCTGCAAAAAGCACTAAACAGCAATAACCCTAGCAATGACCTCCTAGACGCTAGGCTCTTTCAGCTAGTCCTCGATGAGGTCTTAGTCCCTCTAACAGACCTACTCAACAGATCCCTTTGCCTGGGGCAATTCCCCAGTGCCTGGAAGACAGCCGTCATTACCCCCATTCATAAAAGTGGTGACAAATCCTCCCCCAGTAACTATCGACACATCTCCACCCCCCCAAAGCTTTAGAAAAAGTGGTGCCACACAGCTCACTGAATACCTAGTCAAGCATGACATATTATGCCCAGAGCAGCATGGCTTCCGTTCAGGCCATAGCACCACTACAGCCCTCCTAGAATTCACCAACTTCCTACACTCCTCCCTAGACTCTGATAACATTGCTGGAGCTGTGTTCATAGACCTTTCCAAGGCCTTTGACACGATCTGCCATCCACTCCTTCTTGACTCCCTCTACCAACTTGGCTTCTCCATGGGCCCCCTGGCATGGTGTGCCAGTTACCTCTCCACCCAGTCCCAATGCATCAAAATAAACGGGACCCCATCTGACACAATACCTGTCCATTCTGGGGTGCCCCAGGGCTCCATCCTGGGTCCACTACTCTTCACCCTCTATCTAAACACCTTGCCAAAGGCCTGCTCCCAAAAATCCTACTGTATGCAGATGATGCAGTGCTCTATGCCTGGCATCATAAACCTACTCCCCTCCAGGACTCCCTCCAACACACCTTCTTCCAGGCCGAAACATGGTTCAAGGACCGTAGACTGGTCATAAACCTAAAAAAAATGAAATTGATGATTTTCTCCCACCAGCAAAACAAAGTGAAAAGTGCACCTCTCTTCATCCTCCCCAGCACCCAGCACCCCCTTGAACAGGTATCCATCTACAAATATCTTGGGCTTACCCTCGACTCTGCCCTTACCTTCCATGACCATATAAACACCCTAGCAGCAGCTGCAAACACTCGGATTGGAGTCCTTTACTGGCACAAGGACTGCCTCCCTCCAGATACCCTTAGGTTTGCCATTGCTTCCTGTATACTGTCCCGAGTTGACTATGGGCTCCCTTTGTATGGGGCAGCAGATAATTCCGCACTCCAGAAAATTCAAATCTCTGTCAACAAGGCCTGCAGGCTCCTAACTAGTGCCCCAGGCTCACCCACACCTGCTCCCTCTATTCCACTGCCAATCTCCTCAACTTCGATGAAAGATTCCACTACCAGACCTTCCTACTGACCAATAAAATTCTGCTCAGTCATTCCCCTCCTGGGGTCACTGCCTCTTTCCAACTTGCCACCCCCCTATCTCCACCCGCAACTCAGACAAAGCTATACTGGCGGTACCCAGGGTTAAAACCTCCCTTACCCAGAGATCCTTCTGCTACAGTACCCCTGTCTGGTTTAATGCACTCCCAGCCACCATCATCAGCACACCCAAGATTGCCCCTTTCAAAGTCGCTGTCTGCAACCACCTCCTTAATGTCCGCTCCTGTAACTGCAACTAGCCTGCCCTCTCATGCCCTCTAGGGCCCAAACCTCTGTCAAAGTCCATTATGGACAGCCAACACTTACAATATCTAATCCACCTCTGGCTCATGAATAAGATGGATTATACTGTAACGGATGCTCTCTCATGGTAACAATGTTTTGCTGTGCTTGTGTAAATATCTGTATCCAAAACTGTATATAATGTTTGTAAACAATGTCTGTAACCTATACATGATGGCTATTCCATTGTAACTGTACCCTCTCTGTTTTTTCTGTCCTCCATGTGACGAGGTACCTTTGTAAATGAGCCGATGGCTCAAAGGTTGTAAATCCGATACTTCAAATAAATAAATAAATAAATAAATACATCTACATTCCTTGCCCTCAGAGTGATTGGTTGCTATAGACCCCCATCTGCTGGTACACTCCTTCTTACACATCTTGGCTCTATTATGGAGAAAGAGAACCTTGAAACTATTATCCTAGGGGACCTTAATTTCGACTGGTTATCGAAGACTGCTTCACCCTTAAACATATTCTGTGATTCCTGTGGGTTGGTGCAATTAATTCATGAACCCACATGTCCAAACAAATAGAACATGAGCAACAGCACACTGCTGGATGTTATCTTAGTCAATAAGCCTTATCTCTTCTCACACGCTGGGACCTTCTTTGCTGATGTCAGTGACCATTGCTTCATTGATGCGGTCAGATCACTGCATCATACAGGACCTACAGCTAAATTTCTTACAAAAAGGTCCCATTGTAACTTTGATGTGGCTGCCTATGTCTATGAGTTGGAACACTCGCCATGTTCGCAAGACTTCTACTTAGCTAACACGGTTAACTCGGCATATGATATTTTCCATGATATACTTGTTGGGGCCCTAAATATGTATGCCCCGATGGTAAAAATTTGTGTAAAAAATGAAACATGTAGTTGGTTCTTTGCCGAGCTGAAAGCTGCATTGCTTGGTAGGGATAAGTTGTGGAAAAAAGCTCGCCGGACTAAGCTTGACTCAGACTGGTGTCAATTCAGAAGGGCACACAATGCTTGTACGAAAATGGTCAGGGATGCTAAGGTAGCATTTTATCTTACTGAACTGGATTCTGCAGCAAAGTGCTCCTCCAAATTCTGGAGGACAATCAAGGAGATGTCTAGATATACGCCTAGTAATTCCTTGCCACCTAAGATTACAACTGGGAGTACTACTATCAATGATAAACCGGGAATCCTAGATGCATTTAACAATCATTTTGCCACAGCTGCTCTAGTTTTTGACAATTCCCCTGCATCCCTGGTCCACTCCCAATTAAGTGTCCCATGCTCAGACTCTCCTGCCCTGGCTTCTCGTTCCACCAGGTCTCTCTGAAAGAGGTTCAAGGCCTCATGCTCCAATTGGATATTAAGAAAAGTGCTGGTGCTGATTCTTTCGATCCTTATTTCCTTAAAATCACCTATCATGTCCTAGCTGTTCCTATCACCCACTTATTTAACTTATCATTGTCCCAAGGGCTTATTCCCTAGATCTGGAAAATTGAGCATGTCATCCCCTTGTTTAAATCAGGGGATCCCTGTGACCTTAACAATTATAGACCAGTTTCTCTCCTCCCAACTTTGTCGAAACTTCTGGAAAAGATTTTTCGCAACCAACTTAGGGACTTCCTCGAATCCAATAACTTACTAAACCCTATGCAATCTGGCTTTAGAACTAAACACAGCACTATTTCAGCCCTTGCCAAAGTAACAAATGATTGGTACCGATTACTGGACAACAGAAACTTTGTCTGAGCTGTATTTCTAGACCTTAGTAAACCTCTTGAAACACTGGATCATAGCCTGCTTCTCTCTTCTCTGAAGAGTATAGGTCTGGACTCAGTTTCTTTGCATTGGTTTACTGAGTACATTGTAGGACGACGTCAACAAATTAAGGCTGAGGGTGAGCTATCCCCACTCAAACCTCTACTGAGGGGAGTACCGCAAGGATCCATACTTGGTCCCTTACTATTCACTATCTATGTTAATAACATTGATGAGAGTATTAACAAGGCCAACATACACCTGTTTGCTGATGACATGGTTGTATATATATATATATATATATTTATTTATTTAGTTAAACATCAGTTTAGAAACCTTTGAGCCAGAGGCTCATTTACAAAAGTACCTCGTCACAAAGAGGACATCAGAACAGTAGTACAAGGACACAGTACTTACAAACAAAAGTTACAGTTCAATTACAATTTTGTTTCAATAGAATACAATCTCAACGAAGCAAAAGATAACAAAAGGTGCAAAACTTATGGTCGGGGGAGAGCTGGTGGGAGTAGAAGGGAGGGAGATAGGGGAGGAGGAATTAATAGGGAAAGGAAGGGGGGGGGAGCCGCTTAGTGAGCATTGTCAAACAGAGTATATATATATATATATATATATATTTTTTTTTTATTTACACTAGGCTAGTGGCAGTTGCATTTGCGAGAGCTAAGCAGGAAGTTTCTGAGCCTGGGCTTAAAGCAAGCTAAGGTTAGTGAGTTTGAGACACTGGCAGGGAGGAAGTTATACCAGTGGGGCGCACGGTAGGGGAATGCCCTCTGACCTTGAGAGGTCCTGGCTCTCGGAATAACTAGGGTAACTCTTGACGAGCTGCACGTGATCAGGGTCGGTGCAGTAGTATATAAGTCGTCCGACACCTGAAGTTGCTTGTGCTGACCTCCAGGAAGAATTTAACCAGCTCCAGAACCAGCTCATCCATAAAAAACTTCTTCTAAATGCTAAAAAAACAAAAGTAATGTTGTTCTCGCCCTATAGCTGTGTGATGAATCCGGCCAGCTCTGGAGCACTACCTCAGATTACCACAATTATTGGAGAGAAACTGGAGTTTGTCTCAAAGTTTATATAACTAGGTGTATGGTTAGACCATAATCTAGCATTCACTGAGCACGTCGAGGACCTTGTAAAGAAGTTAAGGCAGAGGCTGGGGCTATTCTTTAGAATTAACCAGTTTCTTACTAGAGATGCAAAAGTGCGCCTTGTCCAAACTACTTTTCATTCGATGATGGATTATACAGCTTTCCTTCATAGTCAATGTCCCAAAGCCTTGCTTGAAAGTTGGATACACTTTACCACAGGGCCATCTGGTTTATTACTGGTCTCCCCATCTCTACCCATAATTGTTCCTTGTACAAAGCCATAGGGTGGTCCTCTCTTATGTTTAGGCATAATAGAAACGCAGTCCTTTGGACTTATACAGTATTCTTGAAGCATCTTCCACAATATATAATAGCCTGTCTCCCACTAAGTGAGCCAGGAACGTATGCCCTAAGAAGCTCATCCTACATCACATTATGTATCCCCAAGGCTCCCTCTCTCTATGGCAAAGTGGCCATTGGTTTCCTGTTGCCAACATTGTGGAATAAAGTACAAAATGTATTGAAATTAAGCTGCCTCCACAGTATGAATGCCTTTAAATCTCTATATGTTCGGTATGTGTGTGAGCCTTGCAATTGCTACCCTAACCCCTAATTTTAGTCTGAAGCATCAGGCTGCTGCCCTCTGAGCATAGTTGAATTTATGATCACTTGTAACCTTTGGTGACATTAACTCTGTGAGTGTCTTATGCCTTAAATGTTTCCCCCCCTAGAAATCCCTGTAGGGTTATTATCTCTTCATGGCTTTCACGGCCACTACACCTTACTCACCCTGCTGTCTTTTACATATTGCTTATTCTGTGGCTCTTATTCCCCTTCCCTGTACCATTTAACCGCCCTATTTCATCTTCGTATTCCCTTTACACTGCATTCCACTCTTACTAACTCTTTCCTTTGTCCCCTAACTCTCTTCTCTGCCGTAGACTAGCCCTTCAGGGGCTCTCTGCCCCTCAGGTGGGAGAAATGTGGATTCCAGGGTGGTTGTCACTTCCATAGCCTCTGCCTGAGACACCTAGACTGGACTCCTTACTAGTGAGGTGCGGCATTGCCGATACGCAATCGGAATGCGAGTGCTTTTCTGCACTGGCATCGGATTGGCTCCTGCAGTCTGCTCCTGTGTTTCCCTCAATACTAAGCCAAAGTCTGATTTTCTGTCTAAAACTTGCACAGAAAAGAGCTGTACTTACTTATTGCCTAACAGTTATGACCTCTATTTTTTTCCTGTTTAGAGTGTCAAGAGTTGGTACTCTGTCTGATTACACTCCTTTCTGAATTTCTGTGGTTGGGCCAGTCTTTAGGCATCAAGGAATACCCAATTCTGTTGTCCTGCTGTTTTGGTTCTGCTGCTGGTTCAGATGTTCCATTGTCCATGGCCCAGTACTTAATACCGACCCCTTCCTCCATCCTCTGTCAAGGATATGCTGTCCATGGGTGGGAAATCTGGGCAAGGGCAGTCAGCGCTGCCTCTACTGCCACCTGTGAACCAAAGCTCGGACTCTCCATTAGCAAAGCACACCATTAGCAGCCATCCAATCAGAACGTGAGTGCTCCTCGGTGTTGGCGTCCGATTGATTGATTCCTGCAGTCTGCTTCTATGTCCATTCTAAACCAAGCATAAATCTGATTTCCATGCCAAAATTTGCAAAAAAGAAAATTGTAATTACTCTTCTCCTTGACTGTTAAGACCCTTATCCTTCTGTTAGAGTGTTACATTTAGGGATACTTTGTGATTACACTACTTTTGAAATTCTGTGCTTGCATCAGCTCCCTACACAACCCGCCAATCACTCCTCCCTACTGAAGTTCCTACTAAGCCTCATCTTATGTCCTGCTTAAATATTACAGAAGCACTCTGAACTGATATGACTGATGTAACATTGAGTACTTACTTGCATTAATTGCATTAATTGTTCTTTACTTGTGTTAGTTGGCTCTGTTGTAAATATCTCTGTATGCATTGTACCATTTGATCCAGAGCTAACCAGGTCCATCTTGTAAATGAGCTTTCTCAATGATGTTTGCCTGGATAAATAAAGGTTTTGATTGATTGATTGACATGTGACTTGGAAGCCATGTTTTCATTTACTTTCAAATAACAGAACCTGTGAATGGAAAAAATCCACACTAACAAAAGAAATGAGCAGATCAATCTGGTCATATGCCAGTCACATCTATGTCCATCACAGTGGGACAATTCTGGATGCCATAACTCATAATTCAGTGACCGTGAAAAGGGACTGGTAATAGAAAATGCTGGATATGAAATCAGATAGTGAAATTATTACTCTAGTTACAGACTAGTGATCTCGATGTACTACATGTACTGTGGAAGGTTTCATAGGTTATTATGAGCAAAGTCAGGTGATTTAAACAATAATGCATGAGAGGGTGTGGGTTGTGCTGGGATAATCTCATGCCTAGGTGGTTGGGCAGGAGGCTGCAGGCTAAGTGCGTCTGATGTCCCAGAAGTGAGGTTATCCCAGCACAACCCACACCCTGGAGTGCATTATTGCTATTATACAATGACTATTTGTTACACAGAATAAAAAAATACATTTAAAAGATGTTTTTAGTAGATTTTTAGTGTGGCAATGTATCTCTATTTATTAAGAGAGAATAATGGTGATCATCTAAAAAAACAAGACAGTGAGGTTGTGCTAGGATAACCTCATTGAGCCAGGGGCACACTGACCAAAGTCCAGGAAATATTCTTGCCATTGTATAATTGTCCTTTAAATGTTTGACAATCCTTAAAAGTTATTGTCACAAGCCCACTTCGGTGGGGCAGGATTCCTTGGGCTACAGTGAATCCCCTTGTGATTTGGGTCAGGAATACTCCCCCTCCTGTCCTTTTAGAACACGTGCTGTTTCACAACTGAAAGTCCACCAAGGAGGTCCTTGGGCTTTCTATCTCCATGTGAGGGGTGGAAAGACAGTCTTGAGTCTGTGTTCCTGGAAAAGAACCCTCTTGGCCATGGCACAGAGAACTAGAAAAGCCACAGGTGTGTACAAGCCTTCGGGGATGCCCTATACACCCTATATGTGTCTTTCCCCAGAAATGCAGAGACCGGTTGAGAGACCTTTTATATTCTCCCCTCCTTTCATTCACAGAGTCCCTTTTTGGATTCTAATGTCAGTAGCGTCTGGCCCGTAAGTGTTAGACAAGCATAGTTTAGTTTGGCAAAACCTTCCCAAAATCAACACACACAATAGACGCTGGCAGAATTAGTTTAAAGTAAACCAAAAGCTTTACTAATTGGTAAATAAGTACTGTAAATAACATATCAGAAAATTATTGGTTATAGGATATGAAAATAAATTTGGAAATATAAAAAAACTATACTGTAACATTTTGGTGTTAAGGTTCTACCTTGCCAAGTCCTTGGTTGCTGAGTTTGAAGTGCAAAAGTGTTTTTCAAAAGGTAGCTGACTTCTCTCCTCTTGTTGTGGTTCAGGAGAGTTCTTGAAAACAATGCTTCTGCTCTCTAAGCAGGACAGGGTCCAAGTGCAAAAGCAGTCAAGCTGGTTAGCAAGTTTTTGAAAATCTGCCCCAACAGTCTGTCTCTCCAGGGTTTTTATAGGATTTTTCAAGGCAGTAACCACACAGTGTTTTGGGATTCTCTCCTGCAATTGGCTAGCTACTGTTGCCAGACTATCATGGTCAATCAGGTTTTAATATTTCATTTTAAATTTCAACTGTCCAGCTCTGAGTTGGAAGAGGTTTTTTTGTCTCCAGAGACAAAGCCAGTTGGGGATCACTTTGGCCATAGCCTCCATTCCATCATTTGCAGGAAGAATGCTTGTTGAACTTGCATGTCTTCCACAATCAGAGAGTCTATGTCGTTTTCCTTATCCACTGGTGCAACATTCATTCTCTCCTCTTCCACGTTGGAGTCCAGGGAGGAAGGGTCGGACCAGTCTGAGTCGAAAACCAGGTAGAGTGGCCCCTGTTGGCCAGGTAGGTGGGGTACACTGCAGTTCTGCACATCCTTGTCTTGATCATGATGCCTGCAGGCATACCTCTCAACCTCTTGCCTCATGAATCAGGGAAAAGGCTTAAAAAAATCAGGGACAAAGACCCCAAATCAGGGACGTATCTTAAAAACTGGTACTATTCACTCAGAAAGCTGATAGAATAAGGGAATTTGTATTAAGATGCATTTTATGAAGAACAACAAGTCTGTAACTTTAATGTTTGACATTATTTTGTGATTTTAATCCTCATTGTTCTGTCAAACAACACACACATTTTACGAGGGACAGAGGAAAATTCTGAGGCAAAATCAGGGATGTCCCTGAAAATCAGAGACAGTTGAGAGGTGTGCCTGCAGGCTGTAGAGCAGAGGGGGTGTTATCCATTAGCACATGTGAATAGTGCCAGAAAAAATAACCAGTACAATATGCATAGCACAACAAGGTAAAAATGTATTATTCAGAATGCCAAAAGAGGAAGATATGTTCACCCTGGTGATACTGTACTTAGAAACAGCAGTAATTTGATCTAATTCTGTGTAATCCCCAGAGGATGGTGCATCATGTAGGCTGGCTCTCAGCACACTGTGCCTGTGAGGCTGCTGGTGACCATGCACCCTGAAGAGGAACTCAGATGGAGCAGAATGCAATCTCACAAGCAAAAACCTAGCAAGGGTCTGCCTGTATGTCTGAGAGCATGAGCCATGAGCTGGCTGCAATGCCTAAGATGGCAGCCGGAAGTGAGGAAGCATGCCACTTCTGGTTGCTCACTCCATGCCAAACCCTTCTAAACATGGTAGGTGGAAAACTTCCTGTCATAAGCAGATAGGCAGTGGGAGTACAAATATGGTGATCGGACTTGATGTCATGAGTCACATCTGGCCACACATGCAGGCCGGGTCTGCTGTTGAAGAAGGACATTCCAAGAAAGATGGCAACTGGAAGTGACATCATCCATAATTTCTGGATGCACACAGAGCAAAGGGCATGAGAAAGTCAACATGGAGGTGGAACAAGCACGTGGCTGTGTGAAGCTGACTGTGCACTGGGGATGTGAGGTGTGTCTAGTAGAATTGTGGACCAGGATGGATCATGAAAGAGCTCTCCAGAATTGACAAGTTGGCAACAGGAGAAAAAGCAAGGTGTCAAGAGTTGCCACTTGATCGGGAGCTCAGCTGTTGGAGTGCCAGTAAGTACTGCTGAGCAAAAGAATATCCCCAACCAACACTGCAAAAATATATACTGGCCAGAATGTCATTGGCTCCCACCTGAGTAATATAACTGGTAGAGGAAGGTATGGCATACATGAAGCTTGGAGTGGCTGCAGTAGGAACTCCAGGAAGGCATGCACTGAGACTGGAGTTTTAGGCCAGAAGTGCTCTGCTTGAACATGGGAACACCCTACACTGACTCACAGTGTAAACCTGCTGCTGCTGAAGTAGGGGGCATGGGAGCGCTAATGACAAATGGACGCCATTTCCACTGGATAGGGGATATGGTGTGGTGAAATACATGTGTGGCCCAATTTTTTTTAAACTGCTGAGCTCACATGTCTCACAGTGCCATAGAATGCATTAGCAGGAGACAATGGTTCTGGCACAGGATAGCATAAAGTGTGATGCTCATGTGGATCTGGTCTCAGAAAGGGAGAAAGGACCCAGATAAGAAGGGCAAGCTGGAGGTACACACAGCAGACAGCGTCAGTTGAGAAAAACCTTTGATAATAGACCTAAAAGTTCCCAAGATGGGGAGAGATTAAGTTAGTCACTGATTAGGCATGAAAACAAGTCCCTTATCTGAGAGTTATAATTAAGGATTTTTGATATCTGAAGCAGGAGCTAAGGGTGAGTGCTGCAGCACAGTTGATGCACATAGGAGAACTGGAGATTAGAGAGAGGATCTGCAACTAGGGGGTCAGATTTCAAATCTGTCACATGTACATCTTCAGCCTATCAGATGGGCATAACAGCTAATGCTGTAAGATATGGGAGTGCTGTAGAGACTGCAACCCACAATATAAAATACGACTTTCATCCACAGAAGGGACTTTGGGAAGGGGGTACCATTATTACAAATAAAAAACGCATTCCACTCAGAGTGCAAGACACAAATCTATTGCTGAACTAGAGTTGCAGAATGTTGTTTTAAATTAATAAAATCTACTCCCTCTCCCACGATAAACCTGCTCAGCACTTTGATCCCATGCCATTTGCGCTGCTGCTCTTAAAGTCTCTTTTATTAAAGTGAACACTTGCTGTTGTTTCCCTTGCTTTGGTCTCTTTTGGTCTATTAAGATTTCATTTGTGATAAACATGCACTTCATGTCTTTATGTTTTTGAATGAAGATATTTATCACATTTTGCACAATATGGTTAGCTCTAGGAGTCAATGTCATGTGGTTTGGTCAGAATGTAATCATTTAGATTACAGGTGATAGAGAAGAATTTTCAACATATGTCCCTTTAAATATCCTCTTGTCTATTTTACCCTTTATTTTTGTAACCACTTTTCTTATTTGTTTGTATGTCAGTGGATTCCAAATGTTAAATATCATCATGGATTCACCATGAGGGGGTCAGTTGGACAAATCTGATTGCCTTTTTTGACTGGGTTACAAAGGCAACAGACAAAGGACAGGCCATGGATGTATTGCAACTGTACTTTAGCAAAGCCTTTAACTATGTCACACATGGTAGAATATTCAAGAAATTGGAGTAGCATGGGATTCTGGGAAGAATGACAGTTTTGGTCAAAGTGCCAGGGCTTAAGCTATCCTCCAGTCAGTTCGTATGATAACAGTCTGTGAAATACATTTCCCATATTGCATTATTTTGGTTCCTGCTTGAGAGATTTTTTTTGAATGCTGCACACTCATTCTCTTGTCTTGTTGTTTGGGCTGTCTGTCCTTTGCTGCACCCCCAGCTATATCCTGAGATGCACTGCAAAACTGTTTTGCATCCAGGCATTGAGGGAAGATGTGAAGAGACTAGACAAATGGTCAAGGGTCTGGCAACTAAAATACAATTTAAAGCAAGCATTTGTCAATGTTGAATGTTGGCTTGCTGGCATTGGCATTGGTAGTGCAGGAGTTAGAGAGATACATAATAGGAATGGCAGTGAAGTATTGAACTGACACTAACCCCATCTCCACCCTGCAGAGACTGACAGGCATTGAGGGTGCGCCTTTGGGTCGTCAGACATAACGCTCATGCCATTTCACCTTACCCTACCCGGCAAACACTGACAGATGTCATGGTGTGCCTTGGGGTCTTCAGGCCTTATACTCACCCCATTCCATAAGGAAATACACTGAGATGGGTGTGGTATAGGAGAATGGGGGAACGCTGAGGCAGAAGACCCCAAGGCACACCTCAGTGCCTGTCACTGGCTGCAGGGTGGGGATGGAATGGCGTGAGCATTACGGCCAATGATCCCGAGTCATACCCCCAATGCCTGTCAGTCTCTACAGAGTAGAGCGTTATGGTTGGAAATCCTAATGCCCCAGCCGTTTATTGGTATTTTTGCTCCAAATTTTCAAAATGGGATTTTTGTGACCCCACCTCATGAACAGTGGCACTATCATTTTGTCACTCAATCCCGAAAGGTGGTTTTGCACAGCAACTGTGCCATTTGGTGCCACAGGTGTGAAAACAGATTTCTGGCAAGATGTGAAAAATGGCAATGCTGAAAATCTGGATTGAAAATATGAAAAATTGACGAAGTTACGAATGTGCTTAGAAACTGCTCAATGCATGCCTGTAATGCAATCAGTTTTTTGAAATTTTTTTATCAGATTTTCAATATGGGCATTTTTGAACCTCTCCTCATAAACAGTGGCACTTTGATTTTGTTAATCTGTCCCTAAAGTTGATTTTCCACAGTGACTGCGCCATTCTATGCCACAGCTGTGAAAACACATTTTAGGAAAGATATGAAAAATGACAGCTATACTGTTCATAAGGAGGTGTGAAAAAATGTCAATGTTGAAAATCTGGAGAGAAAATATAAAAAATTGGTGATTATGAGCGTGCGTAGAAACTGCGCAATGCACACTTAGAACAAGAAATTTTTTGAATTTTTACTAGATTTGCAACATGGCTTTTTGGGACCTTCCCTCATGAACATTGGCACTGTTGTTTCTTTACTTGGTCCTGAAAGCAACTGCAAAATCACTTTTCAGGAACGAGAAACTAAATGACAGTGACATGTTCATGAGGTGGGGTCCCAAGAACCCCATGTTGAAAATTTGGGGCCAAAATTCCAAAAAATGGCTAAGACTTCAACCTAAATTGAAATCCCCCATTGCTTTCCATTATAAAGCTTACCGTCACGTCTTCAGTTCGTAGTTCGGCTTTGAAGAGTGCAGACGTGTCCCAATTCAGAGAAGATCACGGCTCCTGACTTCTGGAGGGTAAGTATGGGTGGGGGGGAGATGGGTGTGCAGAGGGAGGGTGGAGATTGGGGAGGAGGATGAGGGAGACAATGGTGGACCATTTTCTTGTTTGCAGGGGAAAAAGAAAAAGACTGTGAGGGAAGGTTTTCTCATTTACAGGTTACACACAAAAAAATAGGCACACTGGGGTGGGCTCCCTGTGTGCCACAATGTTGGTGGGGTGTCGACATGGGGATTGGGCACCCCAATGGTGGCAAGGTATATAGGTGGGGAGGGGGTGCATCTGACACCAGCAGTGGGCATCCCGGTGTCAGAAAGGAAAAGAAAAATGGTTTAACCAGGAAAGACACACTAAGAGGTGAATGCTGACACAGGGATTGGGCACTCCAATGTCAGCTTTTTTGGAGTGTGTGGTGGGTGGAAGGAGCTGCCATGTTACAATGTGCCACATAATTTGGGGGGGGGACCCCGATGTCTGCTTTCTGGGAATTGTGTGGCAGATGGCTGGAGCCACCATATTTATTGAAATGTTTCACCAGGAAAGGCACGTAATGGAGGCATGTCATCTGCCACTGCAATGATGAGCCTGTCTCTGACTGCAGTGGCAGATTCGCTTCAACTTTGTGACTCTCTCTGAAACTGCTGTCATTGGCAACATGCTCACTGGTTGGCGGCTGAGGGACACACCCACTAAAGCATCCCCTGCATTCGCCACAACACTGAGACACCTCTGAAATGTACTACTACCACAAGATGTTGATTGCAAGTGCATGCAAGCCAACTTAAAAAAGGACAAAGTTATGTGCTGTACATTGGGGTCAAACCTGAAGACTGAATACATGAAAGAAGATTTAGTGTTAGAAAAAGTGGCAGAAGAGGGGGCTCTCCAGGTCTTAATAGTAAGCAACTTAAAACAGTAAGTGCAGTGCAACAAAGCAGTGGTGAGATTCAGGCAAGGGTGGGGCATGTATATGGGGCTGGTGAGGATAGAAGGGGAGGATGACATGGGTGCAGTGGGAGTAAATGTCCACTAGGACATTTATATCATATACTCCGAGTAGAGACAAGTAGACTGGATAAACCAGTGGGCCTTTGTCTGCAGTCAGTTTATGTGTTTTCATGTTCTGTTTATTTTTTGTGAGATTATTTGTGCTTGATTTTTATTGCCACTGAGCCTGCTCTGTATTATCCCTCTACACTGATTACTGCTAACTAGTTCTAGGCTATAGTACCTGAGAGGCATTCTATCATGTCTGCATCATCACTTCTCTACTGAGATTAGCTGTCTATTGCTTGGCACCCTAAAGAAGAACTGAGTTGAACATTTAAATCATGTTTTTCAGTAGAAGCTGTTTTTTTCAGTACACGTTCCAATATGTTTATTATTCCAACTTTACTAGCCTTTTAACAAACTTAATGGGTGTTTCCGAGTTGCATGCCAGTACCATATTATAATTATGATGTTGTTTATGTTCCTCTTGAACCACAAAGATATATAATAGAATACAAATGCTTTGCGATGACAATTTACATTCCTAAAAGAAACATGAACCATGTACTTTACTTGTACTTTACAATTTTTAATAGAACTGGGGCTTGTGGTGTATTGGAAGTCAGTTTAAGCTCCCCAGTTTACTGCTTTATGTATTTGTTTTGAAATAGCCCCATTGTCAGTATTTTGGGTTCCTCGTTCATATTGCCTTTTTCCTGCTTAATAGTCATTTCTAAGGCTGCTTCAGGCAGCAGACTTCTTGCGGGTCTACTGGCAGGAACCCAGTGAACGATGACTTACTTCTGAGTGAGCAGTTGTGTGTAGTGTGTGTTGGAAGATGGCAGCTGTTGTGAGCTAGGTGTTGGAAGCTGAGGAGGAGGAGGAGCTGATGAGAAGCTAACAGTCTGTTAAGTGACTAGGTATTATTTCTTCCATAAAATGTTATGCCACCATTGCCTCATTTGAAATAGTAGTATTTTTATTGATTTTAGTGTGAAAGCTGTTTTGCATTTTAGTTCTACTGCCTTTCCATTCTTTTCTCTGTGTAGAGTCTACATCAGTCCAAAACAACAAGAGCAAGAGCAGGTAATGATCTGGCAAAGGACATTTCACTTTCTAGTATTGTGGTGTGAAGCCTGAAGAAACAGAGGTTCTGGAATGCCTGAGGAGTCAGAGGAAGGTGTCCAGATTCTGGTAGTCTGTCTGGTAAAGAAGTGTTTGTGGTGTCCTTTTCCTGAGGAGTTGGGCTGAAGAAAATGGAGCTGAGCAGTTGTGGAGACAGAATGGTAGTGATCTGAGCAACCAAAGTAAAATCGAAGTGGACAGAAGGAGGAGGAATTAAAAATTGAGTGCACCAAACCAGAACTAAGAAATGAAAGAGCTATGCACTAAAGTTTGCTAAAGGATACTAAAAGACACTGGAAAGAATTAGTAGTGGGGTTTGTAAATACATTAAAGTATTTGAGAATCTGAGTCCCTGAACTGCTATCAGGCTGACGCCTGATGCTGGGATAGCCGCTGTCTGCTTTTTTAAGGTGGCTTAGTTGGCGGAATGTTGTAAAGAGTTCAGAGGCATTTTTTTAAGATAATCAGATTAAATTTGCATCTATCAGTGTGGCTGTTTGATTTTCTGGAGGTTTTCTCATAGGTACAAACTATGCAATCTACTCACAAAGGCTGAGCAGTGTTCGCCCAGACTGCTTTGTGTATTTTTTTTTTTTTTTCTCTTAATTTTTTTTTACTTAGGATATTTACATTTTCATGCAGTATTTTACTTATAATCTTGTTTATAAATTATAATTACAACTTTTAATTCAAATTTAAGTAGAGGGCTCTTATCGACACTCTTGAACCCCCCCCCCAACGTGTGCTCATGTGAATGGAGTGATGTGTAGAACGTTGGAGCATAGGAACATGTCTGCAGCACAGCTTATAACAGAGTAGCAACATTGTTCTCCAGCTTCTGCTCCATTTGGATACGTTTGTAGACTGTACCGAAGTGAACCCTGAGTGTGGATTGCTTTGTTTCAATGATGCTGCTGAAGGGTCAAAGTGAGTTTTTTCCTTCTGCTACTTATTTTATCTCAGAACACACTTGATTGATTATTTTCAAATGAATGCTATATAGTACTAAATGTTTTAACTTGTGGCTTTTCTAGCAACTCTGCTAAATTGGCACTACAGTAGCTTCCTTTTGGTTTTATTATATGTTTTATAAGATTGGGTTGCATTTTATTTCTTGTCATTGTTGTATGCTATTAGGAGATGTTATTCTTGTTTTTTTAGGACAGACCTTTAATTAACTTCTCAAAATTCCTACACACATGCAACTGAAGTTAAATGTTGTTCTTAAGGATGAACATTTACTGTAGTGGGTTCCCTGTATGCCCTGCATTCTTGCATTTACTATGATTTTTGCCAGGTACAACTGCTGACACTAAGGACTGTGTTGCCCTGCACTGAGGAAGAAAAGACTACAATAGATTTGGTAAAATTTTGGACTCTGGGGACTTTTTGGGGCATTGTTCCTTTTATAGCCTACCCCGCTGTTTTGTGGGAGTGACAGAATTATTCCAGTTTTGTATTGAAGGTTCTTTGCAACTCTAATTGTGTTTAACTTTTCTGATACTACTCTGTTGTTCTTTCTACCCCTGATTAATTTTGGTATAGGAGGTTATCCAGCTCAATAGCCTGCACTAAAGAGATGGCTTCTCTGAATTTTACCTAATGGACAATTATCTCTACCCCCAAAAAGATAAGGACTCTATGGAAGTATCCCTCTCTCTGTGTTTTTGCACAATACTTACATAATATTTCATTTAGTTTTGCTGCACTGAAACATAGAAATGTAGAAGGTGATGGCAGTAGGGGACCTCAAGGTCCATCTAGTCTGCCCATGGTATATAGATTACTACCCCACACCCTGTTATCCCCTCTTTTGAATGATTCCTTTGTGCTTATCCCAAGTGTTTTTGAACCCCTTGACCATTTTGGCCCCCACAGCCTCTGAGGGTAGGCTGCCCCAGGTGGTCACCACCCTCTCTGTGAAGAAGAACTTTCTAACATTGGTTCTGAACTTTCCCCCTTTCAGTCTAAGATCATGACCCCTCATTCTGCTATCCTCGTTGGAATCAAAAAGTTCCTGTACCTTATTTATACCCTTAATGTACTTGAAGGACTCGATCATGTCTCCCCTCTCCCTCCTCTGTTCCAGGGAGTACATGTTTAATTCCTTCAACCTGTCCTCATATGACATTTGATGTACTCCCTGTACCATTTTTGTTGCCTTCCTTTGTACTGTCTCTATTCTGTCAATGTCCTTTCTGAGGTGTGTTCTCCAAAACTGGGCATAGTATTCCAGGTGGGGATGGACAAGCGCCCTATACAGCGGCAGTACCACTTCTTTCCTCCAGCTCGTGATTCCCCTCCCAATGCATCCAAGCATGCCACTGGCCTTAAGTGCTGCTTTCTCACACTGTCTGCTCACTTTCAGGTCATCCAATATTAAAACCTCAGATCACACTCTTGGCTGGTCATTGCTAGTCTTTCTCCTCCCAAGTAATACTCCCTTTTTTGGGTTCCCTCTTCCTATGTGCATGACTTTGCACTTTTTGGCATTGCAATTCAGCTGCCATGCTCTAGACTACTCCTGCAGTTTCTTTAGATCAATTCCATTTTCATTCATCCTGCTCTGTTGCATATCTTGGTGTCATGTGCGAACAGACACACCTTTCTCTCGAGCCCATTTGCAATGTTGGCTATGAATACATTGAATAGTAAAGGCCCCAGCATGGAACCCTGGGGTACCCCACTGGTTACCTTCCATTCTGCTGATAATGTACCATTTAGAAACATAGAAACATAGAAACATAGACTTTGACGGCAGATAAGGACCGCTAGGCCCATCTAGTCTGCCCATTTCCCTACCTACAGGATAGGCCGCAGATCCTATTTAACCAACAGCCTATATCTTCCTGCCCCCCACAAGAATTGCCTTATGTCTGTCCCATGCATTCTTGAATTCTCCCACAGTTTTAGACTCCACAACTTCCTCAGGAAGGCTGTTCCATGTATCCACTACCCTCTCTGTGAAATAATACTTCCTCACATTGCCCCTGAACCACCCTCCTTCTATCTTTAAATTGTGTCCCCTTGTTCTTGCAAGTCTCTTTTTCTGAAAGATGCTACCCTCTTGGACTTTTTTGATTCCCTTGAGGTACTTGAAAGTTTCTATCATGTCCCCCCTCTCCCTTCTTTCCTCAAGGGTATACATATTAAGCTCCTTTAGTCTCTCCTCATACGGCTTCTCTTGCAGAGAAGATTTACCTGCACCCTTTGCATTCTATCATGCAGACAGCTTTTCACCCACACCACCACCTCCTGTCCCACTCCATGTGGTTCAATGTCTTTACCAGCCTTCTGTGTGGAACAGAGTCGAAGGCTTTGCTAAAGTCCAGGTAGACTACATCCACTGCCTCCCCATTATCCACTATCTTAGCAACTCAGTTGAAGAATTCAATTAGGTTAGTTTGGCAACACCTCCCCACCATGAACCCATGTTGTTTATGATCCTTTTGCCTGCTGGCTTCAAGGAATGCTATTAGCCTCTGTTTGAGTAATGATTCCATCAGTTTTTCCATCACAGAAGTGAGGCTCACCAGGCAGTAGTTTTCTGCTTCCTCCCTGCTAACAGATTTATGAAGTGGGACCACAGTTGCCCTCGTCCACTCCTTGGGAACCTCCCCACTCACAAGTGATTTAGTGAAGAGTTCCACTAGGGGTGCTGCAAATTCTTTCCCCAGTTCCTTCAGGACTCTGGGATGCATGTCATCTGATCCCATGGCCTTGTCCACTTTTAGGTTGTTTAGTGTCTTCAAGACTTGGTCTGCTGTGAAGGGGTTTGTATCAACCCCTAGTCCAGGGGTGCTGTTCCTTCTTAGTGCTGGACCATTTCACTTCCTCCCCTCCATAAATACAGACAAAGGACTTCTGCCTTCTCCCTGTCCCCCTCTTCTAGGTTCCCTCCTTCTGTGTGTAGTCTTTCTATGCTCCCCCCCGGTCTTCCTTTTTTCCCTTATGTACCTAAAGAAGGTCTTGTCCCCTCTTTTTACACCTTCTGCTATCCTCATCTCAGTTTGGGCTTTAGCCTTCTTTATTAATGTACTGGCCTCCTTTAGTTACTCTGTGTGTGATTCCCTGCCTTGTTCTTTATTTGTTGCTTTGAATTTCCTGTAGGCAGCCTTTTTTCTTTCACTATAGTTGCCACTTCTTTGGTGTACCATAGTGGATTTCTTTTCTTTTTTGCCTTACTTATTTTTCTGGTGCATTGATCCATGACTTTCTTGATAGTGCCATTAATGTGTTCCCAAATTTCCTCAACCCCTCCCCCACACTCCTTCTTTTAAGATTTCAGCTAGGCCATATCTCATTTTCTGAAAGTCTGCTCTCCTAAAATCTAGGACCCTAATGTTGGAGTGACTGGAGTCCTCTGCTGTGATAATGTTGAAACTGGCCATATGAGGGTCTTTATTCCCTAGATGTCACCCTACTTCAGTCTCCTTTACCCTCTCACCATTTGTGAGAACAAGGTCTAGTATGACTTCGCCTCTTGTTGGAGAATCTACAATCTGCCTCATACCTGCCCCCTGCAAGACCATTAAAAAGTCCCTTCTTCTCATTGGTGCTGCTGATTTTGTTTTCCAATGTATGTCAGGTAGGTTAAAATCCCCAGCCAGTACCTCACCCTTGTCTGCCATTTTGTATATTGTCTCAAGTAGTTCCTTGTCCCCATTTTCTCTCTGTGACAGGGGCCTATATACAACTCCTATTCTGATGGTTGCCCCATTACCAGGGTCAGCTGCCAACCACAGTGCCTCAGTTTCACTGGGAGACCCCTAGGATTGTCATGTTCCAGTCATGGTTATCTGTAAACCAGGTTTCTGTCAAAGCTACCCAATCTAGTCCCCCTTCTGCCATGGAGGCCATGAGGTCAGGAAGCTTGTTTGTTAGAAAATAACAACATTTTAACTTAAACAAATCAGAAATGCAGTTGGGTCTGAAAGAACGAGGTGGTGAACAAAGCAAAACACACACACACACACACACACACACACACACACACACACACAAAAATAACTAACTAAATCAATGAAAGTAAAACTAATAAGATTACCCCCCCAAAAAAAAACAACAATAGGGCAAGTGAGAAAAATAAAACTAATAATCCTAAAGGGATTGATCCTGGTCAATCACTAATTATTAACCACTTAAAGCAGCAATGCAACAATCTGGTGAACATTTTGACCTATACTTTTTTATGCTATTTTAGATTGCCACTTACCTCCTGACTTGTGTGATACCCTTCTTTTCACAGTGTGTGTCTGCTTTAGTACTTTTTCTCATGTCTGAAATAATAAAAGGAGCACTCCTTTTACTATGGCTTGGACCAGGTTTTCATCAGTATTTACAGTTGTTTTTGAACAAATATTGTTCTGTAAGATCAGAGAACACTGCCTGCTGCATAATTGTTAATTTTAGTCATAAAAGAAGTGATATGTAAACAACGGATGGACAAAACCAGCCGAAAATACTGATGAAGATCTGGTCCACACCGTATTAAGAGGAGCACTCCTTTTACTATTTCAGACATGAAAAAAAATACTAAAGCATGCTCAAATAGTGGAAAGAATGGTATCACACAAGTTAGGAGGTAAGTGGCAATGTAAAATAGCATAAGAAAGTATAGGTCAAATTTTTCACCAGATTGTTGCACTGCTGTTTTAAAATGGAATAAAAAGTGAAAAAAAAGAGCTTGAACAAGAAACAAATAATTTAATCTCCACTCCTATAACTGATCCAAAAGCACAAAAAAAAACTGAACTAAAACATCTGACACCTGTGATTCAGGTAATTCATAAAATAACAATCTTAAACAAATCCTTAATAAATAACTCCCTGGAATGATCTTCACAAATGAAAACTGAGAGCCAACAGGATGAATGATAGTATAGAAGCATACTTGGAAGGCTCAAAAAAGGAAAGGGTTACAGTATATGAAAGACAAAAAGCCTCAACTAAAACTGAACAAGAATCCTTATGTGACGGTTATTAGAATTTACCAGTCCTAACTTCAGAAAAGAGCAAACTCCAAGAGAAATTAGATTTTAGTGAGAGGAATCCTCAACAAATCAGAACGGACATTCCAGAAATAATGCAGGGGCTACAGGAAACCATTATAGGTTTAAAAGATAAAGCAGACAAAACAAAAATGTATGAAAATAAAACAGAGAGGCAAATTACTTACTCCCCTTTTCTGGATGAAAATTTGGTAGAAATCCTAAAAAATCCACGTGGCAAATGCAGTCTTACTAGAGTAACTGATTATACTAAAAAATGAAATCACTTTTCTAAGAGAGAATGTGGCAATCAATGGGGCATTCCTCAATGAATTACTTGATTTACAGAAGAAACAAGGAATGTAAAAAGGAATCCTCATTTTCCATAATATCTGAGGAGACAGACCAACCCAATAATAAAGATGAAGCTCATAGGATGGATTTTATAACCATAGAATTATTGGAAGAAGCAGTATCAAAAAAAAGGAAAAAGAAGAAAAAGAAAAAAATCTTAATAAACTGAATAAGGAAATAGTGTTTGAAGCTGTGGAGAAAGTTGGTAGAACAAGAGATAAGCAAAATAGTCATACCGATAAAGACAAGGTAACGATTGGAACACAGGCTGGGCCAGCTCATCCCATCCATGTACACAACCAATGCATTATAGAACATGCAAGATCAAATAGCTTAGAAGAAGCAGTGGTGATAATAACCCAAGAAGGATATAAAGAACCAATTATGAACATCCAGAAATACTAAGAATCCTATGTTATATGATCTGTGAGAATTTTTTAGGGCTTGAAATTGCCCATGGTGATATTTGTGATATACTTACATCAAAGAATAATCTTCTGATTTTCTTTAAATACACAAGAGTGACTCACTATGTTTGGCATACTGCCATCAAACTGCAAAAATATAGTTTGAAAATGGATTACCCTGTTCAAACAAAAACAACACTGCATATGGGAAAATTGGAGATCAAGACCAAATCTGAGCTTGTCAAGAAGCTGGCTAACTATTCAAATCTAGGAAGATTAGTATCTGAGATTAAAAAAAAAAGCAGATTACACCTAATATAGTGTTGTCGATTTTTGGCATTGCACATATTTTGAAAATAAAACAATGTTAAAAAACATGATTTGTCACCTGTTTGGAAACTTTTTAGGATTGGAGTTTCATATAGAGAATATAGTCAATGTCCAAAGAATAGTAAAAAGTTGGACTCGGGGAAATCAGATTGACCTGACCTTACATAATAGAGTTCTAGCAGAAATAAAATACTAATTGCAGGGTATACACGTGATAATCTAGGAATTTTGATTGTCAGTTTTGATCAATTGTATGAAAAAAAGGATGGGTAAATACAAAGAACAGGAGTATAATGTAGAGGTCAGTAACTGTTTTCATATATTGGCTGATATGGATACTTGATTATCTGGTGCAAGAGATGTAGAGGGGGAATTAATTAAGAAGGATCAGGTAACAGAAACAAATCACTTGGGGCAATATACAGCAAAACAAATGTTTTCTTAAATGAGAATAAACAAAATGTCAATATTTTATCATGGGATGTTGCTGTACATCCCTCAAAATTGGCAGATGCTGGATATTCCAAATTTATTATGACAGCAGATATAATAAATTCACAAGAAACGTGCTATAGTAATGAGCAAATGGATACTATAAATATAAATGGAGATCAGTTATTTCATATACTGGCACAAAAATTAACAAAAATGGGTTGGGGAAGTGGGTGTTTAATCACCTATATTAAAGTAACTGATTATTTGGAAGTAAAGGAGTTAAGAAACAATATTCAGCACTATATGATTATAGTGATAAAAGTTTGGAAAGATTCAGTAATCTTGGTTAATATCTATAATCCCCCCAAAGAAACTCACCTATGTATGATAAAGATATTTTTAATAAAATAATGCAAGATATCTTCCTTCTCCAAAAAAGTATAAAAATGCTGAGCTGTTAATTGTAGGAGATTTTAATATCAGATGCGGCAACATTGGTTTACATGTAGACTAGAGATGGGCTGAAGAAAAATTTCACGGGTGAAATTCCCGTGAAATCGGCAATTTTGCCACGTGACATATTTTGTGAAGTTGGAGCATTCCACTAAATATTTTGTGGGAAAAAAATACCAAAATTCTGCCTGACCCCCCCCATCAATTTCCCATATATTATCCCCAGTGATCTAGTGAACCCTCCTCCTCCCTATCCCTGATTCATCCCCTTTCCCAAAATGTACTTTTTAAATACTCCTTGGCTGGTGGTCTAGTGAACCCTCCCCTCCTATCCTGATAGAGCCCTTCCCCAGTATGTTTTGTTTTACATTTCCTGGTGGTCTAGTGACCCCCCCCCCACCCTAGAAGCAAGTATTCCACCCCTCCCCCCCATCCCAAAACAGAGCAGACCACTGCACACTCATGCATTCATTTAAAAGAAATAAATTAACCCTGATGGTTAGCAGTCCCTCCCCAACCTCATCACCCATCTGCCCATAGTTTTTAAAAAATATTATTCCCTGGTGGTCTAGTGGCCCCCCACCCCCAACCCAGCAAGTACTGTTCCACCCCGCTCCCCCATTCCAAAACAGAGCTGGCCACTGGTTTAGCCCTCTGTTCCCCTTCATGGCCAGCATCCCACTGAAATGTAAATGAATGCATGCAGGCATGCGGATGTGCTCATTCATTCATTTATTCACATCTGAGCTGGCTGCTGGCTGTGGAGGAGAGCAGAGGGCTGAACCAGTGGCCTGCTCTGTTCCGGGATGGGGGAGCAGGGTGGGATAGTACTTGCTGGGTTGGGGATGGGGTTGACCACTAGACTACCAGAGAATAATATTTAACAAAAAAAATAAAAGCAGACAGGTGATGAGGTTGGGGGGAGGGACCGCTAGCCATCAGGGTTAATTTATTTCTTTTTTATATGAATGAATGAGTGCATGCACAGCACAGCACAGCACAGCATGCGCTCATTCATTCATATGTCAGCAGGCTGCTGGCCGTGGAAGAGAGCAGAGGGCTGTGCCAGTGGCCCGCTCTGTTTCATGATTGGGGAGGGAGCAGGGTGGACAGTAGCTGCTGGGGGTGGGGGCGGGGGCCACTAGACCACCTGGTAAGGTAAAAAAAACATACTGGGGAAGGGGTCTATCAGGATAGGAAGGAGGGGGGTTCACTAGAGCACCAGAGAATATTTAAGAAAACTTACATTTTGGGAAATGGGGATGAATCAGGGATAGTGAGGGAAGGGGGTTCACTAGATCAACAGGGATAATACCATATACAGTATGTGGGAAATTGATGGGGGTTGAACAGTACTGGACAAGAGGGGTATTTGGGTTTGGGATTTTACCCCAAGTGAGATTTTGTTTTTAATTTACTGTGGGGTAGCCCATGGGTGATCTATTCGGGGCTCAGAATTTTGCATTTTGCAGGTGAAATTCTGCTGTGTAGACACAGAACCTCAATTCATGCTTGATACACCGGGCATAGGGAATAGGAAGACGATGGATAGAAAAAATACAGATTACTCTGAACAAATTATACTACTCTTTGAATCTTTAGATGTGATTATATACAACAGTAGATTTCCATCTGATTCAAAAAGAAAATTTTGTTGCATTAATTATAGGGGCACCTCACTGGTAGACTATGTAATTGCCTCCCCTTATGACGATCATAAATACAAAGATTTAAAAATCATTACAAGAATTGAAAGTGATGATTACCCAATTCTGGTTTACAGGAAGTCAGCAGTGAAGGTACTGTATTAAACAATGTGCATGAAACACTAGAGAAAATAAATAATAAAAAAAATTAACTGAGACAGAATTCCAAAAAGTAAAAAGATTTCAAAAGATGAACATATCAGACAAGAAATAAATCAAATTTGGAAAGGTGAAACTCAACCAGAAGAGCTATATTCATATATTCTAAACTGCTACAACCTGTTAAAGAGCTATACAGTGGCGACCCCCAGGATGAAACCAACTTTTAAAGCACTCTGCAGTATGCTGCAGCAGACCAACTGAATAAAGCAATGTAATTTCAATGGCAATTAGTCCCTTTTGTCATGAAGGAAACTGTGCCTTTCACTTCATCCTGGCAGTGTCACATTTTCCTGAATGACAAAAGGGACTAATTGCCATTAAAATTACATTGCTTTATTCAGTAGGTCTGCTGCAGCATTCTGCAGAGTGCTGCAAAATACTACAGAATTGGGTTTCATCCTGGGGCACACCACTGTATAGAAACATAAAAACTGATGGCAGATAAGGACTGTTTGGCCCACCTAGTCTGCTCATTTTCCCTACCTACCTACTGTAATACCGCAGACCCTACTTGATCTCCAGCTTAGCCCTCCCTTCACTAACCACTAAGGTTACCTTATGCTTATCAAATGCATTCTGAAATCCCGTTTCAGTTTTTGCCCCCACCACCTCCACTGGGAGGCTGGTCCAGGCTATGATATAAAAAGGAGAAAGGTACACTTGAACCAAGTATGAGAACTGGTTTTACAGGACAAGTAAACAAGTAAAAAAAGAATCTGGCAAAATGGATATGACATACCAAAAAATTAAAAATAAAAAAAAAAACAAGTATAACAAATTTTCTCAAACTAAATAGACTTAGAATACTATACAAGGCTCACATGAATACTCAAAAACTGGCCCATCAGGAAGAACTATGAGAAAATATAATAACTGTAATAGAAAAAAAAGACAACAAGCAATTTTGGAAACTGGTTGTACTGGGAACCAATCAATATAAAAATCAAATAGATTCCTACATTGCTCCAGACAACTGATCAAACTAGTATAGGAGCATTTTCTTTAATCTGCAGTATTCTTCTAGAAAGGAAAATGATGACATAAAAGAACCCTTTATATGGATTACCAACAAGAAGTTAAGGACGCACTATCCAGGTTGAAGAAGAGCAAATCACCAGGCCCAGATGAAATACCCATTAACTTCTATAGAACCGATGTAGAATGGTGGTCAGAACTATTGAAAGACTTTTATAACAAGGCAATTATGTATGATTTTACACCATTCTCTTAGAGGGGCAGTTATATATTAAAAAATAGGATAGGGAGAATCTCACAAACTACTGACTGATAAGTTTGATAAACAATGTGGCAAAAATATATGAATCATAGAATCATAGAAATCCAATGGCAGAAAAGGACCCCAATGGCCCATGGAGTCTGCCCCTTCTGCCCCCCCCACTCATCTCCTTTTCCACGGGCCCTCCCTTCCCCCCACTTACCAACCCCATATGTCTGTCCCATGCCCTCTTGAATCCCTCCACTGTTTAAGACCCCAACACCTCCTCTGGTAGTTTGTTCCAGGCTTCCACCACCCTCTCCATGAAGAATTACCCCCTCACATTTCCTCTTAAGATGCTAGGACTATATTCCCTAGAATATCGTAGGCTAAGGGGGGTATGTGCATGATCTACAGGGCACCTACTGATATGTTATTGTGGAACAACTGGGCCTTGTACTTAGGAACCAGGTGTATAACACCAGAGCTCACCCCCTACAGCTGGAGGGTGAACGATGCAGAACAAAAAAAAGGATGATGTGGTTCTCAGTAAGAGTGACCAAGTTATGGAATGAACTTCCAATCAAAGTAGTGACCAGCAGTAGTATAGACATATTCAAGACACGTCTTGATATCTATCTTAACACAAGCAACATTAAGGGTTATTCATAAATAGATGGTGAGCTATAATGGACGAAAGTCTTTAAAAAGCTCTGTAGCACCTATGATACCTATAGTTCCTCCCTCCAATCTTAGGCTATGTCCTCTAGTTTTAGCTCCCTCCTTCCTTTTAAATAAGCTCCTCTCCTTCACTTTATTGATCCCCTTCACATACTTAAAAGTTTCAGTCATGCCTCCTCTCCCTTCTAATATATATATATATATATATATATATATATATATATATATTTAAATACATACACTATATGCAAAGATTCTATTAAAAAGATTCATGAATTGGGTAGAAAAACAGAAAATACTCTTCCCCTCACAGGCAGGCTTCAGAAAAGGAACAGAAACTACTACACAAACGTTTTTACTAGCACACTTGATAGAAAAATATTATGTCACTAAAAAACAGAACCTTTTTATAGCTTCATTGATTTCTCAACAGTATTTGATTCCATTTTAAGAAGTCACCTATGTATGAAGCTGAGGGACCTAGGGATTGACCACAATTTGTTGGTTTTGATAAGGCATCTCTATACTGACACATGGATAAAAATCAAATATACTAAGCATGGAGATGGAAGCCATGACTCAGGGCACGTGCAGTAGAGCCAACTCTAATGCACATGCCCCGAGTCATGGTTTTAGCTTCTATGTACAAAATAAAACAGGTTACAGCACTCATTTTTGACTGGGAATATTTTTGTACAAATTTGTATGATAAACGGTAAGAGATGCAACCTTTTTCACATATATGACAAAAACAACAAATTCGTTCATTAATAAGTTTCTCCACAGCTCCGCCCCATTCTAGCTCATGGATGCACACCACTGACATTTCGGTTGGGACAAGTAAAATATTGTTTCTACAAAAAATAATAAATATCTTGCATCACTGTGCAAATTTCTTGCAATGTATGTAGTTTACATTGATAAAGCTTGCTCCAGACACCTTCATGAGAGGTTTAAAATGTGTCCAAAAGGCTGACAGTGTCCCTTTAAATCCCAACCAAAATGTTTTTTTGTTTTTGTAGAGTTCGCCTTTTATAAAGGTGCTGTTGTAAATGAGCCTATGGCTCAAGTGGCTATAACATCTCTTGCTAATTATCACTAATAAATGGACTTTTCAAGGGCACCAGCCTGTCAGCACAACAGTAGGGCTACTGCTTGCAGTGATCCAGGTTCAGAATAATCCTGGTTTGCTGGATGGCCAGTCAGGTGGAGAGAGCTTGAGCATCCCTGAGGACTCTCTCATCCTCTGGGGAGGGAGGGAGGACCACTGCCTTCACTGCAGTGCTCTCACCTGACCAACCATGGGTGTCAGCATGGTGTTAGCTAGGAAGGCTAGCATAGAAGGGAGGACATCATCCAGGTGAGCAGTGTGCCTGCTGCTGTTTGTGCTCCGGGTGTGCTGACATCCTGGGTACAGAACAAACCAGGAAGATCTCTCCAGACCCTGCAATGCAAATAAAGTCAGTGGCTCAGCAGGTTGCACACTTGCCTCTGAGGCTGGAAGAGTGGAAGGTTATGGGTTCAAGCTCCACATCAGGCACTTGGGGTAAAATCTCAATACTGACACTGTGTGCATCGTAAGGGGGATGCTGCACTAATAAGGTGCCATCTTTCGGATGAGACATTAAACCGAGGTCTCATCTGCCTGTTCTGATGGTTGTTCAGGTGGACATTAAAGATTTCATGGCACTTTTCGAAAAGAGAAGGGGATGTTTTTAATAAAACTAAACAACATGTTATCAGCACAGTATTACAGTCATATCTGTTGAACATGAAAAATCTAACAACGAAATACTAATATAAGCACACAGCAGTAAAGAACAAGAAAAATTAACAAAAACAGCCACATGAACTGTGTGGGAAACAAAGGACATGGGGAACATACAAATGGGTGGGTGTGCACATTTAAAGGGAAAAAAGCTCAAAATAACTGATAAAACAATCAACTCAAAAATATATCCCAGTGCACCCCACATCAAAAGCACAGGGTGTCCAAGGATGTCATGTAACATGCCTAAGGCTAGAGTCCCACTAAAGAAACAAAGGGAAAATAAAGTTAAGAGTAACAGCAATGTAAGTCTGAAGCAGTTTCGGAAGTATCTGGTACCATAACTGAAACAGATTCTTCATAGGAAACTGTCAACTTAGTGTCATTACGAGGAAGCATCACACTCATACCAGTCCTAATATGGTCATAAACTGTCGTCACCTGTAGGCCAGCAAACCAGGAAATTTGCTGTCATAACTGACTCATAAATAAGCCAGGACTGCTGTCACAGTACAATGGAATACTTTAATTTCCATTGTTTAATTTTTTCCACACACGTACAGCCATAAGAAGGCAACCCAGTTTGGTAGCGATGTGGAATTGAACTACTACGCCATTGGGCCAAAAAAGGGTCCAATGAAAGCCTCATCCATTCTCTCCAAACAAGGTTCTGATCCATAAAACATGGCATTGAATTCTATTTCAAACACTGACTGAAAGTAAAAACTAAAGGGTTTACCATGTGCAAACCACCCTGCTCAATCAGGAGGTAAAGTACATTCCATTTGATCCGGTTCAAACTGCTACCCCATATTAGCTGGAAGGCGCAGCTGTACAGTTTCACCTCCAGGGATTTAGGAATGGGGGTAAACCATACTCAGGTATGTCAACATAGGCAAGAGAAAAGTCTTTAAGATAGCCACCTCTTCTTCATTTGATGCCATGCCTTCCAGATCAGAAACTTTGCATAGCACTCCTGCAGTTTGTTCTCCCAATTAGAGTGCACCATATCCCCTATGCCATATAAGATACCCAAACTGTTAAGAGGGCATTTAGTAAGAGACACTCCCTCAATATATGGGACCAGGGATGAAGTACCCAAAGCCATTCACAGACACTTCTAGAAGTCGAGGCGAGCCCCTGAATTTGGGGAGAAAGACTGAAACATCTCAAGTGCCACACATCCCGAGACATGATCTTTCACTAGCAAAGTCACATCATCCGTATTCACCAAGACTTTGATTTCGGTCATATTTCCCGGAGGGGAAATATAAATAGTGGGATGCATCTGTATTTGCCTCAGTATCGGGTCAACACAATATGCATATAACAGGCTCATAGGGCATCCCTGTCGAACTCCAGATTTTAACTGAATCCTCTTGCCCCATGCTCATTAATGAGAGGCACTAGGCTGGCCGAGCTTTACAATAACTGTAACCAGTCACAGAAGGGTTGGGGGATAAAATAACACAGAAGCACTTGAAATAAATACTCATGTGAAACCCGGTCAAAGGCCTTCTCATGGTCTAAGGATAGAAGAAATCCCACCTCCTCATCTCGAGAACCCAGGTCAACAATTTCCCACAGTGCAATGAGAGGGTCTGAAATACGCTTACCAGGCATAGAACAATATTGGAGTCGGAAAGGATCAGAATGGAGACCTTGACCAATCTATTGGTGGAAATCTTCATCAAAATTTTCAAATCCGTCTTAAGGAGGCTCAATGGTCTCCAATTATTTTAGTCCATCTCCTCCCCTTTTTTAAAGAGAAGAATCTGAAGAAGTTCTGTAAATAATGGAGAGAGACCATTTCGTGCTATAAAATCCAGTTAAATAATTCCACTAAGAAGATCTCCAAATCAGCCTGGAATCCCTTATAAAGTTCCGACATTAAACCATCAGATCTCGGTGCCACATTTTAATTTAAATCCCCAATGGCCAGCTGAACTTTTGCCACCTCAATGGGCCTGTGAAGATCCTGACTAGAAATAGAAGGTATTGGGGGAACTGTTATGTTGCTCAAAAAGGAATCAGGAGGAGCAGGGACTCGAAGAGCACCAAATAAGTTCTGTAAGTGTGAGTGAACTGCAGTTAAAGTTCCACTCACATCTGTATGTCTGACCCCGTCTGGTGTAATCACCCCCTTAAGAATCTTCTCCTTAATCTGTGATTTACAGCTGTCAAAAGGGTTCCCCACACCAGTGGAGCCCTGAGTGCTGCATTTATGTTCTAACAATAGGGAGTTTACCCTATCATGTTGCAATATTCTCCTCCGAGCCTTTAAATTGTCTATCCATGTGACACTGGAGGCATCCCCCTTATGGAATTTAGTCAGTTCCGCTTGTAATTTAAATCATAAATCTAACTAAATAAGAAATGTAATTCTGTCAAGTCTGTCTTTTGGAGGCCAAAATGAAGGAATTCTTCAAATCTTTCTTTGTGTCATCCCACCAGGTCCCCAAGTCATTGTCCAAACAAGCCACTGATTGGCGAGCAAATAAACAGTCTCAGATAGTCTGAACCAAATCCAAGTTCTGTAACAAGGAATTATTCAGAGGCCAGTAACCCTTTCCTAAAGGACAGGCATCCATACTGGTAAAGGCCCTTCCCAAAAGAAGGTGATTGGACAACTCCATAGGGATCAGGTCAACCCTTAGGACACAGAGATTCTGAGAAACAAACAGAAAATCAATGCGAGTGGCAAGTTGTGCTCTATAATAAGTAAAACCACCAGTTGGGTGATGTTCTCTGTAAACATCAAGTAGATCAGCTGATGTCCACATTCTTTGAAGAAAACTAGTATCAGTAAACATTTTGGTAGGTTTAGCACCCCTATCCTGTTTGGCCAAACTACAATTACAGTCCCCCCCAAAATGACCTTACAGACTGTGAACAGGTACAGTTGAATGAGAGTAAATAGATCAACCCTTGTTCTGTTAGACTGTGGAGCATCAACATTAAGAAAGCAAAACTCTGAGTCCTGATAGGTGACATCTATCATCAGGGCTCTACCAGGGTTAACGTCCACAAGTTTAGTGACTGTGAACAAAGATCCTTTGAGAATAATCCCCACCCCATCAATTGTATCCAGTCCCATGGACCAAAAGGATGACCCCAACACCAGGACTGCTGGGCCAAAGTCACATCCCGTATTGAAGTATGTCATGTTTCCAGCAAAAAAAAACAAACACATCATCTAAATCCTTCAAAATGGAGAAATGGACTATCCTCCTGTAAGCTGCCTTAATGCTATTGACATTAAGGGTGGCAATGTGCAGGTTGGGATCCATGAGAATGATGTAGATGGCAAAAAAATTGTACGGTCAAGGAGCGTCATCCTGGTGGCAAGCCACCACACTTCTGGTAGTCATTTTAAGTTTCTTGTGAATCTTTGATTTACCTGACTTCTGAATCACATCTTCTTCAGTGTCTGTAGAGACAATTGGTTTAGAAGATTGGTGAGAAGACACCACGGGTGATTGGCTAACATCTGAGTCTAGTTGTTCTTCTTCCAATTGATCAAATCTGTTGGTTAAATGTAACGGTGATGCTTTAGGTTGTAACTTCATTAAAGTCCCTGTCAGTTTATTTGATTGAAGTGAATACTTGCGGCTCATGATAACCATCTCAGGAGAAGGCATGTCCTGGGCTTCCATAGGGTCTGGTGTGCTTGGGCTTGTCTGTAGGTCATGTACCAGCATTAGCTGGCTGTCAGGAGTCTCTATGTTTTGATAAAATATCAGTAGAGAAGGAGAAACAGGCTTCTCAGGGCATTGGGTGACCTAGAAATACATGTCAGCAGAAGGAAGGGTCTCATGGAGGTCTCCAGGGTCCATGGCATGGGCCATGGACACCACCACCTCTCTATGCAGTTTCTGCTGTTGTGTCTGTTGAGCTTTGTGAATGAAGGCATCCTGATGATCCACCTCCTGGTTGTTACGTGTTGCCCATGGACAGGTGCGATAGGAGTCCCCTGACTCTTTGCACAGATTGCAGCAGAGGGGCGTTTGAACAGTGTGCACTGACATGCCCCAATGATAGGCAAAAATTGCAACGCACTTTATCACAGGCATTACTCAAGTGGCCATCGAATCTGCATTTAAAACATGTCTTTGGCTGCCCAGAGTAAAAGCACTGGGCTCTGTCCCTCCCCAAGAAGATCACACTCGGCAGATATTGCAAGCCAGAATCTGTGTGTTTGCAGTATCACTCAGAAATGAAAATTACTTGTCCAAAATAATTCCTGGTTCGAGGATCTGTTTAGAATCCTCTGTGACATCACACCTTTGAGTCAACCAATAGTTGACATCCTGGACACTGACCCCCTCATTTGTCAACACAATCATTACAGTCCTGACTGTGTGTTTCGTCAAAGGGATAGCCTGAAATGGTTGCCACAGGGGAGTGTCTTTCAGTAGTTTGTATCGGACCCAAAATCTATCCATGTAAACTGCCACCTGAAAGCTTAGATCAAAATAAGAGACACTCAGAGGGTGTATCAAGGCATACAGTTCATTTGGAGTAATTTGCAGGGTATTTTCAAGAGGACACTACCCGCATAGGATCTATCCAGAGGTGTGTCCAAACCTCCCGTGTATAATAGTCTCACTGCATTTTGCCTCTGAGCTGGAGCAGGTGAGTTGGCAAAAACAGCCTGTCAAAAAAGACATACCATGTTGGGCAGATGTTGTGGCATCCTGCTACTTCAGTCACAGAACCAATAGTCTTGACAAGGATCATTCAGCCTCATCCACTATGTCTGCCCATAACAGAGTCTGTGGTGACTGTCCAGTCTGTAACTGCAATGGGTCCTAAATAGTAGGACCGACAAGTGGCTCTCTCTTATCGTTTGTTCTGGGCAGAGATTGGGTAATAACCACCCCCTCTTTGTCCAAACAGTCCGAGGTGAGTGGTCCCTCAGGCTTTTCCTCCTCAGGTAGCCCATCCCAGAGTTCGATATGACTGTCCAAAAGGGTGTCTGCCTCCCGACTCAGATTAGGTGTATGGAGCACATTTAAATCCCTGGTAAATGTAGACAATTGCAATATAGTAGATAATGCAGTTTCCATGGGGATATCAGGTACCATCTCAGAAAATAAACAAGGCTGCCATGCTCACCTCTGGGGTGTAGGAATGCCATTATCCTATGGCATCCCTAGACCACCCCACACCATTCAGAGCCTTTACCAGGGACCAATCCAGCAAAGGGTAAGTTGTTGCAGCCCTCCCAGCACACACATTAGTAGGCAAAGTATCAGTACAGTCACATTCTCTATTGGGAGTGGGGTCTGACTGGGGAGATTCCCTTCCTGCATTAAACAGGGGAACAAAGACAGTTGGAGCTTCTGGGAGCACTGTTGATGGGGTAGCATTTCCTCCATCTGCAAGTCTCCCTCCATCTCGATAGTCCACTGTAGCATCGTAAACCACAGTAATCTGGTTAGAGATTGAAAAGTGCTGTACCTGTTGTGTGCGTGTTGAAGAATCTTGTGGAAGTGGTGCCAAGGTTGACTTCACAAGATGGGAAGGAATCCGCCCCACTGTATCCAAAATATTCACTGCAGACCGCTGAAGCACGTCCTGCATTTGAGTTAAATCCAAATGAAAAGGGTCAGATAAGCCAGTCTGTGACTCCCCTGGGATGTTTCTCTGTATAAATGGTTGTTGTAGCTGCAATGCAAAGAGACGTTCCTTTTCCGCTTCATAATGGGTGTCCTCCGCCTCCACAAGTGATAGTAGGTGCAATTTCTTCTCTTGCAAAGCATCCCGAAGATGTTTATCTTCCTCTGCAAAAGTCCCCACCAGAATCGAACCTGTATCACTGTGGTGCCCACCATGAGTAGCCACATCCCCAACATTCGTTAGTTCTTCCTTTGCCAGAATAAGTCTTCAGCCATGCTCAGAGAGCTATTGGGAAATGGGGCCATCACTTCTTGATCCACAACTCCAGCCTCTTCAGCTGATGCACTTGCTGCCACCTTGGAATGAATTGTCAGCCCCCCCTACCATAAGAGTAGGGGAATTTCTCTGGTGTCCTGTCCAAATTTCCCCCATTTACTAAAAATACCACTATCAGCTTAATCTGGTTCAATTTCAGTTGGTTACCATCCGTAACTTCCCCCTCCCCAGGATGAGGCCGAAAATAATCAGAATTATCTAGCCCTTCTTCCCCAGTAAAAAAACATAAAATAAATAAATAAATGAAGGGCCCTGGTATATCCAGGCCCCCATTCTTTGCCTGCAATGCAGCCTAATGAAGCTGGAATATTTGGAGGTAAATCCCCTGCCATAACATCACCTGGGGGGCAAACCCCAGTTCCATAGAGGGGCTATTAGCATGAGAATTGCAGGATCAGATTTCAGGTGTGTCCTTGAGTTCTGGGGGGAACTGAGTGCTGGGGATTGAACAGGGGCATAAAATGTAAGTTAAAAAAATATTTATCACTACCACTCTCCACCCCCAAGCCCAGCAAGAAAGAACTCTTCCCCTACCCACTCACAACACCCAATCCCAGTCTCTGCCCACAACAACCATGGCAAAATTATAGACACATCCTCATCCACCTGCTGCAGCACCCATCTACCCTCAATCCCATTTCCATCCCAAGAAAAAGGCTTTCACGTAGATGAAATGGACAGCAACTGGCTCAGACCCTCCTCTTACCTGTTCGTCTGGCCACAATCTGAATGCATGAGGGTACACATTCATAGTAATCTGCTGATTCCTATAAGTATGCACTGCTTCTCATTCATTCAGATGATTACCATCTGAGGTGCTGGTAGGAGGGTCTCTGCCAATTGCTGTTCCTTTCTTATGATTGATATCCAAAGACTGTGTGTGTGTGTGTGTGGGGGGGGGGCTGGAATTACAGCATGCAGTACTGCTGACAGTGCTGGAGCCTGCTATAAAGGCAAACTGTCGCTTCTATATTACCGAGTGTGTAAGGTTGCAATGCAGTACAGTAAATCACAAATGCAATGCAGCCTTAAACATTAAGCTAATGTCAAGTCAAAGTACCCATTGTTGACTGTAGCCAACTCTTGTTTAATTCTTTATGAGTTCCAGAACCCTGGGAAATTAGTTGAATGGAAGCTAAAAAGACAAAGAACGTCAGCACAAAAGCACTGAGGCAAGTTAATGTAATGGAAGTCAACAATGAAGCTTTCCATCCAGGGCTTATGCTCAACTCATGTGGGTTCTGGAACTAATAAGTCATTAAACAAATCCTGGTCAGAGCTGAAATGGTTGCTAATGCATTAATCTGACAAGGAATATTTATTTTTACTTTTACAGGCTTGACCTGGTTTAAAAGAACAAAACGTGCATTACAATGAACATAAAATACATTTCTGGAATATCAAATAAACATACAAGACAATATTGACAATCAACAATAAATCAAAAAATTCTATCACTTGCTAAAATCCCTGCTGGATATGGAATTAATGTGTGACTTTATTTAGTTTTTGTGCAATGGGAAAGGAAAGCTAGACAATAAATTCAGCTGTAGTTGGATTTGGGGGAGGGGTGTGTGTGATACAGATGCAAACAACTTAATGTGCTAGCTCTCTCTACCCTTCCTCTCCCCATCCCTACCTCTACTAGTTACCTTGTTTCCCCTGTGTCTTCACCTCCTCCTCCTCCTCTCCATAGATTGTTTCCCTATTTGTCCTGCCCTTGTACTCCTGCTCTTCTTTCTCTCCTCCTCACCCTAGTACATAGTAACCTTGGGGGGAGCCTCCATGTCACCACTGGCACTTAGTTCCTCTGCTTTTCTCCATCTCCTCCCTAGCACCCTCGGTGTGTGCCTCTGTTTACCACCACCAGCACCTAACTTCCCTGCTTCCTCCCTATTCATCTCCACCAAGGTATTGTTGCTTATTGAACCATTTCTCCTCTTAGGTTACTGTGGTGCAGTCTGTTTACCCTGTTTCAAGTTAGCATTGCTGCTTGTAACTTATTTTTTTTCCACTGCCCTGTGTCAATCTATTGTTGTACAGCTAGTTATCTGCTTTCATCGGGCTTGCAACTGTACATTGTTCAGTTACTTCGCTGTACCATTGCTTATTATGCTATGTATGTTTCCGTTGGGACTTGTGTCTGTACAGCTTGTAATTTGCTACATTTGTTGGATTGTAAATTATTTTAGCTGTTTGATTCTGTGCCATTGTTTGTGGCCTGAGTCATGCCTGAAAATAGTCCTTGGATCAGCGCACTTACCCGGTAAACAAAGACTTAAATAAATAAATAAAAAAAAACAAAGGTGAATTAAGCTTGTATTATTATGATGTAAAAATGCCATATGTGCATACAGACATACACAAAGCAACACACTTGAAAATACTCACAAGATACACAGATGCATGTAGACACACACACACACACACACACACACACACACACACACACACACAGCATTGCAACAGTTGTGCCCACACAAAGGGCCTGGTGTGATAAGCAGGATAGGACAGATGAGGTATAATATGTTGTTTTAGGTCCTGCTTTTATACATTTTCACAATAAACCTACCCAGGTTATCACACATACAATGCAATAGCTTGTTTTCAGTAGGGTCCTGCCTTTACAGATTTTTACAATGTATTTTCCCTTGGACAGAGTAGCTGAGATGCAGAATATCATTTTCAGTAGGGTCCAGTTTTTACCCATATTGAACAATTTATTTATCACGGATAACCCAGATAGATGTACTATCTCATTTTCAGTGAATCCTGCTTTTACCCATTTGTCAGTGTATTTAGTCAGGACTGTCAAGCTATATACATAAAACAGTGCTGCATTTTTCTAATATGAGACACTTATATTTAATATTTACATTTGGGATATTGCAAAAGATTTGAATGGGAAAGTGTGTCTGTTTTCAGACAATACAAAAATCTGCAATAGAGTGGATATATTAGGGGGTAGAGAGCATGAGGGAAGACCTACTAAAACTAGAGGGGTAGTCGGAGAGTTGTCAACTGAGATTGAATGCCAAAAAGTGTTGAATAATGCACATAGGCAATAAAAATCCAAAAGCTAAGTATACACTAGGAGGGGAGGATGTAGAGGTAATTGAGCAGGAGAGGGATCTGGGGTTATTTCGAACAACCTTAAAGTGGCAAACCAGTGCAACAAAGCGGTGGGGAAGGCCAGCAGTATGTTGGCATGCACAAGTAGAAGAAGGGAGGTGATTGTGCCCCTTTTGAAGTCAATGGTCCATTCCCACCTAGAGTTTGGGGTGCAGTTCTGGACACCACACCTACAGAAGTATATTGATAGGTTGGAGAGAGTCCAGAGGAGGGTGACCAAAATGGTACATGGTATGTATCAGACAACATATAATGAGAGGATGCATGAGCTTGACTTGTATCCACTGGAAACAAGGAGAGGGAGGGGAGATATAATTGAAACTTTTAAATACCTGAAGAGACTTAACAAGGTGAGGAAAGGGAGTATTTTCAAGATGAAGGACAATCCAAGAACTAGTCGGCACAGCATGTAGCTGGAGGGCAGTCAATTCAGAGGTAATAAGAGGGGGAAATATTTTACTGAGAGGATGGTGGTCCCCTGAAATGTGCTACCAGAGTGGATTGTTGTGTTATCAACAGTTGTGGGATTCAAGAGTGCATGGGATAAATACATGGGTTTAAACAAGAGAGGCAGAGACAGAAACAAGGAAATAAAAATTGGCAGGGAACCTACATGGGGAGGGGGTGATGGATATAGGGTGTAGGGTGGTGCAGTCAGGACTACCTATGGGGAGGGAACAAGGGCAGACTAGCTGGGCCAATGGGGTCCTTTTCTGCTGACAAACTTCTGTGATATGATTCTATGATCATGACTTCAATAAATGTATATCTCTATTCCAATTATTCTCTTCAAATATCTATGTGATATTGCAGTGCTCTGTGACATATGCTACTACTCAGATGTCAGACAAAAGCAGGAGCTCACACAAGGATGGGGTGCTTGAGACAGATGCATGCAGTCACAGACTCAGGGTCTGATTCTCAAAAGACTTGGACCTGACGCAAGGTGCCTGCATCAAACATAAATGACACAAGTGGCACTGTGCATCAAAAAATGCATACTGAGCAATTCTCAAAAGCAGCCTGCATCAAACGCAGGCTGCATGCACCAGAGGGTTGTTGCACCAGCCTTGTGCCACATAATGAGTTGCGGCATGGTGCTAGAGGGCTTGCAACAGACACAGGCTGCCATATCCCCTCAGTTGGTATTCTCAAAACCCTCCCAGAAGGCAATGGTCTAAGTACCATTGGACCAGCCAAGAGCTGGTCTAACAGTACTTAGAAATCCTCTGAGAGGTTACGCCAATGTGCCAGCCCCCTCCCCAATCTCCCATTATAACAAATAGTAATATGTATAATCAAATCAAATCAAATTTTATTTATAGTACGCTTTTCTAAAAACCAAAGCACATATACAATACAATATAAAACCACATATACAGTCTAAAATAAGATAAAAAGGCAGCAATAATAAAACTAAATATTGTCCCCAAATGCTAAATCAAACAAGTAATTTTTTAATGAGGACTTAAAGGTCTTGGCGGACAGGCACTCTCTAATCTGATGAGGCAGAGAGTTCCACAGGGTCGGGGCTACAAAAGGAAAAGCCCTAGCACTAGATGTTCGAAGACGGACCCTGGGAACCTCTAGTAATCCTTCATCGGTGGAGCGAAGTGGGCGGGGGGGGTAAGGCTGATGAAGGTCTTGCAAGTAGCCTGGGCCCTGTCCGTGTAGGGTCTTATAGGTCAGCAATGCAACCTTGAAGGTGATCCTCCATCGCACCGGCAGCCAGTGCAGTTTGCACAGTAAAGGAGTGATACTGCTAATTCTTGACAACCCTGTCAACAACCTGGCTGCAGCATTCTGCACCAGCTGCAGGCGATGGAGATCCACCCCTGGTAACCCTAGATATAGAGTATTACAATCAAGATGGGAGGATACAAAGGCGTGGACCAACATAGGAAGATCATCAGGTGAAACAATGTACTTTATTCAGGCAATGTTCCTCAGATGATAAAATGAGGACTTGATAACTGCTGACACCTGTGCTTTAATGTCAGTTCATTATCAAGCACAATGCCCAGATTCTGTACCCATTCAGAAGGTCTCAACTGGTTGCCCCCAAGCACAAGGCCAGATGGTTGTCCAGGAGTCAACTTCTCTACCTGCTGACTTGGGTCCACTACCAACACCTCAGTCTTGTCTGGATTCAGTCTCAACTAGTTAGCACTCATCCAGTCCTGAATCTCAGCTAGGCAGTTGTTAAAGACTGAGACTGCACTATTTTATTTGGGTATAAAGGACATGTAGAGCTGTGTATTATCTGCATAGCAGTGAAAACTCAGCCCATACCACCTTATAATGTCTCCTAACGGCAACATATACACTGTGAACAACATGGGGGACAGCACGGAACCCTGCAGCACCTCACAGAGCAAGGCAAAGGGGGGGGCAAAGGAAAAACACCTGACACCACCCTCTGGGTCCTGCCTGTAAGGAAAGAATGAAACCATCTGATGACTGTCCCGGGCAGTCCACAAAGCAGCTGCAGGCATTCCAGTAATACCCCATGATCCACAGTGTCAAATGCTGTTGAGAGATCAAGGAGGACCAAGATCAAACGACTCCTCTGATCCCTCGCTATCAGAAGATCATTTAGTACTCAAACCAGTGCTGTCTCGGTACTATGCCTCGTTATGAAACCAGACTGGAGGGGATCGTAGACTTCATGGGTGGTAACAAAGTTCTTGAACTGTAATGCGACTACCTTCTCAATAACCTTGCCTAAAAAGGGCAGGTTAGAGACAGGTCTGTAGTTTGCCAGACAGTCTGGGTCACAGGAAGATTTCTTTAAAAGTGGCATCACCACGGCCTCCTTCAAGAGGTCCGGAAACATCCCTTGATCCAGTGAACACCACGCTATCTCAGCAAGGATTAGTCTGATGACATCAATACCCCCCACCAAAAGGCAGGTTGGACCAGGATCCAAACTACAGTAAGTCAGTCGGAGATCTCGAACAATCTTCACGATGTCCATGATTGCTGGCTGGTCAAAATCTGTCCAGATAGACTGGATGTCTGCATCCTCAAATCGACCACTGCCATACTCATTTGAACAAGTCAAGCGGATCTCCGACCTGATGGAGGACACCTTATCTGCAAAGAATTGAGCAAAGTCCTCACACTTAACTTGTGAAAAAGCTCTTTGGCCCCGAAGGTAGGCTGGATTGCACAGCCTGTCCATGGTCCAAAAGAGCTGGGCCAGTTGATTCCTTGCTGCAGCAATCTCCCTGGACAGGAACTCTGCCTTCTTATGGGAGATTTCTGATTGATAGTCTGAATAATGGACTATCAACCTGAGTGTGTCCTCTTCCAGGCCAGATTTCTGCCAACAGCATTTCAACCTTCATCCAGTTCTCCTCAATTCCCTCAAAGTCCCATCAAACCAAGGGGACCGAGGGAGGAGATGGAGAGAGTGAACTCAGACAGGAGCTACGAAATCCAGGGCCCTCAGTACCACACTATTTTAGTGCTCTACTAGGTCTCCCAGGTCTGAGCATTCCATTGGCCTATTCAATAAGTCCAGCACCACCATCAGACCTTCTGGGTTAACACCCCTCAAAGGGTGGTATCGGACCATCTCCAAAGGGGCAGGTCTCACAGGGGAGCCACAAAGCTGAAGCTTATAGAGTGATGGTCTGACCATCCGACTGGTTCCACCACCAAGTCAGTGGCCTCCATCCCCAGGAGGAACACCAGATCCAAGGAGTGACCCTGAATATGTGTTGCAGCGGTAACTACCTGTGTGAAGCCCAATGAGATCATCGGTTAGAAGAAGTTTTGACCAAAATGCGAGAGTTCATCGTTGACCCAGGCATTGCAATCCCCCAGGACCAACCAACTGGAGGATTCCAATACCATGTCGACCATGAAGTCTGCAACTTCCTGCACAAAAACTTTCTCATCTTTGGGTGGACGGTGAAGAATGAGAAGAATCCTGCTGCCCACACCTTCACCCATGATACACTTGAAGGACCTAGTGGCCTCACTGGAACCTCTACAAGGCCCAGTTCCATTTTAAAACAAATGGCTACACCCCCCGCCCCTAGGTGTATCACCGAGTACCCGGCTAGAACCGCTGACTCCAATACTGGGCCAGCATTTTCATCCAGCCAGGTCTCGGTGATGCAAACCAGGTCAGATGTTTCAACAAGATCAGCATTAATTGCTGTCTTGTTCTTTATTGACCTGGCATTGCATAGCACCGACCGAATTGGATGAAAGGCCATAGGAAAGCGAGCGACTTGCCCACTACCAGTGGAGCCCTTGGGTATGGATACCCAGCAGGGAGGACCCCTTTCCTGGCTCCATTTCACCACAGGGTGCCTCCTCAACTTCACTACCCCAATTTTTCCACCCCACTTCCTCCACTTTCCAGGTCCAGGGACCCCACACCCTCCGGTCCCTCCTCGCAATACCCAAGGCACGACAACGTGTATGCACTTTGGGTTGCACTGGGAGACTATCAAAGGGGTGCAGGCTCCTCAATCTAGAGGGGGAGTAGTGCTTGCCCACCAAGCCATGATCCCAACACATGCTACCTGGTTAAAAGCTACCACCTTCTAAAGATGCTACTCAATATACAGTAACAATCAACTCTAAGTTAATTTAGTCAGCCACATTAATAATCCTTATATCCCGCCGGGCAACTCCAGGCTTTTAATACTAAAGAACCCTCCCTAAATGCATTTTATTAAATAAAATTTCTACTTAAGTGACCCCCAGCAACCCAACATATAATAAAGACAAATGTCTAGCAATGCCCAGAACTGGAAGACAAATTCCAAAAATCCTAAATTACAAAAGTTGAAACTCTGAAACAGTTCAGGGCTTCCAAAAAGCCCCAAGTGGTTTTTCAATTTTTGGCCTTAGAGTCTTTCACACCCCAAAGCCATAACCAAATTAATACTTATTCTGGATTTCTCTCACCAACCACAGTTTAAGTAATACAGATTATATAAAGGGTAATGAATGAAGTTCAGGGTACTCTCACCACTCAGTCTGAGTTCTATATAAAGGCATCTCAGAAACCATAAAAGTCACAGATCTTCACCAATTCAAAACCCAGAGTTTATACATATAGTCCCAGATATTCAAACTGCACCCAAAAAGTGGGCAATAGCAGGAGCAAGTGCAAGGCCATTGAGCCCATGCACAAGAGGCATGGTATTCAAAAAGTGAGCCGACCAAACTGCGCCTACAGCCGACGACTGAATATTGCACCACCTGCGCCATAGCGCAACTAAGGAGGGGAAGCTGAGCAGATCTGATGCGCCATAGTGCAACAAGGGATGTGCAGCTGAGCAGTCAGGAGGCGCCATAGCGCAACCAGGGATGCCCCCTAGAAGCAGAGCAATGCAACTGCACAACCAGGGAGGTAGGAGCCCACCACCCATGCCACAGATGGGCACAGGAACATACAGCAGAACAGACATCGTCCCCCCACACCCCATGCACTGCACAACTGGGGGAGGGCTGGAATAGCCACCGACCCATGGAGACAAGCAAACAACCCACAGCTGGGCCATGGTGCCCCATCACACTCCCCGGCAAGCTGTGACTGGCACACAAGGAGGGCTGACCACTCCATGCCACGCCATCCCCCCAATGCAGAGTACACCCTGCACCATGACCCCTAGACACCCTGCCCAGGAGCAGTGACCACCACTGCAGGAAACCCCATGCATGCCACCACCCCCACTGTGACACTGCAACCCTGTGCACCACAGAACCATGCAAGGCAGCTCCACCACGAGCACCCATCAGTGGGTGGCAGCACACAGTGATGCAACAACGGCATACACAGTGCCACCACGCACAGTCCCCCCGAGGTACTGCTGAGAGACCAACCATGTGTCGGCACATGAGGTACCCCACACGGGACAGGGCTTGCCCGGACACCACCACCAGTGGTACAGCACCCTGCACAGTATCCCAATGACACACCCCGACCCAGCACTGGCCACAACAGCCAGCACAGACACCCACAGTGGTGCATGGAAGCATGCACCACACTGGATGCCACACAGTGCATGGACAGACACCCACCCAGAACCAAGGGCACAGCAACACAGGGACGCAGTGGCGGGGCAACCAAGCCCCCAGCATGGGCCCATGTAAACTGTGTACACACAACCCACAGTCCTCCATGGCACTGGAGTGCCAGCCACCCTGCGCAGGCACTGTGGACCTGTACGTCACCAGCATTTCCCGGAGCACAAGTCATAGACGGTGCACATCCCCTGCAACACACACAAGGCACAGCATGGAGGTGGAACAACAACTGTGGAGGCCACAGTGTCACCCGAGGCAGACATGCACCACACCAGTGACAGGAGGCAACCCAGCAGTGTGACAGATACAGTGGCTGCCCTGCATGGACTGCCACCACTGACATGCCAGCGGACCGTGCAGGTCACAGACATGCATGTGTGTCAGCTGCACAGGCCATGGACAGGCTGATGGGTGCGCCATGGACACAGAGCATGCACCATGGACCACTGCACACAGTCATCCAGTGCACAGGGCACAACACACACACCACAGACACTGACTGATAGCTACCCCACACCATAGTCACCTCCACATGGACACACACACATACTCCATGACTGCATTCACCCCTGATGCCATGCACACCACTGCAACAGAGCACCTATAGCTCCCATGCAAATCAGAGACCACCACAGTATTCATATCAAAATAACTGTATTGAAACAACATATAAAAGTTAACTATTTACAAAATATATACAAGGTGGGGGGAGGGCCACAAACAAGGTGGGGGTGGGTAAGGGGCAGGGGTGGATAAATGGGACAGGAAAGGAGGGGTGTGAGCATGGGTCCAGGGGGGTAAGGGATTTCAGGGGCAGAGGGACTTCTAGCGGAGCGCCACTCCCCACTCTGGCTCCGTCGCTGGCGGTGCCTCCGCAGGACCCCGGTGTCATCGATCCTGCGGAGGATGTCGAGTGACGCCCTCACCACCTGCAGGATCTCCCGAAGTGCCTCCCTGATCTCTCAGAGCTGGTGTGCACCTAGGAAAAGGGAGCACAGTCAATAGGTGTGAATGCACAGCCCCATACAGCCCGCCCACTGTGCATGGCATACAGCCGTGGGACATACCTCTGTGATGGTGTGTGACCACCCACAGTGAACAACGTCCACATGACCTGCCCACCCAGGTGCATGCAGCCATGCGGAACTCTGCACACACCACGGCCAAGTCAGCACAGCACCACCGTGGCCATTTAGTGAAATGGCTATGTGATATACGCAAACTTGTCTGTAACTACGTGCATGATGGACCACCATCGACACACTCCCAGACATGCATTGCCACTGGACAGTGTTGACTGTAACAAGTTGCGTGCATGGCAGTAGTGTCGATGGATGGTGGCCATGCCCCGCTGCCCACCATGTTACATAGCATGCAATAGTAATTATGGAGGTACGGCACTCACCATCATCAGGCCGGTCCATTGGGCGGTGTGGACCCTCGCCCCACCTGGCTTCCCTCTGTTCTTCATTCCACCACAGATAACTGGCAAGGCGCCGTTCCTCCAGGCCTGTGGTGCAAACATGGAGAGAGGAACATCATTACAATCCCGTAGCAAAGCCCCCCTGCCCCAGGTGTGTGCCCTCCCACCCAGCCAGACCCACCACCCCACACCCTATTAACACCACCAGAGCCAACCCGGATGGTCCCTCCTCAGTGCTGGGACACATACAACTGCCAATACCCATATGGAAGATAAAAGTGTGTTGACATAACACCTACCTGGCTGTGGCACCGTGCCCTCTCGCACGTGCCCGCTCGAGGCAGGCTAGCAACTCAGCTCCCTCCCGCAGGTCTCATACCTGTGGCGGCACTCTCTGCACTTCTCCCCATCCAGTGGTCTTCTAGAGTGCAGTGGCCACCTCCTCCCACACCTGGCTCCTGGACCTGTCCAGGGGTGCCTCCCTGAACAGTGGCCCATGGTGTGGCTCCACTATGGCCACTAGGTTGACCAGCTCTATCTGTGACCACTGAGAAGCCCTCCTGTGTGCCATGCTCTCTGCTCAATCTGCACATATGGGGCTCTGCAGCGTGGCTCCTCACATGCAGATGCTGCGCAGTACAGCACTGCCATTCCCTATCGCGCTGTCACCGAACAGTGCGATAGTGGTCACACCATGCCTGGCCTGGTGCCTAGGGGAACAAAAAGGTCAGGCACAGGGTCAAGGATCTCGGCGCGCGGACATACTTTTGGCGCATTGCAACCCAATGTGTGTAGCATGATTGGCTGCCTGTATTACTACCGCCAGTAGTGACCTACCGCACTGTTGCCCCAGTGCGCCTCATGATGGCCCAGTGCCACAGCGCCATGTAGGTGACCATCGCTATAGCGCCACTGGCACAATGGTGGCCATGCCCTGCATTGCTTCCCGTGCACAACACGTCAGCAGCACGGCAGATGCCTGCGTCAGCAACCCGGGCATGCGCAGTGAGGTGTGTACTATGCATGTCACAGAACTGCGCCATTGGCTCAGCACATTCAACACAATTGCACAAAATGCCAAAGTGCAATATTCATCCGTCATATGCAAAACATCTAATCAGCCATTCAATGGCGCAGCACTACAATTTGCATCCACTTAAGTTAGCTTCCTCATTTGCATGGGTTGCGCTATAAAGTGCGACATTGGGCTGCAGTGGCCATAGTCAGTTACTGCAGTCTATTGGTAGAGTTGCATGCTGTTTGGGAGTGTGGACTGTGGATTTAGGGACATGCATGGGACTGCACAGTCACAGGTAACAACTGCCATTCTTACAGGCTAAATAATGACTGAGCAAGTTGTGGAGGAGGAGGAACACAGTGGTGGGAGGAGGAGGAGGAGGCCTAATTTTACTAAGGCCGAGACCAAAGCCCTGTTTGACGCCTACCTGGATCAGGAGCCACTTCTCAGTGGACAGCAGGGAACACCTCAAGCCTGTGCTGCTGCATGGGAGGAGGTGGCACGTGCTGTGAACCTGCATGGCAGCCACCAGCTCACGCGCGAGGTAGCAAGAAAAAGATGGCACCGGACAAGGGAGGATAAAGGAAGGTGGCTGCCATCAGGGCAACATGAGCTTCAACAGGTGGAGACAGCGGAGGTGGTACACTGACCCCACAGGAGGAGAGGATTGCTGGAAGCATGCAGCGTAGTGCCATTGAGGTGTTCCGGTGGTGGCTTCCGGATGGGTGGTGGCCCATCACTGCATGGTAAGTCATGGTCTGTCTATGGGGGGCAGGGTAGGTCACGTAGTAATGGCAACTTTGCTTTCCTTTACAGATCTAGAAACTTCTGCATGGGTCCAGCGGTGGTGGCCTGTCCACTGAGGACAGTCAGCTGGAGATGAGAGGGCCCCATCCACCTCCACAGGTATCCGTGGCTCAGTGTGACAGTGGGGCCACCTGGCTGTCACACTGATATTTATTATAACAGGTACAGAGGAAGCCCTGCCTGTGTTCCAGTGTGCGCGTCCATGGATGCCAGCATGCTGTGTACCTGGAGCCGGTGCGGAGTCCGTCACCGATGATGATGTCGCTAACGGCATGGGCAGTGACATGTGGCCGCAGGGTGGCCACAGCAGGACACCTTTGTCGCGGCCATGGCTGTGGGTGGTGCTGCTGGAGGCCTGTGTGTCAGCACGGTCCCAGCCTGTGCCTGTCAGCACAAGTGGAGCAACACTGGTGTTTGTTCAGGACAAGCGGGACTGTTGCAGCCTGCAGCAGCACCTGAGCCCTGAGGCGGCGGCGGAGGCAGCATCAGCTGTCGGCCAATGGGCTTGGGGAACAGGGTCCAGTGGCGGCATCTGTGCACCACCTGTGGACATGCCCAGACCTGGTCCTGGTGTGCAGCGCCCACCCTCAAGGGTGCTGAGCATCAGACTTCACGCACCCTGAGGACAGGATGCGAGGGCAGATGACCTCTTGGGCGAGCACACCCGCCTACTGCAAGCATCAGTCCAACAGCATATGTGGCATTGCAACGTAGTTGGATGCACTGCGTGTGGCTCTGGAGGCCGGGCGGAGGCGTCGCAGCAGGGACACCGCTCTGATCCTGGCAGGGATGGACCCGGTTGCGGGGAGGATGTGACGCCTGCCATTGACAGGCATGCACAGTCATTCAGTGCCGTCATGGCCACAATGGGCACAGTCATGTGCCCATGCGTCATCAGACACTGCATAGTGCACTGTCCACCCCAATTCCCAGCGTCGTACAACACCTCCCTGTCGACACGGGTTCAGCTATCAGCATCTGGGCACACCTAGAGCAGGTATGTTCGGTGTGCTGCAGACCCCTGCGTGAGCACGGTTGCGTTCACACAGTGGAGCCCATGGGGGACCATTGGTGCCACCTCATGAGGCCAGTGGTCAGCCTGTCAGTGCTGGCGGGTCTCAGTGGAGCCACTCCGCATCCGTGGCAGCGGGCACTGCGCGCGTGGCCTGACCTGTCCGCGTGGCTACTGTCTGGTGCTGCTCTGTGTGCATTGTGTCTTTCAGGTGGGCAGTGCGGTGGTACCTGGCCTGCATGCGGACACACGATCCATCTACACCCTTCGGGATGCTGTCCGCGGTGCGTCTGCATGATGATGCCTGCATTGCGCTGTACACCAATGTGCAATGGTGCTCAGCATCTGACACTCGCACATGGACAGGCAGTGGGCGTGGTGGTCTGTGGACATGTGTGTGGCTAGGGGTGGTGTTTTGGGTCAGTGTGCCTCCTGCCCTTAGTGCAAGTTTGGTGTGTTGTGTGTGTGTGCGTGTGTGTGTGTGTGTGTGTGTGTGTGTGTGTGTGTGTGTGTGTGTCCATCCCCGTGGCATGTTAGTCCTCATCCATCCCTGGTTGTGTGTGTGGTTCCATGCCCTGCCACTTCCTTTGACGGCATGCACCCTGGTGTGTCCCTGCGTGTTGTGTGTTGTGCCTTAACCACTGTTGGCTGTACATGGCCCACGCATACCTGGGTTGGCTGAAGTGCTCCTCCATGATGGTGTCCCGGTGCAGCTGTGCCAGCCGGACAGTCGGTCCCATCGACCAGGGCGCTGCCCATCACCATCGTCACAGGCGTCCTCATCTTCCCATTGCTGTCTCCTCTTTGACCTGTATGGCTTCCCCTTTTCTTGGCCATGTTGTGCAGGATGCAACAGGCCAGGAATAACCCACAGGCCTTTGAGGGCTGTACTGTAAGGCATCACCAGAGGTGTCCAGGCAATGGAAATGTGCCTTCAGCATCCTGAACACCGCTCGATGACATTACGTGTGGTGGCGTGTGCCTCATTGTAGCATTGCTGTGATGGGGGTCGCGGGCGCGGTAGGGTGTGAGCAAGTGGGGACAGAGTGGGTATCTACTGTCACCTGTGTGTAGAGGGTGGAGGTTAGTTTGGTGATCAGCATCGCCCTGCCCTGGGCCATTGAGCCACTACCCATGTCACCTCTGGCCATGTCCCCCAGGCCCTATGATTGTCCATGGTTGTTTCTACTCACCCACTAGGTGTCCAGTGGGGATCTCCCACTCTAGATCTGGCACAGTGCCGACTGGTGCCAGATAGAGAGCATCATGTGCTCCCCAGGGTGCATGGCACAGACATTGATTATGCACCCTGGCATCACACACCACCTGGCAGTTGATGCTGGCATAGTCTACGATTGATGTAGCAGTCCCTCAGTGCCAGGTGGTGTGTGTGGCCACATGGGTGCAGTCTATTGCCCCTAGTATGCCAGGCATACGTGCTACCCTGTGGAACTCCTGTATGTTTGTTGTGCGCTGGAAATGGATGTACTCCGCAGCATGGCAGCAGTGCACTGGAGATTGGGCGGTGGTGTGTGACGTGGCCAACTGGGTTATGCCTGTGGTGTCCCCAGTTGGTCTCTGGAAGGTACCCGGTGAGCAAGCACATGCAAGCTGTCACTTTAGTCTCCACTGACAGGGCATGGCTCTCGTGTGGGTGCCTGCATCACATCACTGCACAGCTCACAGAGCTGCCTCAGAATGTCCTATTCAGGTGGTATGCCCACAATCCCAGTATCACTGTACAGCTTGAAGCTGGTGTGGGGCTCGTACTGCCTGTTGAGGGCATACCGCCAGATGGGCCTTCCATGCCACGCCCCCTGCCCACCTTCTCACCCTCCCTCATAATGGCCTCCATCTGAAAGTGGCACTGGCCATGTCCCTGACTTGTGTTCAGCCCCGGCATCTGTTACTGTATTCCCCCGCTGTCCTCACTGCTACTTCCTGCACTGGGAACACCTGTCTGTGGTGGCCTCTGTGCTGTGTGGCACTTCCCCTTCTGCACTGGCTGTGGCTCCCACACCTTCCCTGTGCCTCTGTGTTCAGGGTGTACTTTCCTGGCCTGCCCTGTGTCCCTCCTGCCCTGTCTGTGTAAACAGAGTTCAGCCTCATGTGCCTTCTCTGTAGCATTCTTTGCCTCTCCCTTGCTCCTTTTTTATTTTGGCTCATTTCCGCTTGAGTACGCAAGCTTGCTTGCCCCTCATTAGCATGGTGCAAGTTGTTGAATATCGCACTGTGCCATTTATGCATGGTTCCTCCCCTTCAGTTGCGCATGCCTTCATTATCATGCGCTGTTGCTCAAGCGTGATTTGAGGGCACAACTGCCTCCTGCTGAATAAGCGCCAGAATGGCGCGATTTTGGACTTACATGAGGTGCAACCCCTATTACGCATGGCTCAACTCTTTTGAATATCTCAGCATGATATAATGTAACAATAATAATAATATTCTCTTGTAGTCTAGTGGCCCCCAGCCTGATCTCCAAGTTATAACAAATTGTAATCATATTAATGTCATATTCCATTCTAGTGCTACGCTAGTGGCACCCCCATGCCCCAATCTCCATTATAATATGTGGTAATACTGTATATATAATAATTATATTATATAATAGAGTGGGTAGGGGAGGGGCCTCTGGTGTCTTGGCAGATTCCATAAGTGACCACATGGCCACCTTTTGTGTCCTAAATTTTCACTGTCTTAAATCTCCTCCTTCTGTATTTCAGACTCGATCATTTAAAGGGATAGATTATTATAGAATTTGACGGCAGATAAGGACAGCTAAGCACCAGCTGCCCATTTCCTACCTAATGGATAAGCTGCAGATCCTAGTTAACCAGCAGCCTACTTCTTCCTACTCCCACCCCTAAGTGCCTTATGACTGTCCCATGCACTTGAATTCCACCACGGTTTTTGACTCACAACCTTCCTCCTCAGGCCGTTCCATGCATCCACAACCCTCTCTGTGAAAAATGCTTCCTTAAATTACCCTCTGAACCGCTACTCTATCTTCAAATTGTGCCCTTGTTCTTGCACACCTCTTTTTTGAAAGATGCTACCTTTGGACTTTGTTGATTCCCTTGAGGTAATTTGAAAGTTTCTATCATGTCCCCCTTTCCTCGAGGCTATACATATTAAGTTCCTAAGTCTCTCTTCATATGTCTTCCAGTGCAGACCCTGCACCATTTTAGTTGCCCTCCTCTGGACAGCTTCCATCCTGTCTATGTCTTCTGGGAGACTGGGTCTCCAGAACTGCACGCATGTACTCGAGATGGGGTCTCACCAGCTGTCTGTACAGAGGATAATAACTTCCTGTTTTACTGGAGATACCTCCCCTACGCGTCCCAGTATCTCCCAACCCTCCTTGCTGCCCTCTCCCATTGCTTGCCCACCTTTGGAGTCATCTGACATGACTACCCCAGGTCCCTTTCCATTTTTTGTTGGTAGTATCTCACCCCCCTGTGTGACTCTTCCCTGGGTTTTTGTTTCCCAGGTGCATTACCTTGCAACTTCTTAGCATTGAATCTAAGCTGCCATACATTTGACCATTCCTCTAACCTTGCCAAGTCCCTTTTCATCCTTTTCCATCCCACCTTGGCCATCAACTCTGTTGCAGATCTTTGTGTCATCTGCAAAGAGACATACTTTTCCTTCCAGTCCCTCTGCAATGTAACATAAAAGACATTGAAGAGGACCATCTAATACTGAACCGCGGTACCCCACTAGTAACCCCCTTTCTTTCAGAGGTGACTCCATTTACTATTACCTCTGTGTCCTATTCTCCAGCCAATTCTTTACCTAGGCTGGGTCATATTGGGACCCACTCCCAGGCTGGCTAACTTGTATATTAATCTTTTGTGGGACTGTGTCAAATGCTTTGCTATAAAGTCTAGGTAGCCATGTCCACAGCCACTCCTGATCTACTGCTTTGGTCACCCAGTCAAGCAAATCTATCAGATTCTGTCTAACGAACCTTCCGCTATGAATCCATGCTGCCTTGGGTACCTGTTGCCCTCTGCCTCTAGATACTTGACAATTCTTTCCTTCAGAAGTGATTCCATCATTTTCCCTATCACTGAGGTTAAACTAACAGGTCTGTAGTTTTCTGCTTCTGCCTTGCGCCCGCTTTTTGTGAAGGGACTCACATCTGCCCCTCCTTCAGTCCTCAGGTACCACCCCATCCTCCCATGATTTGTTAAAGAGGTAGTCAGTGGTGTCACTAGTCTCTACCCTTAGTTCTTTTAGAATTCTGGGAAGAACCATCAGGCCCCACTGCTTTGTCTCCACCTTCAGTTTTAAGAGTTCTTCAGAACCCTTTTCTTCTGTAAATGGGCTGGTATCAACTTCTGTATCCAGAGTGTTTCTACTGTTTGTTTTAGGTACCTCCTCTTCATTTGTAAATACGAGTAAAAATATTTGTTTAGTATCTCTGCCTTTTCACAGTCACCCTCTGCCCACCTCCTGCCCTTTATTAAGCCTCACTATCCCTCCTTGGTCTTCCTTCGCCTCCTGATGTACCTATAAAGGTTTTATTCCCTTCTTAACTGAGTTGGCTATCTTTTCCTCGGTTTGGGCCTTTGCTGTTCTGACTGCCTTCCCAGCTTCCTTTTGCTTTAACTGATACAGTTCTCTGCCCTGCTCCTTCTGTGATTCCTTGTACTTCCTGAATGCTTTCTTTTTCTCTTGAACCTTCACTGCCACTTCCTTTGACAACCATAGTGGTTTCTTACATCGTTTTGTTTTGTTTATTTGCTTTACACATTTACTTCCCTGTTGTATTCTTCTTTGAGGTTGATTGATTGGTCATTTCTTGAATGCATTCCTGATGTGGACACAGCACTAGATTTTTTGCAGCCAACTGCTTCCAATTCAGAAAAGGGCTTCCCTTTGCGGGCCATTTGGTGTAGAGATTCTCCTACTGGATGGTTTGGTCCCAGCATCAAGAAATTAATTAATTAATGAGCGGAATAGTGTTTGGACTAAATTTAAATGATCTCCCAGTATAGTTTCAATGGATCTCTACCGTGGACTTCAGAATTTAGTCTCTCAAACTGTTAGAAATCCTAAAAAAGCTTATTTCAGGGATCACTTTGAAGACAGCTGGGCAGATCCAAAGAAGTTTTGGAATAAACGAAATTCTTTACTTTCTCCTAAATCAAAATCTAACATTCAGAAATTAAATGTGACAAGAAAGAAATTGGCAACTTGTCTGAAATCGTTAAATTGTTGAATTCTAAATTTTCAAATCTTTCTAAGTTTAGGTCTTTTTTCCCTCAGGCTGGTAATACTGAATCCTTTTCCTCTGTTCCTTTGGTAGATGGACCCAGGTTTTTGTCTAAGGAAGTAACATTAAATGAAGATTTTCATCTTCTGCAGTCTCTCCCAAATAAAGGGACTGACTGCGATGAAGATCTGGATGCTCACTTCTTAAAATTGGCTATCCCCTTTATTACAGATCCCCTTTGTTATATTTTTAATATGTCATTGCCTACAGGTGTTTTTCCCTGTCTCTGAAGAAAGTCAAGGTGGGTTCCTAATTCCAAAAAAGAGTTGCGTTACTACCAGCGGATGATTATAGGCCAATATCAATACTGAACTCTTAGCAACCACTTGAGTGCCTAGGCTAAGCAAATTGATGCCTATTTGTTACCTATGATTTGTTGTCAAGGGCAAACACATGGGTTCCGCAAATACTCGGTAGGCACTGCCTTGCTGGGTTCGCCAACACCGTCCTGAATGTGATGTTTGAGAAGGGTTTGATGACGTGCGTGTTCGTGACCTAACCAAGGCTTTGATTTGATTGATCACGGTTTGGCTTGCACAAAATTGAAAGATCTCGAGGTTTTCTGATGTCGTTGTTTCTTGGTTCTATAGATTATCTGAGTAACAGGTGTCAATTTGTTCAAATAGGTTCTGGTGGTTTCTGATGTCTTGCCAATTAGTTGTGGTGCCTCAGGGGCCCATTTGGGGACACCTGTTATTTTCTTTTTTATTAATCAGCTTCCTGGAGTTTGTAAGTTTAGTGAATCACTGCTTTATACCAAGATGATCTTGTAATTTCTGCTCAGTCAAATTCTGTGTCTGAACTTTTCTTGTTCCATAGAAATGATTTTGTGCCATCTGTTCTTGGCTTACTTTAAATGCTATGGTTTTGAACTCAGCTAAAACAAAAGTTATGTTATGTTGGCATGCAATTTATGTTGGTGATTGAACCAAACTGAGGATATCTGATTTGTGGGTGGTCTGCTTGAACAAGTGTCTCAATTTAAGTATTTGGGCACATATTGGATCCTCCAGTTTGGTCTTTCACCACAGATTCAGTCAATGGTTAAGAAAGTAAATCAAAGAATAGGGTGTTATGCAAATTCAAGTTATTCTTCTCACAAATAACTAGATGTAGCAATTGCTATTGGTCTCTTCTTCCATATTTTGATTACAGTTCTTGTTTATATTATAACACAGGTACAAAAGAAATGCAAGCACTAACTGTAGCCTATAAAAATATTTATAGATTTATTTTAGAGCCCCCAATAGGACACATCGGTATAATCTTTATTCTCGGCCAGTGGTTTCCCTAGTTGCAGAATAGAATATTTTGTTGGCTGTCTGATGTATAAATGTTTACTTTGGCTCCCTTCCTCTTTCTGATCTTGTAATGAGAATTGCTTCCCAGCCTGAGGTCAAGGAGGAAGCTGGAGATCCATGCGCCATAGTGCAACAAGGGATGTGCAGCTGAGTAGTCCAGTGTGCGCCATCGCAACCAGGGATGCCCCCTAGAAGCAGAGCAATGCAACTGCACAACCAGGGAGGTAGGAGCTCACCACCCATGCCACAGATGGGCACAGGAACAGCAGCAGAACAGACATCGTCCCCCACACCTCCATGCACTGCACAACTGGGGAGGCTGGAATAGCCACCCACCCATGGAGACAAGCCAACAACCCTGCCATGGGCCATGGTGCCCCATCACACTCCCTCTGCAAGCTGTGACTGGCACACAAGGAGGCTGACCACCCATGCCACGCCATCCCCCAAATGCAGAGTACACCCTTGCACCATGACCCCTAGACACCCTTGCCCAGGAGCAGTGACCACCACTGCAGGAAACCCCATGCATGCCACCACCCCCACTGTGACACTGCAACCCTGTGCACCACAGAACCATGTGCGTAGCTCCACCACGAGCACTCCATCAGTGGTGGCAGCACAGTAGATGCAACAACGGCATACACAGTGCTACTCACGCACAGTCCCCTGAGGTACTGCTGAGAGACCAACCATATGTCGGCACATGAGGTACCCCACACGGACAGGGCTTGCCCGGACACCTACCACCAGTGGTACAGCACCCTGCACAGTATCCCAATGACACCCACCCAGCACTGGCCACACAACAGCCAGCATGCAGACACTCACAGTGGTACATGGAAGCATGCACCACACTGGATGCCACACAGTGCATGACAGACACCCACCTAGCAACCAAGGCACAGTACCAGGGACGCAGTGGTGGGCAACCAAGCCCCCAGCATGGGCCCATGTAAACTGTGTACACAACCCACAGTCCTCCATGGCACTGGAGAGTGCCAGCCACCCTGCGCAGCGTCAGGCACTGTGACCTGTACGCCACCAGCATTTCCCGGAGCACAAGTCATAGACGGTGCACATCCCCTGCAACACACACATGGCTCAGCATGGAGGTGGAACAACAACTGTGGAGCCACAGTGTCACCCGAGGCAGACATGCACCACACCAGTGACAGAGAGCAGCAGCAGTGCGCTGCAGATACAGTGGCTGCTTCACTGTGGACTGCCACCACTGACATGCCAGCGGACCGTGCAGGTCACAGACATGCTGTGTGTCAGCTGCACAGGCTCATGGACAGGCTGATGGGTGCGCCATGGACACAGAGCATGCACTATGGACCACTGCACACAGTCATCCAGTGCACAGGGCACAACACACACACCATGAGACTGGTGAGATTTACTGATAGCTACTCCCCCACACCATAGTCACCCACATGGACACACACACATACCCATGACCGCATTCACCCCTGATGCTACTGCACACCACTGCAACAGAGCACCTATAGCTCATCAAATCAGAGACCACCACAGTTCTATATCAAAATAACTGTATTGAAACAATATATAAAAGTTAACTATTTACAAAATATATACAAGGTGGGGGAGGCCAAACAGGTGGGGGTGGGTAAGGGCAGGTGGATAAATGGGACAGGAAAGGAGGTGTGAGCATGGGTCCAGGGGGAGGGGATTTCAGGGCAGAGGGACTTCTAGCGGAGCGCCACTCCCCACTCTGGCTCCGCCGCTGGCGGTGCCTCCGCGAGGACCTCGGTGTCATCGATCCCATGCGGAGGATGTCGATGATGCCCCCACCACCTGCAGGATCTCCGAAGTGCCTCCCTGACCTCTCATAGAGCTGGTGTGCACTCAGGAAAAGGGAGCACAGTCAATAGGGTGTGAATGCACAGCCCCAGCAGCAGCCTGCCCACTGTGCATGGCATACAGCCTGGAGATACCTCTGTGATGGTGTAGACCACCCACAGTGAACACGTCCACATGACCTGCCCACCCAGGTGGCATACAGCCATGCGGAACTCTGCACACACCCACCGCCAAGTCATGCACAGCACCACTGTGGCTATTTAGTGAAATGGCTATGTGGTAGGCAGGCATAGCTATGTACCCGTGCATGATGGACCACCACCCATACACTCCCAGACATGCATTGCCACTGGACAGTGTTGACTGTAACAAGTTATGCGCATGGCAGTAGTAGTCGATGGATGGTGATGCCCGCTGCCCACCATGTTATATAGCATGCACTAGTACTATGGAGGTACGGCAATCACCATCATCAGGTCGGTCCATTGGGCGGTGTGGACCTCCCCCACCTGGCTTCCTCTGTTCTCTTCATTCCACCACAGATAACTGGCAAGGCGCCGCTCCTCCAGGCCTGTGGTGCAAAACATGGAGAGGAACATCATTACAATCCTGTAGCAGCTCCCCTGCCCTCAGGTGTGGTGCCTCCCACCCAGCCAGACCACCCACCCCACACCCTGATAACACTCACCAGAGCTAACCCGGATGGTCCCTCCTCATGCTGCTGACACATACAACTGTGATACCCATATGGAAGATAAAAAGTGTGTTGACATAACATCTACCTGGCTGTGGCACCAGCCTCCTGGCACGCGTGGCCCTGCAGGCGTGGCTAGCAGCTCCAGGCCCTCCGCCTGCAGGTCTCCATACCTGTGGCGGCACTGCTCTGCACTCCTCTCCCCATCCAGTGGTCTTCTCGGAGTGCAGTGGCCACCTCCTCCCACACCTGGCTCCTGGACCTGTCCATAGGGGTGCCTCCCTGAACAGTGGCCCATGGTGTGGCTCCACTCATGGCCACTAGGCGACTCAGCTCTATCTGTGACCACTGGAGAGCTTCTCCCGTGCCAGCGCCTCTGCTCAATCTGTACATATGAGTGCCTGCAGCGTGGCTCTTCGCCATGCAGATGCCGCGCAGTATAGCACTGTTATTCCTATCGCGCTGTCACCGAACAGTGCGATAGTGAGGCACCCATGCCTGACGACAGCCTAGGGGCAAAGGTCAGGCACAGGGTCACATTCTCACAAGACGGACATGCACAGCGCCATTGCAACCTAATGTGTGTAGTATGATTGGTTGCCCAGTGCTACCGGGCCAGTATGCTCATCGCGACTGTTGCCCCAGTGCGCCTATGATGGCCCAGTGCCACAGCGCCATGTAGGTGACCATCGCTATAAGCGCCACTGGCACACGGTGGCTATGCCCTGCATTGCTTCCCCGTACAACACGCCAGCAGCACGGCAGATGCCCGCGTCAAGCAACCCGGCATGCTGCAGTGAGGTGTAGTGCTAGGCATGTCACAGAACTGCGTCGATTGGCTCAGCACTATCTCAACACAATTGCACAAAATGCCAAAGTGCAATATTCATCCGTTAATATGCAAATCATCTAATCAGCCATTCATAGTGCAGCACTGCAATTTGCATCCACTTAAAGTTGCGCCTCGCCTATTTGCATGGGTTGCGCTATAAAGTCGCGACATTGGCTGCAGTGGCCATAGTCAGTTACTGCAGTCTATTGGTGAGTTGCATGCTGTTTGGGAGTGTGGACTGGATTTAGGACATGCATGGGACTGCGTAGTCACAGGTAACAACTGCCATTTCTTACAGGCTAAATAATGACTGAGCAAGTTGTGGAGGAGGAGGAACACAGGTGGAGGAGGAGGAGGAGGCCTCACTTTTACTAAGGCCGAGACCAAAGCCCTGTTTGACGCCTACCTGATCAGAGCCACTTCTTCAGTGGACAGCAGGGAACACCTCAAGCCTGTGCTTGCATGGGAGGAGGTGGCACGTGCTGTGAACCTGCATGGCAGCCACCAGCGCTTCCACGAGGAGGCAAGAAAAGATGGTGGCACTGACAAGAGGAGGATAAAGGAGAAGGTGGTTGCCATCAGGCAGCATGAGTTGCAACAGGTGGGGGACAGCTGGAGGTGGTACACCTGACCCCACAGGAGGAGAGGATTGCTGGAAGCATGCAGCGAGTGCCATTGAGGGTGTTCCGGGTGGTGGCTTCCAGATGGGTGGTGGCCCATCACTGCATGGTAAGTCATGGTCTGTCTATGGGGGGGCAGGGTAGGTCACATGTAGTAACGCAACTTTGCTTTCCTTTACAGATCCTGAACTTCTGCATGGGTCAGCGGTGGTGGGCCTGTCCACTGAGGACAGTCAGCTGGAGATAGAGGAGGGCCCATCCACCTCCACAGGTATACGTGGCTCAGTGTGACAGTGGGGCCACCTGGCTGTCCACACTGATGTTGTTGTAACAGGTACAGAGGAAGCCCTGCTGTGTTCCAGTGCCAGGGCCCATGGATGCCAGCATGCATGTGCTTGGAGCCGGCGCGGAGTCCGACACCGGTGATGATGTCGCTAACGGCATGGGCAGTGAGATATGTGGTGCTAATGGGTGGCCACACAGCAGGACACACATCGCTGCCATGGTTGTGGGGTGGTGCTGCTGGGAGGCCTGGTGTCAGCACAGTCCCAGCTCGTGCCTGTCCGCACCAGTGTGAGCAGCACTGGTGTTTGTTCAGGAACAGCGGGACTGTTGCAGCCACTGCGGCAGCACCACTGAGCCCTGGAGAGCGGCAGCCGGAGGGGCAGCATCAGCTGTCGGCCAATGGGCTTGGGGGAACAGGGTCCAGTGACGGCATCTGTGCACCACCTGTGGACATGCCCAGACCTGGTCCTGGTGTGCAGCGCCCACCCTCAAGGGGTGCTGAGCATCAGGGCTGCGCACACCCTGAGGGACAGGATGCCGAGGAGGCAGATGACCTCTTGGACGAGCACACCCGCCTACTGCAAGCATCAGTCCAGCAGCATATGTGGCTTGCAACGTAGTGGATGCACTGCGTGTGGGCTCTGAGGCCGGGCAGGAGGCGTCGCAGCAGGGACACCCCGCTCTGATCCTGGCAGGATGGACCGGTTGCGGGGAGGATGTGACGCTGCCATTGACAGGCATGCACAGTCATTCAGTGCCGTCATGGCCACAATGGGCACACAGTCATGTGCCCATGTCATGGACACCACGCAGTGCACTGTCCACCCCCATTCCGGCGTGTCGCATAAACACCTCCCGTCGACACCGGGTTCAGCTGTCGGCATCCTGAGCACCTAGCGCAGGTATGTTCGGTGTGTTGCAGACCCCGCGTGAGCACGGGCTGCGTTCACACGTGGAGCCCATGGGGGGACCATTGGTGCCACCCGCTGAGGCCAGTGGTCAGCCTCATGTGCTGGCGTGGTCTCAGTGGAGCCGCCACGACATCCGGCGGCAGCCGGGCACTCGTGTCTGTGACTCGACCTGTCTCCCAACGTGTGGCTACCTCGTCTGCGCTGCTCTGTGTGCATTGTGTCTTCAGTGGCAGTACGCAGTGGGTACCTGGCCCTGCATGCGGACACACAGTCCATCTGCACACCCTTCCGGATGCTGTCCGCAGTTGCGTCTGCATGATGATGCCTGCATTGCGCTGTACACCAATGTGCAATGGTGCTCAGCATCTGACACTCGCACATGGACAGGCAGTGGGCGTGGTGGTCTGTGGACATGTGTGTGGCTAGGGGTGGTGTTTTGGGTCAGTGTGCCTCCTGCCCTTAGTGCAAGTTTGTGTGTTGTGTGTGTGCGGTGTGTGTGTGTGTGTGTGTGTGTGTGTGTGTGTGTGTGTCCATCCCCGTGGCATGTTAGTCCTCATCCATCCCTGGTTGTGTGTGTGTTCCATGCCCTGCCACTTCCTTTGACGGCATGCACCCTTGGTGTGTGTCCCTGTGTTTGTGTGTTGTGCCTTAGCCACTGTTGGCTGTACATGGCCCCACGACTTACCTGGTTGGCTGAAGTGCTCCTCCATGATGGTGTCCGTGCAGCTGTGCCAGCCGGAGCAGTCGGGTCCGATCGGCTGGCGGGGCTGCCCATCACCACTGCCACCGCGCCCTCATCTTTCCCATTGCTGTCTCCTCTTGACCTGTATGGCTATCCCATATTCTTTGGCCATGTTGTGCAGGATGCAACAGGCCAGGAATAGCCCACAGGCCTTTGAGGGGCTGTACTGTAGGGCATCACCAGAGGTGTCCAGGCAATGGAAATGTGCCTTCAGCATCCTGAACACCGCTCGATGACATTACGTGTGGTGGCGTGTGCCTCATTGTAGCATTGCTGTGATGGGGTCGCGGGCCGCCGGTAGGGTGTGAGCAGCCAGGGACAGAGTGGGTATCTACTGTCACCTGTGTGTAGAGGGTGGAGGTTAGTTTGGTGATCAGCATCGCCCTGCCCTGGGCCATGTAGGCCACTACCCATGTCACCTCTGGCCATGTCCCCCCAGGCCCTATGATTGTCCATGTGGTTTGCTTACTCACCCACTAGGTGTCCAGTGGGGATCTCCCCACTCTCGAATCTGTGGCACAGTGCCGACTGGTGCCAGATGAAGGCATCATGTGCTCCCCCAGGGTGCATGGCACAGACATTGATTATGCACCCCCTGGCATCACACACCACCTGGCAGTTGATGCTGGCATAGTCCTTGCGATTGATGTATGCAGTCCCCTCAGTGCCAGGTGGTGTGTGTATGGCCACATGGGTGCAGTCTCTTGCCCCTAGTATGCCAGGCATACGTACCCTGTGGAACTCCTGTATGTTTGTTGTGCGCTGGAAATGGATGTACTCGCAGCATGGCAGCAGTGCACTGAGAGAATTGGGCGAGGTGGTGTGGACGTGGCCAACGCTATGCCTGTGGTGTCCCCAGTTGGTCTCTGGAAGGTACCCGGTGAGCAAGCACATGCAAGCTGTCACTTTAGTCTCCACTGACAGGGCATGGCTCCGTCCTGTGGGTGCCTGCATCACATCACTGCACAGCTCACAGAGCTGCCTCAGAATTGTCCTATTCAGGTGGTATCGGCCCACAATCTCAGTATCACTGTACAGCTTGAAGCTGGTGTGGGCTCGGTACTGCCTGTTGGGGGCATACCGCCGATGGGCCCTTCCATGGCCACGCCCCCCTGCTGCCCACCTTCTCACCCTCCTCATAATGGCCTCCATCTGGAAAGTGGCACTGGCCATGTCCCTGGCTTGTGTTCAGCCCCGGCATCTGTTACTGTATTCCCCCGCTGTCCTCACTGCTACTTCCTGCACTGGGAACACCTGTCTGTTGGCCTCTGTGCTGTGTGGCACTTCCCCTTCTGCACTGGCTGTGGCTCCACACCTTCCCTGTGCCTCTGTGTTCAGGGTGTACTTTCCTGGCCTGCCCTGTGTGCCCTCCTGCCCTGTCTGTGTGGCTAGAGTTCAGCCTCATGTGCCTTCTCTAGCGCTCTTTGCACCCCCTGCTCTTTCTTTTATTTTGGCTCACTTCCGCTTATGCAATCCTGCTTGCTCCCCTATTGCGCATGGTGCAAGTTGTTGAATATCGTGACTGTGCCATTTATGCATGGTTCCTCCCCTCAGTTGCGCATGCCTCATTATCATTGCGCTGTTGCTCAGCGTGATTTAGGGGGCACAACTGCCTCCTGCTGAATAGCGCAGAATGGCGCGATTTTGGACTTGCGCAGGTGCAACCCTATTGCGCATGGCTCAACTCTTTTGAATATCTGGGCCACAATGTAATAATAATAATAATAATATTCTCTTGTAGTCTAGTGGCCCCCCAGCCCTGATCTCCGGTTATAACAAATTGTAATCATAATAATGTCATATTTCCATTCTGTGCTACGCTAGTGGCACCCCCCATGCCCCAATCTCCCATTATAATATGTAGTAATACTGTATAATATAATAATTATATTATATAATAGAGTGGGTAGGGGAGGGGCCTCTGGTGTCTTGGCAGATTCCATAAGTGACCACATGGCCACCTTTTGTGTCCTAAATTTTCACTGTCTTAAATCTCCTCCTTCTGTATTTCAGACTCGATCATTTAAAGGGATAGATTATTATAGAATTTGACGGCAGATAAGGACCGCTTGGCCCACCCAGCCTGCCCATTTCCCTACCTAATGGATAAGCTGCAGATCCTAGTTAACCAGCAGCCTACTTCTTCCTACTCCCACCCCCTAGAATTGCCTTATGACTGTCCCATGCATGCTTGAATTCCACCACGGTTTTTGACTCCACAACCTCCTCCGGAAGGCCGTTCCATGCATCCACAACCCTCTCTGTGAAAAAATGCTTCCTAAATTACCTCTGAACCGCTACTCTATCTTCAAATTGTGCCCTTGTTCTTGCACACCTCTTTTTTGAAAGATGCTACCTTTGGACTTTGTTGATTCCCTTGAGGTACTTTGAAGTTTCTATCATGTCCCCCCTTTCCTCGAGGCTATACATATTAAGTTCCTAAGTCTCTCTTCATATGTCTTCCAGTGCAGACCCTGCACCATTTAGTTGCCCTCCTCTGGACAGCTTCCATCCTGTCTATGTCTTTTGGAGATTGGGTCTCCAGAACTGCACGCAGTACTCCAGATGGGGTCTCACCAGCTGTCTGTACAGAGGGATAATAACTTCCTGTTTTCTACTGGTGATGCCTCTCCCTATGCGTCCCAGTATCTCCCCAGCCCTCCTTGCTGCCCTCTCACATTGCTTGCCCACCTTTAGGTCATCTGATATGACTACCCCCAGGTCCCTTTCCATTTTTGTTGTTGTTAGTATCTCACCCCCACTGTGTACTCTTCCCCTGGGTTTTTGTTTCCCAGGTGCATTACCTGCACTTCTTAGCATTGAATCTAAGCTGCCATACATTTGACCATTCCTCTAACTCGACAAGTCCCTTTTCATCCTTTCCATCCCACCTTGTATCAACTCTGTTGCAGATCTTTGTGTCATCTGCAAAGAGACATATTTTTCCTTCCAGTCCCTCTGCAATGTCACTTATAAAGACATTGAAGAGGACCGTCCTAATACTGAACCGCGGTACCCCACTAGTAACCCCCTTTCTTTCAGAGTGGACTCCATTTACTATTACCTCTGTGTCCTATTCTCCAGCCAATTCTTTACCCAGGCTGTCATATTGGGGACCCACTCCCAGGCTGGCTAACTTGTATATTAATCTTTTGTGTGGGACTGTGTCAAATGCTTTGCTAAAGTCTAGGTAGGCCATGTCCACAGCCACTCCCTGATCTACTGCTTTGGTCACCCAGTCAAAGAAATCTATCAGATTCGTCTGGCATGACCTTCCTGCTTGTGAATCCATGCTGCCTTGGGTCCTGTGCCCTCTGGCCTCTAGATACTTGACAATTTTTTCCTTCAGAAGTGATTCCATCATTTTCCTATCACTGAGGTTAAACTAACAGGTCTGTAGTTTTCTGCTTCTGCCTTGCGCCGCTTTTGTGAAGGGACTCACATCTGCCCTCCTCAGTCCTCGGTACCACCCCATCCTCCCATGATTTGTTAAAGAGGTAGTCAGTGGTGTCACTAGTTCTACCCTTAGTTCTTTTAGAATTCTGGGATGAATCCCATCAGGCCCCATTGCTTTGTCCACCTTCAGTTTTAAGAGTTCTTCAGAACCCTTTTCTTCTGTAAATGGGTTGGTATCAACTTCTGTATCCAGAGTGTTTCTACTGTTTGTTTTAGGTACCTCCTCTTCATTTGTAAATACTGAGCAAAAATATTTGTTTAGTATCTCTGCCTTTTTCACAGTCACCCTCTGCCCACCCTCCTGCCCTTTATTAAGCCTCACTATCCCTCCTTGGTCTTCCTTCGCCTCCTGATGTACCCTATAAAGGTTTTATTCCCTTCTTAACTGAGTTGGCTATCTTTCTCCTCGGTTTGGGCCTTTGCTGTTCTGACTGCCTTCCCAGCTTCCTTTGCTTTAACTGATACAGTTCTCTGCCCTGCTCCTTCTGTGATTCCTTTGTACTTCCTGAATGCTTTCTTTTCTCTTGAACCCTTCACTGCCACTTCTTGACAACCATAGTGGTTTTCACATCGCTTTGTTTTGTTTATTTGCTTTACACATTTACTTCCCTGTTGTATTCTTCTTTGAGGTTGATTGATTGGTCATTTCTTGAATGCATTCCTGATGTGGACACAGCACTAGATTTTTTTTGCAGCCAACTGCTTCCAATTCAGGAAAAGGGCTTCCCTTTGCGGGCCATTTGGTGTAGAGATTCTCCTACTGGATGGTTTGGTCCCAGCATCAAGAAATTAATTAATTAATGAGCGGAATAGTGTTTGGACTAAATTTAAATGATCTCCCAGTATAGTTTCAATGGATCTCTACCGTGGACTTCAGAATTTAGTCTCTCAAACTGTTAGAAATCCTAAAAAAGCTTATTTCAGGGATCACTTTGAAGACAGCTGGGCAGATCCAAAGAAGTTTTGGAATAACGTAAATTCTTTACTTTCTCCTAAATCAAAATCTAACATTCAGAAATTAAATGTTGACAAGAAAGAAATTGGCAACTTGTCTGAAATCGTTAAATTGTTGAATTCTAAATTTTCAAATCTTTCTAAGTTTAGGTCTTTTTTCCCTCAGGCTGGTAATACTGAATCCTTTTCCTCTGTTCCTTTGGTAGATGGACCCAGGTTTTTGTCTAAGGAAGTAACATTAAATGAAGATTTTCATCTTCTGCAGTCTCTCCCAAATAAAGGGACTGACTGCGATGAAGATCTGGATGCTCACTTCTTAAAATTGGCTATCCCCTTTATTACAGATCCCCTTTGTTATATTTTTAATATGTCATTGCCTACAGGTGTTTTTCCCCTGTCCTGGAAGAAAGTCAAGGTGGTTCCAATTCCAAAAAAGAGCTGTGCTACTTCCATGGATGATTATAGGCCAATATCAATACTGAATCCCCTTAGCAAACTACTTGAGTGCTTAGTGGCTAAGCAAATTGATGCCTATTTGGTTACCCATGATTTGTTGTCAAGGCAACAACATGGGTTCCGTAAACACTTTGGTACAGGCACTGCCTTGGCTGGGTTCGCGAACACTGTCCTACGTGGGTTTGAGAAGGGTTTGATGACCGGTGCGGTGTTCGTGGACCTAACCAAGGCTTTTGATTTGATTGATCACGGTTTGGCTTGCACAAAATTGAAAGATCTGAGGTTTTCTGATGTCGTTGTTTCTTGGTTCTATGATTATCTGAGTAACAGGTGTCAATTTGTTCAAGTAGGTTCTGTGGTTTCTGATGTCTTGCCAATTAGTTGTGGTGTGCCTCAGGGGCCCATTTTGGGACACCTGTTATTTTCTTTTTTTATTAATCAGCTTCCTGGAGTTTGTAAGTTTAGTGAATCACTGCTTTATGCAGATGATCTTGTAATTTCTGCTCAGTCAAATTCTGTGTCTGAACTTTCTTGTTCCATAGAAAATGATTTTGGTGCCATCTGTTCTTGGCTTACTTTAAATGCTATGGTTTTGAACTCAGCTAAAACAAAAGTTATGTTATTTGGCATGCAATTTATGTTGGTGGACACCCCAGAACTGAGGATATCTGATTTGTGGGGTGGTCTGCTTGAACAAGTGTCTCAATTTAAGTATTTGGGCACACTATTGGATCCCAGTTTGGTCTTTTCACCACAGATTCAGTCAATGGTTAAGAAAGTAAATCAAAGAATAGGGGTGTTATGCAAATTCAAGTTATTCTTCTCACAAACAACTAGATTAGCAATTGCTATTGGTTCTCTTCTTCCATATTTTGATTACAGTTCTTGTTTATATTATAACACAGGTACAAAAGAAATGCAAGCACTAACTGTGGCCTATAATAATATTTATAGATTTATTTTAGGAGCCCCCAATAGGACACATCGGTGTAATCTTTATTCTCGGTTGGGGTGGTTTTCCCCTAGTTGCAGAATAGAATATTTTGTTGGCTGTCTGATGTATAAATGTTTTACTTTGGCTCCCTTTTTTCCTCTTTCTGATCTTGTAATGAGAGAATTGCTTCCCAGCCTGAGGTCGGCTGATGGACTCCTATATTTTGTCCCCAGGTCTCGGCTTAAATTAAGCTCTAGAGCTTTTTCTATAGCAGCACCACTATATTGTAATTCACTCCCACTTGATGTTAGGATTGCTCCCTCTGTTTTAACTTTTAAACAAAGGTTAAAAAGTTATTTAATACAGAAATCTGTTTGTAACTGTAATTTGTAGTTTGTATTTTTTGGTTTTGTATTGCTGCTGATTGTATTTGTGTATTTTTGTATGTTTTTTTGTCTGGGTCGGGCCTGAAAAGGGAACTTTGGTCCAGTGCCTTTACCCAGTTACTAAAGAATAAATGAAAATGAAAAATATTCCTTGGTGGTCTAGTGGACAGCCCCAGCCCCACTGTGCCCCACCAGCCAACTCCCCCAACCCCTAACTGAGCCAGCGACTAACAAAGCCCACTACTCACAACCACAGCCAGCCACAGACTGAGCCCTGAATGAGCATATACTATATATAGTATGCGCTCTGTGATCAACAGCTGCTGTCATTCACTGAGCATGTACTGTATACAGTATGTGCTCATTCAGAGTGGTGGGTAACTGGCCATGGTGGTGAGTGGTGGGCTGTACCAGTCCCAAGCTTGGTTACAGGTTGGGGCAGCAGGGTGGTAGGGCACTGTGGGGCCCACTAGACCACCAGAAAATTCAACATTTCTGTTAACTGCGGTTCAGGGCTTGGGAAGTCCACTAGACCACCAGGGAATATAATTATTATATTATACAGGGCTTGGGGGGGGGATGCTAGACCACCAGGATGGCCTCTTTAATGGTTTTGGGAACATTGGGGATCGGGGTTGGGGGGTACTAGACTATTGGGGACATTATTTTAGTATTTTGCCTGCAATCAGGGATCGGGATTGGGGGGGCACTAAACTACCATGGCTAATTTTCATATTACACTCAGGGACTGGGGTGGGGGTGCCCTAGACTACCAGGGCTAATTTTCATACTTCACTTGGGGATTGGGGCTGGGGGCAGGGGGGCACTAGCCATCATGGACTGCTGTCTATGGTACTGTTGCTGCATGGCCACCCAGTGGCTCATGGCACACCTTCACTATGTGCCCTCTGATTGGTGCAGGGTCAAGGTTGCCATAAGCCACGGGACTTTGATGCCAGGACCTGACCCGATAGAGAATCGGGTGCAGGGTCCCTGGCACACTGGCAATTGGTGCATGCCACCTTTGGCGTGGCTTGCACTGATGTTTGAGAATTGGGTCCTCAGAGTCCAGCACTCACACCTCTCGAGTGGAAAAAATTGCAGATCTCAGGAATATGCATAAAAAACCCCACAATTTTTATTAAGATGCCAAGTGTAAAATTCAGAAACGCATGCCTTGACGCATTTCAGAGTGTATCTTTTTTCAAAATGCCTTTGCACTGTTGATCTTAAAAATGAAAATCAGTTGGGGATTGGCAACTTTAAACATTGTTGTTCCTGACACATACAGGATGTGATTCAGTAATGAGGCTTTAGTGTATTTGTAGTGTAACTGTTTAAACCAAAGTTGCAAAGGTTGCTATATAGAATAAAACTAAAATTCCATGTGATCCATTCATCAGGACACAAACACTTGAATCACCGCTCCACTCACATGAAAACTCTCAACTGTTTATGAGTAAGCTAGTGTGAGAGAGAGAGAGTTGAAAGGATGGAGTTGGAGAACAGTAAAGTTCTATAGTGTCCAGTTTGGAAATTTCAATTAATAGATTCCTAAATATCAATATAGGGAGAATCCAACAGGCCACACTTGCCCCAATGCTTCTCTCCACTGGAACTTTCTCAAAGGGTGTGGATTTCCTACTGCATGGACAGTTATGAATTACTTGAACTTTGCAAGTTGGACAATATGGAACTGTACAGTTCTGCACTTTATTTATCCACAGTCTGAGGTATCGAGTGAAAGTGGGCTTGCCCTGTCTGCTGGGGATGCGAGTCATGTCTTCCAATTACGTTTCACCACCTACATCCCTCATCGGCACTCTAACAGTCTCTGTCCCTACTGAGCGTAGGTTAGCTCTCCCCGACTGCCAGGCATGGGAGTTTCTTTCACCCCTCTACAGTCTCTTTCAGTTACGTTCTCATCCTCCATCCCTTCAGTCTATGTCCCTAACTCTGCCTGTGTGGTATCAAGCGAAGATTCGCTTACCCAGATACCAAGGATTGAAGTCTATTCCAGCCACTTCCATTTTCTACCATCTTCCATTGCCATCTATTCCATCCTGTACATTATTCTTGGTTCTGTGGATCCCACTAAATGATATTTGGGCTCGCCATCTCCCTTCAGGAATGGGACCCTGTACCCCATATGCCTCCAGCCCCCTGTACCTTGGCCTCATCACCAACTGCCTCACCTCCTGTCTCCGATGCAAGTCCTTTGCAGTCTCTCGAGTCTTCTTTTTCTGCTCCTCCAGCCCATCCCTGGTCTTTGGCCTTCTGTTACCCTCTAGAAGATTGGACTGGTTGGTCTCTTGGCTACCCTTCCCTGAAGAGCTCTCCTCTGCTTCATTCTCTTCACACCTGGGATTGTGTATTTGTCCTCACCCCTTTGTCTCCTCAGGTTCTGGATTTGGACCCTGCTAAATTGTTCAACCCCAGACTCTGCCTGTTCACCAGACTTCAGGACTTCGAAGCTCAACTTACCTTCCCATTCCATCCTGTACTCCCATGTTTTGCCGCTTGTGGCTTGGTCTCTGGCTCAATCTTCTCTGGTCTCAGGACCTTCAACTCCTGCTGCTCCCGCCTCTGTCATTGCTACTCCAGATTTTTCTGCTCCTGCCTCTGTCATTGCTACTATGGACTTTCCTGTACCCCATGAAGCCTTCATCCTGGACATGTCCCGTCTGTATTCCTCCTCACTCCTGCCTCTCCTGTATCTGGATCCATTCCAACTTCCTTCCTTGCCTCCTGGCTTTGACCTTCCATCTGTGGTGCCTGCTCCTTTGGATTCTGTTGGGCCCCCTGGCATCTTAATGTTCTCCTTCTAGACCTTCCATTGTTCACCTCCTCCTCAGTCTGCCGTAAAGAACCCATGCAATTGTTTATTTGCCTTGCTCTGCTTTTGAATGGATGTCTCCTGGATCCTGTTTGATGCCTACCTACCAACCTCCTTACTGAATTGATCCTCACTGTCTCAGTCTTGGGACATTCCTGCCCAGCTGTGGCTCATCATCAGCTACTTGATTTCATGATTGTCTTTCCATCCTGGCATTGCTTCCCTATGATGGCAGTTCTGCATCTCTCCTATTCTCCCCACTGCCAGTGCTCCTTGAATACTTCGACCCTGGCTTCTGGCTCCTGCCACCTGATATCCTTCCTTCCGGCTATTTCCTATTCTGTCATCTCTAGCATCTTCATGGTGCATTTGGCTGGCTTACTTACTCCATAATAACCATACCCTTCAAAGAAAAAGGGTGATCATCGCATACTACATTGTAGCACTGGCACTATCCATTTTTTGCCTTCCACTGTTATATTCAATTCTCAGCAGCACCAACTCAGATTAACCACGTCATCCAACTCTTATTTCCTGGACTAGCCATCTGATGTTCTCCTAAGACTGTCTTCCATCCAACATCTCAGAATATGTACTGTACCTATGGATCTCCGATCTATAGTTATCCTGCTAATTTTATACAATCCCAAGTAACAAATAGAACTGAGTAACAGAATTTGAAAATCTAGCATTACATAATATGTGGGGTAAGTTTAGTACCAAACTTAATAACCTGGTTCACACATCTATACAGGCCACCATTAAATATAATAGGCCCAGAAAAGCCCGTCCCCATGGCTGATGCCCTGCTGTTAAAAAAGTAATCAAAAAGAAAAATAGGGTGTACAGCAGGGCCAAACAGAGAGATGATATCTTGGGAAGCATATAAACACAACTTGAAAGAAGCAAAAAGGACTATTGCCAAGGCCAAGAGCAAGTATGAGTATAATTTAGCCACCAAAGCACAGGACAACTATAAGTCCTTTTATGCTTATATTAACAACAAAAGGGTAGTTAGTAGAATGATTGGCCTCCTAAAAGATAATACTGGGAATTTAATATCAACAGTGTCAGTGGCTCAGTAGGTAGCACACTCGCCTCTGAGGCTGGGAGATCAGAGGGCTGTGGGTTCAGTTCCCACATCTGGCACTTGGGTTAATATCCCAGTACTGACACTGTAGTGCAGCATGATGGGGTGCTGCACTTCTGAGGTGCCGTCTTTCAGATGAGACGTTAAACCGAGGTTCCATCTACCTGGATTGGTAGTAGTTCAGGTGGATGTTAAAGATCCCATGGCACTTATCGAAAAGAGTAGGGGAATTTTCCTGGTGTCCTGGCCAAATTTCCCTCATGCACTAAAAATACCACCAACAGCTTAATCTGGTTCAAGGTCAGTTGGCATTCATCTGTATCCCCCTCCCCTTGGTCGTGCCTGAAAATAGGCAGGATTTGTCTAGTGCACTTTCCTGGTCAACAAAAACTAAATAAATAAATAATAACAGGGAACAAGGACATGGCAGATCATTTTAACAACTGTTTTTCCTCTGTCTTCAATATAGGCCAAAAAGCTTCCAACACAAACATAGAACAACAAGGGATTGTTGGCCCACAAATCGAGGCTCAAGATGTGGTGAAAAGGTTAAAAATCTAAACCACAATAAGGCACAGGGCCCAGACGGTCTACATCCTAGACTTCTTAAAGAACTTGCAGATAGTTTGGCAGGGCCTGTTACATTCCTATTCCAGAAATCCCTAGATACAGGCCAGGTCCTAGAGATATGGAGGCAGGCAGCGGTTATCCCAATACACAAAAAAGGTTCAAGGCAGGAGGTCAGTAATTACAGACTGATTAGCCTAACCTCGGTACTCGGGAAAATACTCAAGGGTATAGCCAAGGATATGATTATGAGCTACATCGATCTAGTGGGGGCCGTGGATGAGACACAACACGGATTTACTAAGGGTAGATCATGCCAAACTAACCTACTTGAATTTTACGGCAGTGTTAGTAAAGCACTGGATGAAGGTAGCTTGGTGGACATTGTGTTTCTGGATTTTGCCAAGGCCTTTGACAAAGTCTCCCATGAGGAGCTGATTGAAACCCTTAAAGAACTGGGAGTCCAGCCAAAAATATCTAGCTGGATTACAGACTGGTTGACGTGGAGTAAGCAAAAGGTATGTATTCGGGGCAAATTGTCCAGTTGGGCAGATGTGACCAGTGGTGTCCCCCAGGGGTCAGTACTGGGACCCTGCCTTTTTAACTTGTACATCTCAACAATGAAGCCCAAAGCTGATGTCTGGCTTTCCAAATTTGCGGACGATATGCGCTTGGGTTTCCCAGTAAATAGCCAATCGGATGCTGTAGTAAGTATTAGGGGAACTAGAGGCTTGGGCACAACAAAAGAAATCACTATTTAACATTGAGATGTGCACAGTGATGCACTTGGGGGGAAAAAACATTCTAAATTATACATTGGCTGGGCAGGTGCTCAGAGTAGTGCAGGATGAGCTAGACCTGGGAATCAGGGTTAGCAATGACCTTAAGTTCCAACTACAGTGTAACCAGGTGATTTAAAAGATTAGTGGAATCCAGAGTTGCATCCATAGACATATTAAGAGCAGGAGGAGAGAGGTTTTGCGCCCTCTTTATATTTCTCTGGTGCAGCCGCACACTGAGTACTGTGCTCAGTTTTGGGCTTCTGGAAACAAGGGTGATATTAAAACCCTTGAGAGAATTCAAAGAAGGACGATACAAAGAATTAAAGGAGTCCAGGGATTAGATTACGAACAAAGACTGAAAGAACTAGATCTGTATACCTTGGAATATCGCAGATTAAGGGGAGATATGTGCCTGATTTTTCGAGCACTATCGGATCCACATCTGTAGGAACAGCTGGACCTCACCCTTACAGACCAGAACTACAACACAAGAGCCCATCTTTTACAGCTCAAGGGAGATAGATACAACACGCATACAGGCAAGCATTGGTTCTCGGTAAGGGTAGTTAAAATTTGGAACAAACTCCCTATTGAGGTGGTAGAAAGTAAAACTATGGAGGCATTTAAGCATACCCTAGACTGCTATGATTAGTAGCAATATTACCAGGTATCCCTAGATTCTAAAGTGAGATATAATGGACTTTGGTCTATACAGAGCTCAGGAAAACCTATGAAACCTATGAAACAGCTCCCTGGCTTCTGGACATCACCATACGTAATGACATTATCCACACCTCCTCTTCTTCAAGACACTCCAATCATGCCAGCTGCCTATTTAGTGGTCTTCTAAGTCACCTGACAGTATCAATCTATCTTCCTCACACTCCTTCCTGTGAATACCATCACCAAGGGCATGCCTTCATTCTATTTCATCATCTTACATATGTGCAACTGGCCTGGATATCTCCCTATCACAGTTTCACACCACAACAGTTCTACATCAAACTATGCAGTCAACACATCTGGTATGTTCTACCTTTATTGCCTCATTAGTCAGCAGTCTCAGTTAAGACTTCTCCTTTTCTAGCGCTCCTACAGCATGCTGGAATTGGATCTACCAGCAAGTCAAAGCCACTAGGGCCACTCTAACTCCTACCACTAAGCTACTATACTACGCCAGTAGCTGTATCCATGATTTTACACCTGCAGTCCTTCCTGAATATGTGCTTATGCAAACCACGTTTTAGCATTTCTAACTCATCATCTAACCTTGAAACTATCATACATAACAACTCAATTATACCATCAGCATCCAATTACTGTCTTTGAAGCATACTTCATCCTCACCCTCACTGGCCTGCAATGCTTCAATTGCCCTCTTCTACCAGGTAGCCCAAGCTTCATTCCCTTTGAATCCTTGTTGTTTCCCCATAGACAATTACATAGTGAAACAATGCAGACTAAATGAACTTAAAGCCATTAGACCCTACTTTGAATGTCAGAATTTCTCCTACCATGTTGTCCAGCTTCCATTGGATTGCTGTACTTCAGTTCTTGAACAATACAGAGAAAATGCACTTCTGAGAACCTTGCAACATCTGTAAACTCTGCCTATCTACAAAAGGAACTAAGCATTCTATCCTGCCCTCACCTTATTCACAGCCTGACAGTCTACCTTAAGGAATTCATAGAACCTATTATACTTCCAATAATTTGGAGTCCAGCAACCCATCTAAACAGACTTGTGCTCCTCCTGCTGATATCGATCATGTACCTATGGTAAATATCAACTAATACTGTATCTGAAATAAATCCTGGATATCATTTAACTTTTCCTTTTATAGCCAGACATAATCCATATTCAGGATCTGGACATTCCTTCGGATTGGATCTGCTTCTTCAGACTCAAGAATTGACCCTCCTGAACACATCATCAACAGACTAGGAAGATGGACTTCATTATCATGAACATTATATCCTACACTAGAATTAGAACCTAGCTCAAGCATTTAGAATCATCTCCTCTTAGCTTGCTCTGAGGATGGGCAGGTCAGTAGCCATGGGTCCTCAGAGGTTTATTCCACCTGGTTTTTTTTCCCTCTCCTGCCCTCTACTGGTCACATACTCTGAGTTGGAGGAGGTGATCTTTTTGGACCTTCTATTCCCTAATCACTACCTAGCTTACCTACCAAGGGTGGGAATAGAGAAAGGCCAACGTTTAAACCTCATAAGTATACACAAGCACTACTCTGTTCACCAAAACATTGACTAGGAGGGCCGAAGCCCGTGGGTCAATGTGGGAGAATAGCTCCTCCTACATTCCAAATAAAGGCCAGCCTCCATCAGCAGTTCTCCGCTTAGCATGTTGTGAAACATCCACCATCCTCCCCTGCCTCCTCCTCTGGCACTCTGCTCACCCTTGGTGCTGGGCCTTATATTTCCTACTCGCTACCCAGCTTACCTACCAAGTGAGGGAATAGAAAAAGGCCAAAGTTCAAACCCCATAAGTATACACAAGCACTACTCTGTTCATCAAAACATTTAAGAATCTTTAGCAGCATATAGAATCTTACTGGGGTTTGTTTCTCTAGGTTTCTTTGGATGTTCAATAGGAATTCGATGATCTGTTTAAGTTTCTTTGTATATTTTATAGAGGGTTACTCTGCGAGTTCTCTGTCACAAGTTGTGACTGTCAGCTGTCTGTGTGCCTATTTGATGTACACCTTTGTATTCATCACAACTACAGCTCCTCTTTTGTCAGCTTGTTTCATTTTATTATGATGTTATGTTTTTTTTTGCAATGTTTGTACTGTCATCTACTCCAGTGGTATGATATTACACAAGAATAGTGTCTACTGTTTTCTTAGGATCTGGGAATGTAATTTTTGATGGAAGCAGTCAATGAAGGTGTTTAATTTGGGTCTGTGTCCACTCAAAGGGATCCATTCTGATGATTTTTTTTGTCATAAGAATCTTAAATAGACAACAGAATGTGAAAAAGTCAGTCAATATTAACACATACACATTCTGGTATGGCATAACTTTAAACAGCAAATTTTATCTAATCAGTTAGCTTAAGACAAGTTATCGATGAGTCCTAAAATTTTCCTAGAGTCTATCGCATTGTGAATCAGCCTCCGTGTCTCCCCAAATGGTTTAGCTTGCTTTGTAGAATCATAGTAATTTTCCTCCATTCTCATACAAGCAAGTAATAAACTATTCCATACTTCCCAAAGAGGGTGTACTGAATTCTTCCATATTCTGGTGGTGCATCTTCTTGCATTTAACAATGCTGTATTTAGAAATGTTAATGCAGTAGAAGCTGTCAGAAAAGTTTGAGAGAAGGAGATACCCAGTAAACATAGCACATGTTCTGGAGTTATGTTGGGGGAGATATTCAGAAATGTGCCCAATGCTGGCGCAACTCAAATGCGCCATGGCAAAAAAGGAGCCACATTCAGAAGATGCAACCCCAGAAATGATCCAGCACAAGTTGGCTGAATATGGCAAAGATGCACCATGGCCCAACCATAGATGTGCTGGCGCAACCATGGATGCGCAGAGCAGACCTGAGCACAAACCCAGTGAGCAGGGCAAGAGCTACAGGCTGCAGGGACACAAATACAAGGAAGACCAGGGTCAAGGGGCACAGGACCCCACCAGCAGGGCACACATGTACACAGAAGCACTGACCTGGAGGGAACACAGGGCACCAGGGACAGTGCACAGACAGCCGCAGTCCACCAACTATGGAAGAAGCAACCATCCAAAGCCCTGCCACCACAGTCATGCCAAGGGCAGGGCCATGCAACAGACACCCACCAGGCAGGGCCACAGGGTGCCATGGGCATGATGCCAGGCGATGATGCAAACAGAGAGTAGGCTACCGGGGCGAGCAAGGCACAGGCCACACAGGGCACTGGCTGTAGTGGGGAGGGGAACCACAGTGCTGCCCACAGTGAATATGCACAGCCCCACAAGCAAACAGCAGGCCAGGCAGACAGATGCACAAGGTGCAGGGGCAGACAAAGGCCACCATGGGACTCATGACACAGGGCCATGCACAGGACAGGGACAAGGCCCACCCGCCCAGTGAACATTGGGACACTGGCCCAGGGGGATGGCGGAGGAACACCAGATACATGGCAATGCACAGCAGAACAGATAACTACAGCATGGCTCCACATGCCACCTGCAAAGCAGACATGGATACAGGGGTGTAGCAGAATAAAGCTTTATAACAATGAAAGGAACTTTACAAACAAATAACAGGGGTAGGGATGGGTGAGGGTGAGAAGAGGATGGGGACAGGAAATAGGGACTATACAATGGGATGGGGAACAGCAGGAAAACAGGGTAGTCAAGGGTAAAGTGGGCTATGTACAGGTGAGGCCTATTAACGCCTCCTGGCCGCCAGCACCAGCCTCTCAATAGCCCCCCTCATTGCAGCCATTGCCTGCAGCTGCTGGCACTGTATGAGCAGGATCCTCCTCTGAAACCCCAGCATCTGCTCAATGGCCGGGAACAGCCTCCGTGCTCCTCCCTGCACTGCCATTCTGGGTCCACCTAGGAGAAGGGACAGGACAGGACAGACAATCAGTGTCATGCCCAAAGAACCCCGGCCCACCCACAGCATGCAGTGGACAGCAGGGGCATACACCACTGGAGGGACCACAATGGACCCGTGCCCCAGAGGGACACACCAGCCATCCACACAGCACACTACAATGGTGCAGACAGGCAGACAGTTTAGTGCAGTGCGCGCATGTACACACAAGCATGGGCACATGACACAGAGAGATGGCACTGTTGCAGCATACACACAGTGGCAGCTGTGCACATGCCCCCCCCCAGCACAAGGCCACCATAGTACGTGCTACACTGGCATGCACAATGGACAGTGCACCAACCACGGCTGTGCAGACACATGGCTGGAGTGACCATGGCTGGACACTGTCCCCACTGTTATCCCACAGAGACACATAACAGCAATGTGACCAAGCCTACCTGCCCGGTGCCATCCAGCTGGTGCTGCTAGCTGTGCCCTAATGGGGGCCTGTGCCCCTGCCGTGGCTGCCCTGGCCCTCCTGTGGTCCTCTTGCCCTGTGGAAGGAAAGAGGAGAGGAGGACATGAGTATACATGCATGCATGGACAGCCCCCCTGCCACCACACAGTCTGCATGGTGCAGGGCTTGTCTCCATCCTTCCAGTGGCCCCCATGCCTGCATGACTGCAACATGTGCAGCAGCCATGCATGATGCACAGTGACCATCAGGATGGGACAAACCCCTGCAGTGGACCATGCCACGCAGCTGTACACCCACTATAGTAGAGCACCTGAGCATGCCTGCCACCTGCGCAAACCTACCTGGCTGTGGCACTGCCCCATGCTGCACTTGCGCCTGCATCCTCCGCAACCTCTCTGGGTCCCTCCTTCTCAGGTCCCCATACCTGTAGCAGCACTGCTCTGGGGTCCTGGGCACCCCTGCCTGCCCCTCCAGAGCCCTGGCCACTTGCTGCCATACCTTGCTCCTTGGCTGTTGGAGGGGCACAAGACCATAGAACTGCTCCTCATATGGCTGCACCACTGTCACAAGGTTGATCATCTCCACATCAGACCAGTTGCTGGCCCAGCTACCTCTCCCCTATGCCATGTCTCCGATCACATCTGGTGAGGGCAGGGAAATTTGGCACCAAAACCACACATGGGGCCACATGTGTATGATGCGTGATCATGAACGGCATGTTGCAATTGCGCATCATGGGGATGCGCGATCACAGTGCGCAGTGCCAGTGCATAGCGCAGTAACATGAATGTGCACAATGCCACTGACCAGCGGGTACATGAGGTCACGTACATGACATGGAGATCACAGGGCATGACCCTGTGTGGCATCGTGCATGTGCCCACCATGCACAGCAGGCTGCATTGTGCACAGTGCACAGCTGCGCAGTAGGAGGCAGTGCCATGAAGTACACGCATGCACGATGACCCCCACACACTGCATGTGCATTGGCACAGCATCACGCAAGGCATGTCAGTCACGTGATAGGTATGTGGTACTGTGTGTGCACATGTGCACTGCAGGCACATGCACTACACATGCTCCGCACTTGTGCAACTCGATTGCACCCGGTGCATTTACGCGATATTCAACCGCCATATGCAAATCACCTCATCAGCTAATGCGTGGCATAGTAGGGTGCATTAGCATATCATTACCATTGCGCACAAGTTCATTTGCATGTGATGCACCATATAAGCACCAACAAACAGCACAGGTCATGGACTGGTATTGCAACCTGTTAGGTATGTGGATGCAAACTCAGTGAAACAGAGGCCTAAAACAACACTGCTACAGGGGAATGCTATGGCCATGCTGAAACTGACCCACTATGCTGTCCTTGTTCACAGGTAGCGACATGTCAGGCAATGATGGAGAGGAGGAGTGTGGGTCTGCTCGCAAACGCATGCCCAACTTCACAAGGAGAGGAGCAGAATGCCCTGTTTGAGGCCTACCTGTACAGGAAGGACCTGCTCAGTGGTGCCATGGGCATGCCTCAATACAGGTCGGCAGGGTGGGAGGAGGTGGCAAGGTATATGAACATGCACAGCAGGCACCAGTGCAGTGCACAGGAGTGCCGTAAATAGGTCAGCACTGACAAGAGGAGGATCAAGGAGAAGGTGGCAACCATACGGATATCCCACAGTGCAACCAATGGTGGCCCATCCACCACCCCAACACTGTCGACCACGGAGGAGCTGGTGGCAGCCACCATTAGCTGCACGGTGGTGGAGGGTGTGCCTAATGGTGGCTTCCAGATGGGTGGCAGCTCCTCACTGCATGGTGAGTTTGCACTCAACAGACATGTCTAGCAGGTGTGGGATGGACATGTAAGTGTGCCTGCTGCTGTACAGCATGCCACATGCGTGGATGGCTGCAGCCATGCATGGCACCATGTTGGCCTGCGGCCATGGTGACATGCACACAGGGAGGGGAAGGCACATGGACAATACAGTGCCACTAACTCTCTATTTCTTTCTTGCAGCACCATCATGCCTCTGTGGGGAGGATGGAGCAGAGGTGGCTGTGGCCATGGACGCCGTACCATCCACCTCCACTGGCATCCAGAGCAGGGCCAGGCCGTGGCTCAGCTGTGCGGAGCAGGTGGATGTCCTTGGCCTGGGTTCTTGCAGGATGCCTGCCTGCCAGTGCTGTATGCTGAGATCCAGCTGAAGGCTGGGTTCAGCTCTGATGATGACCCAACACTGATCCTGGACAGTGTAGGGGCTGTGGTGCCTGGCATACCCCTGGGAGTATCACAGACAACATCAGGCCCCGGTGCTGTGCCAGCGGCTGTGCAGCTGCCACCCATCCCTGCCGACATAGTGGTGTGTGGCACCACTGCTTTGTCCAGCGTGGGTGATGGTGCTATTGCAGCAGAGGCACCACAGGGCACTGCCCAGCAGATGGTAGGGCAGTGGCAGCAGGATGCAGGTGCCACTGGGCAGCATGACTCAGGGTCCGCCACCGGTGCACCCGAGGACACTGTACCCCCAGTACAGCCCGCTGTGCAGCGTCCACCAGAACAGGATGCTGGGCAGCATGCCACGTCACCCCCTGCAGCCCGGCATCCAGCCCAGGAGGTGCAGAAACATAGAAACATAGAAGCTGATGGCAGATAAGGACCACAAGGCCCATCCAGTTTGCCCATTTCATTTTCTACCTTATGAATGTGCCATCGGCCTTTGCTCTGTCAATGGCCTATCTATTCACACTGATCTGTATTGCTCCCTTATGCCTATCCCATGCCTGTTTGAAGCCCTGCACTGTATTCATATTCACCACTTCCTGAGGTAGGCTGTTCCATGCATCCACCACCCTTTCTGTGAAAAAGAACTTCCTAACATTACCCCTTAATCGGCCTCCCTCTAATCTCATGCTGTGTCCTCTAGTCCTGGTGTTTTTCTTATATTGAAACATGTTAAACTCTTTCACCTTCTTAATGCCCTTAAGGTGTTTGACTGTTTCGATCACATCATCTCTCTCCCTCCTTTGCTCTAGAGTATACATATTGAGCTCCGTTAATCTATCCTGATATGTTTTCTGATGCAGTCCCTGCACCATTTTGGCTGCCCTTCTCTGGACTGCCTCAGTTTGGTTAATGTCCTTGTGAAGGTGTGGCCTCCAGTACTGCATGCAGTACTCCAGATGGGACCTAACCAGTGTCTTGTAAAGAGGGATTATTACCTCCCTCTTCCAACTTGTAATACCCCTACTAATATACCCCAACATCCCCCTAGCCTTACCTACTGCTTTAGTGGTCTGCTTGGATGATTTCAGGTCATCTGTGATGATGATGCTGCCCAAGTCTCTCTCTTCCCTTGCGACTGCCAACAGCTCCCCTCCCAGCCTATAGGTGGCTTCATGGTTTCTCTTCCCTATGTGTATGATCTTGCACTTCTTTGCGTTAAACCCAGTTGCCACTCTTCCAACCACTTTGCCAGTTTATCCAAATCTCTTCTCATTCTGCCCACCCCATCTGGATCATCTACTCTGTTGCATATCTTGGTGTCATCTGCAAACAGACAAACCTTACCCTCCAGTCCATCTGCAATGTCACTGATGAAGATATTGAAGAGGACTGGCCCCAGGACTGATCCCTGAGGTACCCCACTTGTGACCTGTATTTCTTCTTCTTCTGACTGTATACCGTTTACCACCACTCTCTGTTTTCTGCCCGTCAACCAGTTTGCTACCCAGTTGACCAACTTCTGACCCACCCCGAGCCTACCTAGCTTATTAATCAATCTTCTATGTGGAACAGTATCGAAAGCTTTGCTGAAGTCCGGTTATCCCCCTTGACAGCGACATTTCACCAGTGAGGTCCCCCACAGCGACTACAGCACCATGCCACTGTGGGAAACCGAATGGCACCAGGTGCCTTCTGTCGGGGGTCCTGCACCACCCTCCAATTAGCTCTGACTCGGAGTTGATAATCCTAAAGAGGGGGTTTTGGGGGGCAAAGCCCCCTGAAGAAAACACAGTCAGACTGTGGGAACTGGCAGCCGACTGCAGAATGCGGTCCACCTGCTGGTGTTGCTGACTGGGTTTTCAACAAAAATTTTGTCAAGCACCCATCATGGATCCACTGAAGTCAAGGTAGGCGACATCAACTGCTCCCCCTTGGTCCACCACTCTGGTTACCCAGTCAAATAAATCTATGAGATTAGTCTGACAGGATCTTCCTTTTGTAAACCCATGCTGTCTTGGATCCTGTGCCCCTATGGATTCCAGGTGTTGCATTATCCTTTCCTTAAGGATTGCCTCCATAATCTTGCCCACTACTGAGGTAAGACTGACTGGTCTGCCGAACGGCTGGCTGAGCACACCCAGTTGCTGTGGGCATCCGTTGAGAACCAGGCACTGCTCGCCACAGAGGTGCACGCACTGCAGGTGGAGGTGCATCAGCTGGCTGTGCAGCAGGACAGGGGCACTGCATGGCTCATTGATGAGCTCCACCAGATGCAGGAGGCCAAGACCACATCAATGGGCTACATGACCGGTGCCACTGTGGCCCGGGCTTGCGTTGGTGGCAGCTACTGGGTTCAGCCATGTGCAGAGGACCCCCTGCTGTGCTCTGTCCACTCCATGGTCCTGGCATCTGGTAATCCCCTCACAGCAGATGCTGGGCTTCGATGTTGGCATCCCGGACACCCGCAGCACTAGCCTGTTTGGTCATCTCAACACCCCTGTGAGGACACAGTCGCGATCCAGGATGTCAACCCCTGGGGATGCATTGGACACCCCCCTGTGGCTGATGTGCAGCCTGTGGCAGCTGATCAGCCCCAGTGCAGCTGCCCATGTGGCTGTGGCAGCCAAGGAACTGTGCAGTTGGCCTGAAGTGTGTGCTGCCCTGACCTGCTGTCCACTGCTGCTGACCCATGCACACATGGGTGGTGGTGGTGCAGCATGCATGTGGTGGTGCACATGTGTGTTGTGGGGCATGACTCCCGTGTGTGCCATCCAGGCTGCTGGAACATGTGGCATGGGTGTGTTGAGGACAGCTCCATGCTGGTTGTGCCTGTGCACTGATGTCATGCTTCTGATCCATGCCATGGTCCTCAGCTGGTGTGTGTGTGTGCGCATGCCTGTGCTGTGTGTGTATGTCTGTGTGCCATTGTGTCCACCATCCTGCAGTGTGCCCCATTCCCTGCATGCATCCTGCTGTGCACATACAGGCCCATGTGTGGTGTGCTGGTCCGTGTGTCCCATGCATGTGTGTCAGTGCACTTACCTGCACTCTCCATAATGCTCCTGTGCAATTGTGTCATGATGCTGCCTGGCCTCAGCTGCCAGGCGGGGGTCCCACCTCCCTGGTGGTGGCTTCCCATCACCCTCTGTCACATCCTCATTGTCGTTCCCACTGCTGTTGCTCTCATCTGCCTGGACAGCTATCCCATGGTCAATGGCCATGTTGTGTAGAATGCAGCAGGCCAGGAATAGGCCACAGGCTTTCGATGGGCTTTATTGTAGGGCACCACCAGACCTATCTAGGCAACAGAATCGAAAAACATGCTTGATGATACTGCGCATGCTGGCATGTGCCTCATTGTATCTCTCCTCCGCAAGGGATGATGGCTGCTGGTAGGGGGTGAGCAGTCAGGGCCTAAGCAGATATGCACTGTCTCCTGTGTGAGGAAGGACATGGTTTGCACTGCACTGTGCTGTGGCACCCACCCTGTCCCTGTCCCTGTCCCCCACTGCCCACTCCACCACACCCACCCTGTCTGCCCTCCCTTGTCCCACTGCCATGCCGTGCAAGCACCCTGGCCCGTGCCCTACTCACCCACCAAGTGACCCATGGGGATGTCCCCACATTCAAACATCTATCACAGTGCAGAGCTGTGCCAGATGAATACACCATGTGCACTCCCAGGATGTGTGGCTCAGACATTGATTATGCACCCTGTGGCATCGCACACCACCTGGCAGTTGATCGATGGATATCCTTTTCTATTGATGTATACTGGCCTCTTGGTTACAGTTGGTGTGCAGATGCCCATGTGGGTGCAGTCTATGGCCCTGATCATACCTGACATGCGTGCCACCCTGTGGAAGTCCTGAATGTTTGCTGTACACTCTGCCTGTGTGCTGGGGAAACATATGTACTCTGAAGAATGTGGCAGCACAGCATTGAGGAACTGTGTGAGGAGGTGGGACATGGCCCACTGGGTGATGCCCATGCTATCCTCTGTTGGTCTTTTGAAGTTGCCCGTGGTGAGCAACCACATCACAGGGGTCACCTTGGTCTCCACTGACATGGCATGACTACGTCTGGTGGGTGCATGCATCTTCTCACTGCACAGCTCACAGAGCTGCCTCAGAATTGCCCTGTTCAGGTGGTACCAGCCCACTAAATCTGTCTCACTAAAGTTCTCAAATGTGATATGGGCGTGGTACCACCTGTGTCGGGCATACCATTGCCGGGCCCTTCATTAGCCACGTTGGTGTTCCTCCTGCCTCCTCACACCCCTCACTACCACCTCCATCAGGACTAGTGAGCCACCCATCACTCTATGTGGGTTGGCACAGGGTTGCACATCTGCTGTCTGTATGTTTGAGCCAGTTTTTATTGGCTCAAGTCCGGCTGGCTCATCTTGTGGTTTGCTCCGGACTTGAGCCATGTTTTCTAGTTGAATATACCATTGCGCCCCATATTCATGGGAGCGCCCCCTGCACTTGCACTGCATACATTACATTTGTGCCATGGTGCAGTGGGACTTGTGCTGCGAAGCTGCAGTGTTTGAATATTGCTTGGCGGTGCAAGTCCGCAGTTGCGCCGGTGCAACTCAGTTGCGCCATGCACAACTGCTCTGAATATTCGGTCCTTAGTGTTTAAGATAAGAGTTATAGCATGGAAGATCTTGGTCCAGAACCTGTCTAGTTTTGGACACAATGCAATAATGTGGATTACGGTACCAACATTAGTTTTACTGCCATTACACCTGTTTGATATAATGGTGTTAAATTTATTTAACAAATAAGGTGTGTAATAAATCCTATGATTTATAATGAATTATCTTCGATTAAAAGGGACACTGTCAGCTTTTTTAGTTTTTCTTTTTTTAATAAGTACCTGTATGGTGCCTATTAACAGCATTTCTTTCAAATATGCTACACTGTGCCCATGACTGTCATAACATGCCATTTTGAACAAAACTTCATACAAAATACTATTATGAGCGGCCTGACTTTCTGACCACCTCCCATTACAGAACGCATGTCCATGTGTTGAATATGGCACGGAGGCACTAGTAAACTTGTGCATGCACGAGTATTTCATTTTTATATGCAGACTGAGATAAATGCAGTTAATGATAGATTCAAGTCCCCCAAATGTTGTAACAATTAATGGAACTTGAAACTGAGTGTTAATACGCACCAGCATCAATGCTGATGCATTTACCCAGAGTCATGGCTTTAGGCTTCAAAACCATTTCTTAGTATGTTAGAGCTCTTGTTTTGAAGTTTCATTAACTTTACAACATTTAGGGGACTTGAGTCTCATATTAGCTGCATTTATCTCAATCTGCATATAAAATGAAGTACTCATGCATGCACAAGTTTACTAGTACCTCAGCGCCATATGCAACACACGGACATTCATCTGCAACAAGAGACAGTCAGAAAGTTGAACCTCTTGTAATAGTATTTTGAATTACATTTTGTTCATAAGGGGATTTTATGACAATTTTGTTCATAAGGGGATTTTATGACAATTTTATGACAATTGTGGGCACAGTGTAGCATATTTGAAAGAAATGCTGTCAACAGGCACCACAGAAAGGTACTTATTATAAAAACCCTAAAAAACTGACTGTCCCTTTAACCTACATTTCTTTTAAACTACATTATATCTTTTAATTCACTCTAAAATTCTTTTAACCTAAATTTTTCGGACTTGTCTAAGTATACCTCTCTATTCCCCACAATCCTGCCAGTATTAGGTCCTTCACCAAGCCACGGCAGGCCTCCCATCCCGGCTTTTCATTTTGAATCCATTCATGTGGCTGATGTGTCAAAGCTGCTAAATGCCTTATCTGATAATACCTCTGTTGGATCCGACAGTCTGGAGCCCAAACTTCTGAAACTCGAGTCCCCCTTTATCGCCGCTCCCCTGGCCAGGATATTTATACTATCCCTCTGTCACAGCAAAGTCCCCAACATATGGAAAATCACCAGGATCACTCCTGTTTCCAGAAAGGGGGATAAGAAGGACATCTCCAATTACAGACCTATACCTATCCTGTCTGTGTTGAGCAAAATCCTCAAAAAAACAGTGGCCTCTCAAACCATTGATTATCTCACTAAGTATGATCTCCTTTCACATGATCCACATGGCTTCCACAAAGGGCACAGCACCGTCACTGCCTTGCTTAAGTTCACTAATGACACTATCTGTGCCATGGATGCTGGTCTTCTGACAGGGGCGGTCTTCTTTGATCTTACTAAAGCATTTGATCTTGTGGATCACCCTCTTCTTGTTAATCTTCTCTCCCTGGGATTCTCTCCACAGGTCATGGAATAGTTTAAAAACTACCTAACCAACAGAACCAAGGTTGTCAAATTCAATTCAGCCATATCTGATCACACCTCTGTCAACCTAAGTGTCCCCCAGGGCTTAATCCTAGCCCCTTGCTCTTCTCTATTTTCATAAACCAGATTGCAAATGATAACCCTTTATGTTCACCCCTCCTCTACGTAGATGGTCTGGTCCTGTATTTGAGCTCAAATGATGTTTCTGAGATTAATCTCAACCTCTCAACTTTATTTCATGCCATTCCAACCTGGCTCCATACCACGAGGCTAGTCCTCAACACAGGCAAAATGAAAGCCATGTTATTCGGCTCAGCAGCCAAACTCAAAACTAGGCAAAACTCTCTGAAAATCTCTTGTCTCAATGGCTTCGTACTGGAAACAGTAAACTCCTTTAAATATCTAGTGATTCTACTGGATGGGTGCCTTGACTTTGATCAACACATCATAGCTACATGCAGATCTGTCAACTCCAAAACTGGAGTGGTTTATGAAACTAGTTATGCCCTGACCCCTCAGCGAGACTGACTATCACCAGAGGCATCTTAATCCCATCTCTCACATATGGTGCTGCAACCTATGCTAATGTGTCTGAGGCCTCTCTCCACAAGTGGGATATTACGTACACTAATATCTGTCGATATGCTTCAGCAGTCACTCAGCTCAAGTACCACTGTCAACTCTACGCCAACCTTAATTGGCCTCCCCTTTCTGGTCTCAGGAACCTGGCCCTTGGCTCCATTATGGACAGCGTTATGAGATCTAACACTCTATATCAGTGTCACACTATAGAAATGTTAAGCAAGGTGACTATAAGATCTTGGTAGCTAATACCAGAAGCCTAAACATGAACAGAATTAACAGAAATTCTCATTAGAAATCAGATAGACATGGTGGGATGAAACCCCTAATTTGTATAACTCCATCCCTGGTTATTCGCTTTACACCAAAAGTAGATTGAACAAAGAAGGTGGGGGAGTTTGTTTTCACATCTCTGACAAGATCAGAGCAACTGAATATCCTCTTAAAAATAAAACTGATATTGAAGGATTATGTATTCAGATTACACAACAAAATGGTAATAAATTTCTCCTGGCAAATTTCTATAGACCATCATCTTCAGATTTAAATTATGATTTATCTATACAGACTGAAATCATTCATTTAACTTCAGAATCTGAAGTAATAATAGTAGGAGACTTTGATTATCCAGGGATAAACTGGGATGCCTTAACAGCCAAAACTTTATCAGAGAGTCATTTTTCAGATTACACAATTACTGCCGGACTAGATCAGATGGTACATGAACAGACCAGAGGCAATAACATCTTAGACCTGGTTATGACTAACTTCCCTATGGACATTGTTAATCTAAGTATAAATACCCCAACTGGAAATAGTGATCATCAAACTATTGGGTTCACAATAAATAGATACGAACTAGGTATAAGAAGGACTCAGTATAGATATAACTATAATAAAGCAAACTATGAAAAAATTAACAAGGCCTTAAATGGGTATAGTTGGGATAGTTTCTTTGAAAATTTAAATGTTGAACAAAGATGGGAATTATTTAAATCAATTATCAATGAACTTGAGAAATTATATGTGCCAATTAAAAAAAAACTCATAATAATAAAGGCAAAATTCCTCCATGGCTGACTAAATCCATTTGATTACAAAGTCATAAAAAAGAAGAGGCTCACAAAACTATGAAAAAATACCCTAGTCAGATTAATATGTTAAATTATAAAAATGAATTAAAACATACCAAACAACTGATAAAAAAGGAAAGGAAAAAATTGTATTTAAGCTTGCTGTTGTAAAAAATCCTAAAGCTTTCTATTCTTACATAAGTTCTAGTAAACATAAGGCCTTTGGCATTGAGAAATTAAATGTAAATGGTAAAATCATTACAGAACATTTAAGTATAGCAAATCATTTTAATTATTTTTTTGGATATGTGTTTAACTCAAAAGAGACTATAAATTTCAGCAAAACTGACTTATCAACACTGTTACTATTAACTGATACTGAAATAGTAGCTGCCATTAAGATGGTTAAACCACATTCAGCCCTTGGTCCCGATGGTATTAGCCCAGATTTTGTACTAAATACAGACAATTCTATTAGTGTGCCTCTAAAACTTTTGTTTAACTTTTCTTTGAAACACAGTGAGTTACCTACTGAATGGAAACTAGCAGTGGTCTGTCCTATCCATAAAAAAGGTAGCAAAACTTTAGTTGATAACTACAGACCAATTAGCCTAACATCGGTTATATGTAAAATTATGGAGCGTGTTATAAAACATAGATTGGATAATGAATTAGACACAAAGGGACTTAAGGATTCTAAACAACATGGCTTTGTTAAGCATAGATCGTGGGCTACAAATCTTATTGGTTTTTATGAAAAAGTCAGTCATTTGATAGATCAAAATATTCCAGTGGATGTCTTATTTCTTAATTTTAAAAAAGCTTTTGATAAAGTTTCACATAAGATCCTTATTGATAAAATGATTAATATGGGTCTAGATCATCATATTATACTATGGGTTACAGCATGGTTACATTCTAGGACTCAGAAGGTTAAAATCCATGATATTTATTCAAAGTCAATCCCTGTTACTCGTGGAGTCCCCCAGGGTTCTGAATTGGGGCCCACTTTATTTAATATTTTTATATCCGATTTACATATTGGATTAAAGGCCCATATTAGCAAGTTTGCTGATGATACAAAGATCTGTAATGAGGCTGTCTATTGAACAAGCAAACTCTTTTCAAAATGGTATTAGTATACTTGCAAAATGGTGTTTAAACAATACAATGTTATTTTAATAGTGACAAATGTGTCATTATGCACTTGAGGTTAAAAAATAGTTACATTAAATACTACCTAAACAGTCTGGAGATTAGATCAGTATCTTCAGAGAGAGATCTGGGCATTCTGATAACTAACCAATTATCATCAAGGGAACATTGAAAACATATTACTTTAAGAGCTAACCGAATTATATCTGCTGTCAAAAAATCATTTTTCTGCAAACAGGAAGCTTGTTTAATTCCTATCTATAATTCATTTATTAGGCCACACTTGGACTTTGGCACCGACTTTTGGGCGCCTTATCTTAAAAAGGATAAAATCCTTCTTGAGATTGTTCAAAGAAAAGTTACTAAACTAATCTCTAAACTACAGAATATCAGCTATAGGGATAGGTGTATTGCACTTAACCTTTACGACCTGGATACACGGAGAAATAGAGATTCATTATTATTATTTAATATCCTTAAAAGATAATAGTTTGAAAACAGACTGTGGGTTTAAGTTTGCAAATAAAATAGGTATTCTTAGATGTAATAATAGACAACTATTTGTGCCTATGGCACATAAGGATAAAAGGAAACACTACTTCACCATCAGAGCTGCAAATCTGTGGAATAAGTTACCACAACATAAAGTTGATGCTTCTAACATAGAACTGTTTAAAAGTTATCTGGATAAATACCTTTTGAGTAATTAGATGTTTTACTCCAGAGGATGTGGAGAAGTAGTCTCGATGGGTCTTCGGACCTTCTTCTACCTAATAAAACCGAGTAAACTCCTACCTCGCTTGCCTCCCTGCTACTTCTCCAGTCCTCCTCCCATGGTCTCAGGTCTGCTAACCATGACTTCCGGTGACATTATGAGCTGAGCAGCAGCTTAGGTCATGAGGATCTCCCTGAGAATTTCCAAATTACCTGGAATTAACAGCTATACCTCAGCTAAACGCATATAATATAACTTAAGAGGTTCCAGTATGTCCAGAAAGGGAGGAGATGCCACCCACAAGATCCCAAAACACCTGGATGGGGAGAGATCCCATGACGAAGACTCAGAGAGCAGAGACTCGCGGGCCTCGTCGGCCTCCCACCACAGTGCATCAAACGCCGATTGGGTGCCACACTCCATCCTTCAAAGGCAAATGGCACAAATGTTAGTGGAAATCAGGGACTTCAGGAAGGAGATGAGTTCCACCGCAACCGCTTTGCGAACTGAGCTGGGCAAACTTGAAAAACGGCAGGACGAGTGTGAAGAGCAGATAACAGTGACAGACAAGCGGGTGGAGGAGACAGAGCAAGCCATCATCCAGTTACACACTCAGCTGAAAAGCCTACAGGACCTCGCGGAAGATGCAGAAAGCAGGAGCCGTTGGAACAATATCTGACTCTCGGGGCTCCCTGAGGAAGCGGAGGGCACAGAAATCATTCCCTTCATACAAAGGTTGCTAAGGGAAATGCTCAATTTACCTGAAGCAATGTCGCTTGAGATGGAGCGTGTTCACTGTACCTTAGGTCCCAGGCCTACAGCAGGTGCTCACCCTCGGATGATCCTGATTAAACTCTTCCAACACTAGGAAAAAGAAACGGTGCTCCACACAGCTTGGAAACAGGGTACGGTCTTCGAAGTCCCACAGGCTGTATCTTGAAAATGACTTTGCCCCCGAAGTGATGGCACGTAGAAGGGCCTATATACCCGTCTTGAAGGCCCTTAAAGCAGCAGGCGCACGTTTCAGGACACCCTATCCTTCAAAAATAGTGATCCAGTTTAAGGAGGGGGCCCCTCACGTTTGAGAGTGCGGCAGCAGCAATTACCGAACTTAAGTCCAGGAAGATGGAGATCCCCCAGCAGCGTCCAAGCACCGAGTTGCCTATCGCTACCAAACTCGCACAAAAAGCCTGGAGCAGCAGTCAATGAGACTCCAGACGATGCCAGGGAGTGGAAGCCATCCAAAAAATCATCATCACCCTGAAGTCCAGGACCCAAAACCCACAGGAGGCAGACGAGACCCTGCAGGCTCCCAAAACATGAACTGCCGCAAGTATAATGTGTGGACTTTATGTGATGATGGGGCCTGACTAAAGTATTGCTACTAAAATCTTGTCAGGTCCAGTAAAAGAATGCTAGTTCTGGGGAGGGGAATGGGGGGAAGTAGGCCTTGGGGAAGGGGGGAGGTCAACTGGATGTTCGGAGGTTAACTCCCGCATTCATTGGTGGGTAATGGCAAGAATTTAAACTCCAAAGTAGCCCTGAGGGTATGTTGCCCAAACTCCCACTAGAGGCCAAAGAGGAGGGAGCGGCTCAACACTTACTAGAGAACTGTGTGGTTTCCCAGGCCTCTGTTGGAGCCCCTGTAAGATGTTGGCTTGTCAGGAGATAAAACCCCAAATAGATTCCTAGCGCCCCTTTTTTAAAAACAAAAAGCTGAGCAGCGGAGAAGCAGTGGGAGGTAGTCTGGAATGCTCGCCATATGCTAGTGACCTAGCGGAATACAACACTGTGGGCAGGCTCAAAGCGATTCGGGGGGGAAGGAAGGTGATCAGCACAGCAGCTGCCTCGAGGGGATGCTCGTTTGGGGGTCGAGGAATGGAACTAGCCATGTGGTACACACAGAAGATAAGTCCTCGGCTCTGAGTTATGGATTGAAGGGCCGAAGGGCTCTCTGGGCAGACCATACCTGTGCTGTCCGAGTCAGTTGAGCGCCATCGCTGAGGCCTGGGCAGCCAGGTCATGTAAGTTTGAGAGGCGCCTCCCTTCCCATTCACTTCCCGTCACTTCGGGCGGCCTAGGCAGAGGGAGCGGCCGGTAGACAAGCCTTCCCCCTTACCTAGAAGATCGGCTGCAGTCATGCATCCCTCTCACCGGGAGTGCGCAGAGGGTGAATGGGACATAGGGACCTGGAGGGAATTAGGAAGACAGCTGGCAAGAGGGTGGAGGGGAAGGAGGGGGAAAGCCCTCCGATAGCCTGCTGAGTGGAATTACTGTTCATGGCTCTTATAACGGGGGGTGAGAAAGGGCACTCACCCGTTGAGCCGACTTCTGTGTGGGTGGAGGGAAGGGGGGGAAGGCTCAAATGCGGTGACAGTAGCATTTCCCCTTTTTCTTTCATTCCTGCAGACCCTAGATGATTCAGAGAGCAGGGGAATCTACGCGAGTCTTTGAGGCCCTCAACAGCGCCGGGACATAGATTCAGCTACTTTTGGCTGCGTGGTGGCCTCAGAGCAGCAGATTTAGTAAAAGACTCTTCCTCGATTTTAGGGCACGTGCCTGAGGGGTTTCGGGTGGGTAAAACAGGAAAAGGTGGGGAGGGGCAAACAGGGGGAGAACGGGGATTTATGGGGAGGGGCTACTGGGGGAGAAGCAAGGTGAAGAATAGAAGAGAACACTCTATAAGGGTAAATAGTGGACAAATGTGGGTAGGGGAGTCAAACTGAAAGGTCAGAGTGGGGAGGAATGGGGAGGCGGGGGTACCTCTGGACACATGATGGACCAAAGCAATTATTTAACCCCAACCTGGCCTATCGGGGTGGGGCTGGGGTAGCCCCACTCCACGAAATCAGGCAAACAGGGCCGCTGGGGTGTACAGGGGTGGACAGGTCGCCTGTCCTCCACCCGAGTCCCCAGATGGTAACGGTAACCAGAATCCCCGACTGCTATGGCGAGACCGGCTGAGAGGTGACAGGTATGACACAGCACGAGTAACCTTTGCTGTAAGCGGCAGCAATCCAAGTCCCAGGGTACTAGATTTAATGTCATGCCATGCACACGTAGAACACCACCGGCAGGCAGCGGAGGTTAACGAATATGCCCCTGTCCGGCTGCTTGGCCCTTGCTCCTCTCATTCTACCGACCCCGATGGGCTGGTGAGAGAGGTAGGTATGGCTGTACCCCTGGACGGGGGTACCTCCCATCTAGGTAGAGGAAGGCCAAATCTCCCATTAAACCACAAGCATCCCTCTCAGACCATTCAAGATCTCAGGGACACCAGTGGCTCCACTGCATATGCCACCGATCCCATTACCTTTTTCCCCACAGGTACCATTGGTACCTAAGGCCCAGAATAAATAAGGTCCACAACGGTAGGATTATATAACTACCACCAGATCAGGGCTCTGCCCCGGATCAGTGGAAGTGCCAGTTGATTAGTTCCTGTTCATGTGACCATGTTGGCCACAATGTGGTATCTGATACCTCTGTTAGCTGTATGTCTTTATATGTTGATGTGTTGGTGTTGTATTGTTAGTCAAAAAGTCATCAGGCTCACTCAGTATTGTGTACAGACACAAGACCTGCACTAGTTAAAGGAGATGCCTCATGGGGGGGGTTGGAGGGCCCGGTAACAAGCACTACAATGACCTGCTAAGATGCACGCCCCGAGGTTGAAGCTATTATCCTTGAATGTCCTTGCTTCTCCCATTAAAAGATCCAAGGCCCTAGCTTACATCAGATGATCTAAATTGGACATAGTGTTCCTCCAAGAAACACACATGAATCCCACTGAGCATGCCAAATTAGCCAAGCTAAGCAGAGGACAGACCTACCACTCTTCCTGTAAAGATGGCAGGTGAAGAGGCGAGGCAATTATCATACCCCCACACACTCCATTTAAGATGGAGTCCACCTGGTCCAACCCAGAGGGCAGGCTGGTCATCACCCAAGGAAAACTCAATGATGAAGGGGTAACACTCGTGAATGTTTACCTCCCTCCAGGCATCACTGTCCCGCACTTAGGGCCATTACTAGATAAGATAGTCCAGAAGACTAAGGATATCCTTCTGATGGCGGGTGACTTTGATTTGACCACAGACCCTCTGATTGACTCCTCCAGCAGAAGACCCCATAAACAAACAGCCACCCAAAAGTTCTTCAGAAGATTCATCTCAGAAGTGGGATGGTGCGATGTATGGCGGAGATTACACGCACAGACAAGAAACTACTCTTTATTACTCCTCGGTATTTCATACCTACTCCCGTATAGACCACGCATACACCCAAATAGAAAATGTGGGAACCTTACATGATGCCCAATTGGGAGATATTTCTATCTCAGACCACACCCCCCGGTCACCTTCTGGGACCTGGGCCTCCAACCTAGAAATACGCAGTGGAGGTTAAACCCATACCATCTGCGCTCTAAAAAGTTTCGCAAGTTCCTCTCGGAGAGGGTCACCGAAATCCTAACGGACAACCCCCTCCTCAGATTTGACCCTGTTGGTGCATTGGGACATGATCAAAGCAGTCCTCCGAGGACACATAATTAAATATACTGCGGAATTAGACAGGCAGCGCAAAAAGCATAGGGCCAAACTAGAAGACACACTCCACTTTCTTCAAATGGCGCATCAACAGGGAGATGAATCGATCCTCCCTCAATTATAACAAACTAAACGGGAGCTTGACCACCTGGCCCAACAACAGACCGAAATTGCTCTAACCTTTTTAAGGCAACGATCCTGCAAAGTCGGACCACGAGACCTTGTAGCAAGCTATGCACTAAGCACGCAGACAAAAAGTTTCAACGATCACTTCCATAAGGGGGCCAGCTGCTCTCCAAAATGCATGACATTGTGGACGCCTTTACTACATTTTACAGGGCTCTCTACACCCCCGAGACTATACCGCCCCCAGCACGGTTGATGGATTACTTAAGCTCAATCACACTCCCAATGCTCACAGAGATGCACAGGGAATCCCTGATTATGCCTATCACGGAACCGGAGATGATGCAGGTAATAGCCAATGCTAAATCCCTAAAATCCCCGGGGCCAGATGGTTATGGCGCCGAGTTCTACAAGGCCACTAGAGCTCAGATCACCCCCGGACTTCTCTTTATTTTTAACTCGGTGCTGGAGGAGAACCCCCACTCCCATCCTGGTCCTATGCAACCATCTTCATGATTCCTAAGCCTGGCAAGAATCCACAAAATTGTGCCTCCTACAGGCCTGTATCAGTACTTAATCAAGACAATAAATTCTTTATGAGTATATTGGCACACTGCCTGGATCAGGTCCTTCCCTTATTACTACGCAAAGACCAAACGGGGTTTGTGAGGTCTCGTACTACCACTGATAACATCAAGCACTCTCTCCACATGGTTCATCAAATGCAAAAGTCTAGAGGCTCTTCGGTTTTAATAAGCCTAGACGCCGAAAAGGCTTTTGATAAAGTGGCCTGGCCCTTTTTTATATCTAACTTTAAATAAATTTGTCTTTCCCCCTGCCCTTATAAAAACCCTTCAGAATATATACTCTGCCCCCCCAGGCATGCGTGAAGGTGAATGGACATCACTCTAGCTACTTCCAACTCCAGAGGGGAACTCAACAAGGGTTCAACAACATCGCTCACCCCTGTTGTTCACCGTAGTTATTGAGCCTCTAATGCAACAAATTCGGGAATCCCAGCTGGTTGAGGGGATCAAGATAGGAGACATGGAACATCGTCTTGCCCTATATGCAGATGACATTCTTTCATACCTCCAAAATCCTGAGCAGTCACTCCCCGCAGTGAAACAAATCCTGGACTCTTATAGCTTGGTGTCAGGATACAAGCTAAACCTGAATAAAACAGAAATCCTCACTTTCCATTACTCCCCTACACAGAACGCCCTAGAAATTTTACCAGGCAGATGGAACTTGCAGAAGTTGAAATATCTGGGCATTTACATACCTCAGGTGCCTACAACGTATTATAAGCACAATTACACTCCATTTGTTACACAACTAAAATTGGACCTACAGGTCTGGGCAACCCTGCCCCTCAGCCTATCTAAGAAAATAGACCTAATCAGAATGATTACCCTCCCAAGGGCTTTATATCTATTTCAAAACATCCCCTTATACATACCACTAAAAACTTTCTAAGAAATAAATTGCCTAATAGTGAAATTTATATGGGCTAATCAAAAACCCCTGGTCCGCCGAAAGATACTTACCCTCCCACGTCAGGACGGAGGCTTAATACTCCCCGACCTAAAGTTATACCAACAGGCGATAACACTTGTTCATATAATGGCCCAGCAGACTAGAACTTCCAGCCCACACTGGTTAGAAACAGTAAAAATACTAATGGATGACCAGGCTTATTTTCGGGCTATGTATCACCGGGAAGTGGGGGAAAGAACACAACAGATCCCCAATCCATGGCTAGTGGACCAGCTTAAGAACTGGCTTTCCATTAAGAAATCCCAGCTACTGTCACCATATCAAGCGATCATCTGCCCAATTTTTAGCCTAACTGACTTCCCTCCTAACAACACAGACAATGGTTTCCAGAGTTGGGAGCGGTATGGATTAAAGTACTTGCTGCAGAGAGTGACACAAGGATGTATCTGGTCTTATGCAGAGATCCAAAAAAAGTTCCACTTACCACACAAGGACTTTTACCGCTACCTCCAACTGCGACACTATACGGAAAATCTTCCACAATCTATGTGGAACTCGGAGGGCTACCCGGCACTGATCCAGAGTCAAATTCAACTAAACAACTCTCAGAAACAAGACCACTTGATATCACTGTAATACCAAACCCTCAACTCACAAAGGGAAGCCCTCACTAGGGATATCCGCGCACAGTGGACCTGGGAAATGGGGTATCGATTTTCTCTGGAGGACTGGAGACAGGCATGCTGCTACTCAGCCCAGGTGTCTAGCTCGCCCCAGTGGCATGAATACGCATGGAAGAACTTGATCCGTTACTTTAGATCCCCAGTAGTCACAAGCCACTATTCCCCAAATAATACAGCAGTGCTGGAGGTTATGTGGAGAGCCACAGGCGAACCTTACTCACATTAAGTGGGCTTGCCTGGTCCTCAAATCATTCCTCTTGCAACTGGAGGCCCACCTACAAGAACTCATAGACACGCAACTCCAACTATCGCTGGAGATGTTTCTATTTCTTGCCTTCCCTAAGTCGCACAGGGGCCCTAACACTAGATACCTGCTCTCTCTCCTTCTAATGGCGGCTAAGAAAGCAATTACTAGACAGTGGTTAACAATAAAAACCCCTTCAATACAAGACTGGTGAGATATCACAAAGCAGATCTACAATATGGAAAAATAACACATAGCTTAAACGAACAGGGAGAGAAGTTTACCACCAGATGGATTCGTTGGCAGATGTACTACATGTTAAAAGACCCTGCCTTTATCCCCTAAGGAACCACAGCTTAGTTACCTCCCAGGGGTCCTAGGTAGAGACAGCGGAGACATTGACTCTGAAGGCCCGGACCCGGCGCTCCCATTCCTTCGCGAGGCAGAAGTCCACACATAACTTTACCCAGCTGAGGCAGTTGGGGCAGTGTGGAATGTGGGAAATGATAGAAACTTTTGATGTAGGAGACATGTAAAAGTGTAATGCTTGCTATTTCCAGATTGTAATCCGGAATGGGAGATAATGTAAACTCCAGTACAATTATTAAAAACTTACCTTCTTTTTTTCCTTTTAGAGAAGGCACTAGTTGAAACACGGTTGGGTGCCTTTGCCTTCGAATGATTCACTTAATGAAATACGAAACACTGGCTCATTATGAGCTAAGGCACCCTACTAAGGTGTCTCTAACAGCAGGGACCGTGAATAAGCCATTCATAGTACCCCAAGTCTTAAATGTTAACTCTCTTGCTTTCTGGGTCGAAGGCCTGGATCTGATGCCCTAGCTATGGAATTGTAAATCTGAGTAGTGCATATCACTTTATATGAATTACATATTGCTTTTACAGATTGCCTGTACAATATGGAAAGCTATGAATGTTTTTAAAATATGTGAGCATTGATGACTTATATGTACAGTATATAAGTTGAAAACTCAATAAAAAGAAGAATTAAAAAAAAAAGGTCTGCTAACCATGCCCTGCTTCAAATACCTAGATGTAAAACTTCCAAGAATGCCAGTGCTTTTGCTCATGCTGCCCCAAAATACTGGAATGAACTGCCTCTTGACCTATGGCTCTCACCCACTCATACTTCTTTTAAAAAGAATCATCGTTCTCCCTTCCTCACTAATGCGCAGTGCAAATGTTTCAATCCCCCTTGAACATACTGGCTTCACCCACCATCCTTTGTTTACCCCCTCCTTCCTTCCTTGTTAACCCTTCTCCCTGTTGCCATACTAAAATATGCTCTGCCCTATTAAGGTAGCACTTATCCTCTACGACATGTATGTCAGCTAATTCCTTTATTTTGTCTCTCAGTTATCTTACTCAGGGCCAGATATTCAAAACTTTGCCCCGGGGCTAAATTAGCACTGCCAGGTGGGCAAACATAGCCCAGAGCACAAAGCAAGCTATATTCAAAAGGAAATAGCCCAGTGCTAATCCTGCTGAATATAGCAATCTAAGGAAGCCGGGCAAACTAGTCTGGGAGTGCAGGGCAAAAATAGCCCGGGAATAAGACAGCACTGAATATAGCAACAGGGAAGTGCAAACTGCAACTGCAGCTCATTAGACTATGTAGCCAGCCAATGTTGCAGGTGGAGAACATTATGTGTGATTGCACAGAGCTGTCTCACATCTACTGCAAACACACCTCTCAATCTCCTGCCTCATAAATCAGGGACAAGACTTAAAACAATCAGGGACAAAGGTTTAAAATCAGGGACACACCTTAGCAATTGGTGATATCCACTCAGGAAGCTGGTAGAATAAGTGGTGTAGTGTAAAATGCATTTTGTAAGGAAGAGCCCGTCTGTAACATTGTCTGACATTATGTTATGCTTACAACCCCCACTGTGTGGTCATGGAAACACAATTTGTAGGAGGGACAGAGTAAAGGTTTGAGGTAAAATCAGGGATATCTCTGAAAATCATGGAAAATTGAAAGGTATGACTGCAAACAACAATGTAAAGCCACACACTGCAGAACTGTGCTTAGTGTTCTATGCTGAAGGTAGGTTTGCCCGAGGCTAACTTGCTTGCACAGTGATAACACATTAGCCTGGTGCAAACTGGTTAGCCCGGGACAAACGGGAGCTATATTCAAAGCTCCCATGCAAATGAGCAAACTTAGGTAATCTGTTGGCAAACAGGCACATTTGCATCTCATTATGTGCTGCTTAGCATACAGTACCATGCAGTTTGCCCGATGCTACTGCATGGTGCACACAGCTCCACCTTTTGGTCGGAATGGAAGTACAGGCTGGATGCTGCAGGCCAAGGCATGCCCATAGCGTCCCCTGTTGGTTGGAATGGAAGTACAAGCTGGAAGCAGCAGGAACTGTGTGCTGGCAGGCACATCAGTGCATACAACACACCCATGCAGCTGTGCAAGCAGGACCTGTATATATGTATGTGCATATATATATATATATATATATATCTATATATATATATATATATATATATATATCTATATATCTATATATCTATATATATATATATATCTATATATCTATATATATATATATCTATATATCTATATATATATATATATATATATATATATATATATATATATATACACATACATACACACACATACATACATATACAGATTGATAGCTAAACAGACACACTGCCCATGGCCATACATGACCTGGAAGCTGCCTACCCCAGAAACATATGTACCCCAGAGGGAGGCCATAGGCTGTAGGGTCACTAGGATATGCAACACATCCAGTAGATAGGGAACAGGGCAGACTGGTTGGGCCAGGCAGTCCTTTTCTGCTGTCATGGTCCCTGTTCCAGTGTGTGCCTGTGACACCCTGGTAGGCTAGTGTCAGCCAGGCCAGCATGATCCTCAACCGCTGGTAGCCTCAAAACACACTGAAACCCCTCATGTTCCAGTGGTCCCCCAAGCACGGCTCCCAACCCCTGTTGAAAATGAAATCAATAACTTTTCTCTGGTAGTCTAGTGGTCTCCCCACCCCCATGCACATATCCCGACCCCTGTTCACATATAAATATTAAATATTTCCCTGGTAGTCTAGTGGTCCCCTCACCCTACGCACGTATCCCGACCCTGTTCACATATAAAAATGAACATTTTCCCTGGGAGTCTAGTGGTCCCCCACCCCCAGCATGTATCCCAACCCCTATTCACATATAAAAATTAACATGCTCCTAGTATGTCTGTCCTCATCTTCAAGAACGCATCTCTCGACCTCATTCACATATGTAACGAATGTTTCTCAGTTCAGTGGTTCCACAATCACGATGCGCATCCTCGATTTGATCAAACACTTTCATTTTGTTGTTTAGCTGTCAACAGTAACACCACTGATCCTAAATAGCTGAACAGAGTTAGTGATTGGCTTAGCCTTCACGCAGCCGTCCCACTGAGCCTCCACCCGCCCGGTGGCCGGGCCGTGGTGGTGAGAGGAGGGCTGAGCCAGTCACCGGCTCTGTTCTCGGACTGTTTTGGCATGAGCGGGGTGTTACTGCCAGGTGGAGGAGCCGCTAGACTACCAGAGAATTAAAGGGTTTGATAGAGATGTGCAAATGGGTCGGGATATGTGCATCGGGGTGTTGGGACCACTAGACTACCAGGGAAATATTTCATTTTAATATGTGAACGGGGTCGGGATACGTTCGTGGGAGTGGGGGGGACCACTAGACTACCAGGGAAATTGTTAATCTTTATATGTGAACGGGTCTGGATATGTGCGTGGGGGTGGGGGACCACTAGACTACCAGGGAAATATTTAATTGTTATATGTGAACGGGGTCGGATATGTGTGGGGGTAGGGGGACCACTAGACTATCAGGGAAATTGTTAATCTTTGTATGTGAACAGGGTCTGACACGTGCATGGGGGTGGGGGAACACTAGACTACCAGGGAATGTGTATATATATTTTAAAGGGGGTCGGGATTCATGCTGGGGGGGGCACTGTCGCCACCTTACCACCGGTACATTACCGCCAGCCTTTTCTCAGTGGTATTCAGTGCCGTGCTACAGGTTGCGCTAATGCTTATAGCGCGGCGCTATACCTTTGAATATGCCGGTGCGCTGACATTCAGGGACCCTCCCCTCAGTCCTTCACTTGCATACATTATAGTTTAGTGTCAGCGCTAACACCTAGCACTGGCACTAAATGTCCTTTTAAATGTGGCAGTCGGGGGGCAAATTCGGCGCTAGTCCAGCACAACAGATTTGCGCCCCATGCTATGCCTTGAATATCTGGCCCCTAGTATTTTAAGAATGGCTCAGTTCATTTGTACTATGCATTGTTCAGTTTGCTATGTATTTATCTCTGTGCTGGATTGTTTCTGTCCCTGCCATGTTTTCTGTACCAATTCTTTATCTAGTCATGCATCCTGTACCACTACTTTGTAAAGCTTACTTGCTTTTATTATGTTTATGTACTCTGTTCCACTACATTGTAACCTCCCAGGTCGTGTCTGAAAGTAGTCATTCCCCATGGCTAGCACACCTTACCCGGTTAACAAAAACAAATAAATACAAATAAATAAATAAACCTATTACATAGTAGAATGTTCCAGGAGTTACATATATCATCCTATTGAGTATCAGTGTTATTAAATGGTTCAATTATAAATGGTTCAATTCTCTGTGACTGCTGTCTTTTGTTTTGGATAAGTGGAGTGAATTAAAAGATATAATATAATTACACAGTTTAGACATATATTTCTGTTTGTCTGGTGCATAGAATATCAAGTCAAACAGTGGGTTACCCTTGACTGTGTTAGGTGGTATTAAGCACAGAATAATGCTCAAGCATCTGTGTGTTATAAGTTTTTTTTTTTTTTTTTTTACACACCTGAGGTGTGTGATGATCCAGAAATTTTGAGAGTTACGCTCGAGAGGTCTGTGAGGTCATCAGTGATCATCACACACTGAGGGTGTGTAAAATAAACTTATAAACACAAAGATGACCTGAGTGTTATTTTTTATAATTACTGGTTCCCTGGTCAAACTGCTTTGACAGGAGGAACAGTGTTGAGTGAGACTTGCAATTTCACTTCCCCGCTGAATGACTCAGGTCTTGCAGTGCTGTTAGTTCACATATGTTTCTCAGGATTCTGAATTAGTGCTTCTGGAGAAACTCCATAATAACTGGGTGTGACATTACACCCAGTTATTACAACATTTCACGTCAATCAAAATCAGGTTGATAAAGCACCTCACCAGTCATTATCTCGTTTTTTATTATTTCTCTAATTTGCAGATATTTAAAAAGTTGTTTATGTAGATTATATTGCATTTGTAAATGTTGAAAAGATTTTTAAGTGCTGTTGCCAGATAGATCACCTATATAATGAATGTCTTTTTCAGGCTATTCTTTTGTAAGTTTGTCGTTAGTGAGTTTTATCTGTTCAGTCTGAAAGGAGTGAGAGCGTTCACAAAAGTACTATTTCTGGTAAACTTATTACTGTAAAACTAGTTATTTTCATGCAACATAATTTTAGTGCAAACACAAAAGGAACCATAACTGGGGAAATTTAATTTAGCACCAAGTCATTAGCACCACTTTCACTATAATGGAAAAAACCCCAATAGTACTAATTAGTGCAAATTTATTTTCACCCAAATTAGTGCTTCAACGAAAATATCAAAAATTATTTGACAGTGAAAAGTTCAAGCTTAGGCCGGACCACTGGTGCAGCAGTAGGGTTACCGCTTATGGCGCCAGCGACCCAGGTTCAGGAACGGACTCGGGTTGCTGGAGGGTCAGCCGGGGGGGAGGAGGAAGATTGAGCACCCAGAGGCTGCTCTCTTCCTCCAAGGTGGGGTGGGATGCATGTCCTGCCGCTCTACCACCACCTGGGTGACCATGGGTGGAAGTGCAGCGGGACTACAGAAAGAAGGGAGGGGGGACGTCGGCCGGGAGCTGGAGTGCTCGCACGTCTCGACGTGCACCACCCCTTGGCTCCCCTAGTGTGCTAACGTCCTGTGGGAGGGGACAGAAAAGTGGAAAAACCCCACAATGCTCCATGTAGATGGAGCTCCAAGGCCCCGATCCCAGTGCCCCAGCAGGTGCCTGATGACAGCATCCCCCCGACGAAATACAGACACGTCGGGATGGGCCCCCATCCTGTACCTGCCTGGTGGGTACAACCAAGTCTCCATGGGGGGGAATGGACTGCATCGGCGCCTGGCATGAGGAGCAGGGACGTACAAGGCCAATACAGGAGTCTCCCGAAGAAAGGAAGTACTGTGGTGAGAGGAGGGCATAAAGAGAAAATAAAAAAATAAAGTTCAAGCTTTACACTAGTACTAAACCATACATATGGTGTGGCAGCTAGGAACTGATTTTCTTTTCCTGTCAGAGATGTAGATTTAGGGCCAGATATTCAGACTGCACCAGGCAGGGGCATAAGCCTGGGCGCAGTGCAGCTGGGTTGAGCCAGGGCATAGTCCAGGCGATATTCAACAGTGCTGCGCCATGGCTCAACACCATTGAATATGGCACTGGGGGCACATGTACAGCGCACAGCACAGTGGCTCTGCACCAGAGCAAGTGGCAGGTGGGGAGCAGGGGGATGCATCAGAGCAAGTGCAGGTGCGTTAGGTGCATCAACAGCAATATTCAGTGCTGGGCATGCAAATGAGTCCATTATGCATGCAAGGTGCAAATGGGACCATTTGCATGTCATTATGGCCCCATTTGCATGCAGTGCGCCAATCCCCATCGACTTGTGCCTGGTGTCCTGCCAGGCTGCAGCCGTCGGGGATCGACGCCCCCCTGCCCCTCGACGAGCAACGCACCCCATCGCCCGATCGCTAGCATATGTATAAAATATCCCTGGTGGTCCAGTGGACCCAATCCCCTGCCTGATCGTGGGCATATGAAGAACATATTTCTGGTGGTCCAGTGGACCTGATCCCCTGCCTGATCGCGGGCATATGAAATAAATATCCCTGGTGATCCAGTGGTACCCCCCTTCCCACCTGCCCACTGAGCCCTGCCACCCTGTAACTTCCCCCACAGTCAGTGGCAGGTGGCAGCTCCCCACCTGCAAGCTACCTGAATACTTGTCGACTGACAGCAGAGTGCAGCTGGTATGCCTATTCACTGCGTGGGCCAATGGCTTGCAGACTCTTAGTTACCATATTAGTCCCAAAATGTGAATGGTTCATTCACATTTCAGGACTGTGTAGTATAGTACTGGCCTGCATGCCCATTGGCCCCGCTGAGTGGACAACAGCATACAGCCATACTGTATGCTGTCAGTCGGGTGGCTTGAGGTGGTGAGCTGCCATCCACCGGCGGGTGGGGGTTGGTGGTGGGTGGGTGGGGAGGGGGGTACTGCTGGATCACCAGGGATATTCTTTTCATATGCCGCAATCAGGCGAGGGAGGGCACGACACCCGGACTGTGTTCCGGGAGGTCGGGTGGCCACCCACAGCAGGGGGCTACCATGTTGCACCCAGCAATAAGGCAGCCCACCTGTGGGTGTCCCCCGACATGTTCCTGGCTTTGAAGGGCTCATCTTTGTACCCCCCTGTATGGTGCAAGGCGGGTTTGTGCCTGCATATGGCCGCACATCCCGGGATGAATATCAGGATGCGGCGCATATGCATGGGTACGCCCCCCACACTTGCGCCGCATACATTACTGGTGGACCCCGGCACATTGGGGGTTGCGCAGAGGAACCTACCCCTTTGACTACTGCACCGTGGCGCATCAGTGGGTTGCGCATGATGCAACACTGTTGTGCTATGCGCAACCCCTTTGAATAACCCACCCTTAGGGTTTTGAAAAAAAAAACACATCATTTATTATTTATAAGAAAATTTCTCGGTTTCTAAGCAGACCTAAGCTGAAGGGCCTGGGGAAAAAAAATATTTTATTAGGTTTAAGAAAGCTGTGTGGTGGTACTTTATAAAATCTGGGAATTTTAGTCCTAGTGCATTGTGGGGAGTTACCAATTTAGATTTTTTCAATCTAGGGTCCCCTTTTTCCAAATTAATTCTGATGTCATTTTGTCTAATTGTTATGTTTGCATGCTGTGCATGCACAAGCTTACATCTTGTTATGATAATGGCATTTCAGAGGTGTATTACTGTGGGGTCCAATGTAGCTCAGGCTGCAGTGGGCTCGATAGTGACAGCTCAGTGATCAGTGGGGCTGATCATAACACTGATCCCTGGCTTGCTGGGTGGAAACATTGTGTAGCTGAAAAGGAGCTGTACCCCAAGTGGATCTATCCTGTCATCTGCATGATGTTGCCCAGCAGCCAGCTTAGTAGTGTCATCCTCAGCATGCTGTCATCCTCCTCCTCCTCTCCATCAATGGTAAAAGTAATACCACCCTCCCACCTCCTGATTGCTTGCAGTGCCCCATTTCAGTATCCCATCTTCTGCCAAGTACCCCTCCCACCTCCCAATCACTTCCCATGCCCCGTTTCAATATCTCACCCACTGCCAAGTAACCCTCCCACCTCCTGATTGCTTGCAGTGCCCATTTCAGTATCCCATCTTCTGCCAAGTATCCCTCCCACTTCCCTGTCACTTCCCATGCCCCATTTCAATATCTCACCCTCTGCCAAGTATCCCTCCCACCTCCCAATTGCTTCCCGTGCCCCATTTCAGTACCCTATCTTCTGCCAAGTAGCCCTTCCACCTCCCGATTGCTTCCCGTGCCCCTATAGAGAAAAAAATGACATTGGGTTACCCAATCCCAAGTGTCAGCACCTGAAATAAAGAAAACCACTCCCTGATGTCTTTTTTATTTTTTTTAAACCCTGTGAAAAAGAAAACAGTCCATCGATGTCTGTTGCCGCTGCTGCCCCCTGCCACCATTACCCTCCTCCCACCCCACCCCCACTCAGAACCAACCACCCCGCACTCCCCCTACCCTTTACTTACCAACTGGGGGTCCAACACTGTAATCTTCTCTGGACCTGAGAAACAGCTTCACTCTTCAATGCTAGACTAGGAACTGAGGAAATCAGTCAATGCATTTAAATGTGCTTTGAACTTGTTCTCATAATTTGATCATTTCTTCTATATAGGTTTTTGTCCTCCTTGGCAGGACTGGGTGACTGTTTTTCAGCCCCATCCCCACTAGCCGCAGCCATCCTGAATCTCTTCTGATGCCGGGAACCATTTTGCCCTGCAGATTGCCCCCAGTGGTGGGGCCAGGAAGGGAAGGCCATTCTCCCCCACCATGGACACAAATCCAGACTGTACTGGACCGGAGAGATCAGGTGGGCCATGAGCCTGATGGGTGGGACTTCATGAAGCCCATCCTCCATTTTTCCTTCTAATTTTTCTCCCCTGGACTTCATGGTTGTGCAATGAGCACATTGTGTGAGCTCTGCCTCTGTGGAGATGCCCCAGGCATGCTGAATGTGGGCCTTTCCCATCTATGTGACTCACACGCACCACCACCTGGATTCCTCCAGCTGGCGATCACGTGGCAAGTCACAGACTCTCCTCTCCCTGATGGAGGAACATAGACCTATGGACACTCAATCTTCCTTCTGCTGGCTGACCCCTGAGTGACCTGTGTCCACTCTTGAATGCAGGTCACTGGCGTAGAGAGAGGTATGGCACCCACGACACTTCAGCTCTCCTCACGACTGGGCCGGCATCTATAACTTGATCATTTTTAAATATTTTCTCCCAAGACCCCACCTCATTAAAAGATAGGTGACATTTTGCAAATATGGCCTGAAATGTGATTTCATAGTTGCTCTGCGAAATCACCTTTTGGGTGGGATTTGAACATTTTCACATCCTGGGTTCATGAGAAGACTATGTTGAAAATTTGGGGTCAAAATGTCACAAAACAGTAAGTTATGAAAAAATGGCAACATTTTATAATGTTTACTCATAGCATTGTGATGTGTTCAGATTTTGGCCCCCAATTTTCAACAATCCTCCTTGGTATCCCATCTCATGAACACGACAGGTGTAATTTTTCAAATCTCCTCCTAAACATGTTCTTGCATTTGCTCTGCAAGTCACCTTTCAAGTTGGATTAAAAAAATTCCAACTTCCATGATCAATAAGGTGGCCTCTTAAAAAGACAGCGTTGAAAATTTGGGATCAAAATGTCAAAAAAAACACCCACAAAGTTATAAGGAAACATAGAATTTTTTCAATGTTTACTCATAACTTTGTAAGTTTTGTAGGCATTGGGCCCGATTCTCAAAAGGGGTTTGGAGCAGCGCAAGCTATGGCAAACAGAAGCTTGTGCCAAAGCCCGATGTGCCAGGGACCCTGCACCCTATTCTCTTACAGGCAGGGTCCCGGCAGCTAAGTCCCTAGTCCTGCATCCAAGCTGGCAGTGCTCTGAACATATGGCAGACCAGGAGTGTCAGCCACAAGACACTGCAGGTGGTCTAGTGGCTCCTTCCCCATACCGGAATGCTGTACCTAGTTATTAATACATACCAAGACCCCCCTCCCTGATGCCTGTTGCACTATATACATGACCCACTTCCCTGGTAGTCTAGTGGCATCCTTCCCCCACCCAGTAGTGCCTATCTCAACAGTGAGCTGGTGACTGACTCTGCCCACCACTGACCTCCACGGTCAGCCACCAACTGAGCTCTGGCTGAGCGCTGTACTCTATACAGTACATGCTCAGTGATTGAGATGGTATCCACTGCGCTCCTACGATATGCAGTGCAGCACCCGGTCAGAGCTTAGTTGGTGGCTGGCCATGGAGGTGAGCAGTGGGCAGAGCCAGTGCCCAACTCACTGTCGAGATGGGCACTGCTGGGTGGGGGGGCATCACTAGACTACCAAGGAAAGTGTACATGGGTGTATTGCACCGGTATGCATAACTGGGGAGGGGGATCTATGTAGTACTACCAAACACAGCAACATCAGGAATGGGTGGGGATACTGAGACCACTGATACTTTGCTGACCTGTCCCAGGAGACGTTTCTAAGTTCCCTTAGACCAGCCCTGGCTGGCCTAAGGAAACTTAGTTTTTCTCCCTCTCAACACTGTCTGAGTATAGCTCTTCTGGACAGTGGCGGCTTGAGTCTACTACAGGGCCCCCTTGCACCTTGTCGCAGCCCATTACTGGGCACAAGGGTGGCGCAGGACCTGTTTGGGGCAGACGGCCTACGGTTGACGCAGGCTGCCTTTGTGAATCATGCAGAGGGGCTTCATGGACGCAGGGTGCACCTTGCACCATATCTGTTTGGCGCAGGCAGCTTGCGTCCAACATAAGGCTTTGAGAATTGGGCCCCTTGTCTCCAAATGTACACGTAGGCCTTTTGTTACCTCACCTAATGAACATGACAGGAGTCAGTTTACAAATCCCTGTGGAAATCCAGTGCAGCCCACCTCCTGAAGGAGAAAATGTATAAGAAAGAGTCTGCTCCAGACTAAGCCTGCTAAAGCCCATACCTTCCTGGAGAGAAAGACTCACTCACTCAATATATTGTATATTTATATTTTCTTTTTATTGTGAGTACATGGTATCGGTACTGCAAAAACAACCAATGTTTCTAAGGACAAATTACTTCTTCATTTGGGCAAACAGTTACTGCAGTTACTAGAGGATCATGTAAAAGATATAAAAGTAAGCACATACAGTATATTCGTACATCAAAAATTCATGAACTTCAACAGCATGACAAGCATAATTATTCTTTCTTGTTGCTCAGTCATTATCATAGCCCATTTTGCCATCAGATTTGTTTTGTATTGAACTTTCAAAAAAAACTATTTATAGAATTAATTGCACCTTCAATATAAAATGTTAAGTATACTTATTATCTATGTTTTTACCACCATGTATTATGTAATATTCTTTTAAAAATAAGGAGGTATCCTATTAGACCCAAACCTGACCAAGTGAGTCCCTGTGTATCAGCACATCACTTACTGTTTCATATACCCTATATGTACAAAAGAAACAAACAGATAATCTTTTATCTTGTAAACAAAGGGGTTAGAACCACCTGTAGATTGTATATGTATTAACTAATAGAAATGTTGACAAACAGACAAATAGTTATACTACAGTGGTTCTCTAAGTTTGTTTCAGTGTATGGATGGATAGAAGCCACAAAAGTTACTACTTAGAGGACTGAGTTTTTTACAAGATAGAAGATCAGGGGCCCAATATTCTCAGGTTTGCATGGGTGCTAATGGGTATTCGCCCATGCAAACCGGGGTTCGCACTGGATCCCCATATTCAAAAGGGGCTGTTGTGCGGGCAGAGTTTGCCCCCATGCAAAACATAATTTATGCATGTGGGCAAGGGGAAGGGCATGGCCATGAATAGCCCCACTATCCCATACTCAGCAACTTTGTGCTGTGCAAGAGTGTTTAGCTTGGGCCTTTTGCACAGTGCAAATATCTGACTTAACTCCAGGCAACCCTAGCAGTTGGTGGAGGTAATGCAACCAACTAGCTAGTTGGCCGCTGGGGGAGCACAACCACCCCCTGTGGTCCCTGGCACTCCCCCCACTGATCGCCAGTCCCTAATGTACAACTAAAACTCCCTGGTGTTAGTGGTCGACCCCATCAATCACCGCCCCATTCTGTAAATCATAAACTTTTTCTGGTGCTGGTGGTCCTCCCCCTCCAAATTTCTGGCCAATTCTGTAAAAAATAAATATCCCTGCTGCTACTGGCCCCCCCCAAACTGATCGCTGTCTTGTTCTGTAAATAATAAAATATGCCTGGTGCTAGTGTTCCCCTCCCCCAGTGATCACTGGCCTGTTCTGTAAATAATACAATATGCCTGGTGCTAGTGTTCCCTCCCCAGTGATCACTGGCCTGTTCTGTAAATAATAAAATATGCCTGGTGCTAGTGTTCCCCTCCCCCAGTGATCACTGGCCTGTTCTGTAAATAATACAATATGCCTGGTGCTAGTGTTCCTCCCCCAGTGATCACTGGCCTGTTCTGTAAATAATAAAATATGCCTGGTGCTAGTGTTCCCCTTCCCCAGTGATCACTGTCCTCTTCTGTAAATAATAAAATATGCCTGGTGCTAGTGTTCCCCTCTCCCAGTGATCACTGTCCTGTTCTGTAACTAATAAAATATGCCTGGTGCTAGTGTTCCCCTCCGCCAATGATCACTGTCCTCTTCTGTAAATAATAAAATATGCCTGGTGCTAGTGTTCCCCTCCTGGTGATTGCCGACCCATTTTCTGTAAAAAAAAAAAAAAAAATACAGTATCCCTGGTATTAGTACCCCTCCTCTGATCACTGGCCCATTTTGCAAATAATAAAATATCTCTGGTGCTAGTGGTCCCCCCCACCAATCCTCACGGATTACTGTGATAACATGAAATCCTGGTCTCTAGCATCCCCCCATTGCAGCAATGAAAACCCACCCCCAGTCACCGTCCCAGTCCCCTTGGTGCCACAGATGCATACAGTGACCATCACAGCACTCCTCACACCTCCTTGGCTGGCCGCCATATGTCCAAGCAAGGAGAGTGCCTGTTATTTATAGGACAGGGTGAACTGCTGAGGTGATGTGAGGATGGCTGCCCGGTCACCATATGAACCTGCAGCAACAGGGGACTGGAAAGATGACTTGGGGGTCAGTGCTGTGGGGGGGCATTAGATGCCAGGGATTTCATGTTATCACCATACAGGTTGGTGATCAGTGGGGGGCATTAGCACCAGAGATATTTGTTTTTTACAGAATGGGCCAGTGATCGGAGAGGGGAGAACACTAACACTAGGGATATTTCATTTTTTTTATGGAATGGGCTGGTGATTGGAGGGAAGGGGACTGCTAGCACTGGGGATATTTCTCTTTTTTTTTTTACAGAATAGACCGGCGAGTGGAGGGGGGGGGCACTACCATACAGAATGGGACAGTGACTGGCGAAGGGACCACTAACAAATATTTTGAAAAACAAACCAGAATGTGGGGCTCATAACACTCCTGATGTCCAGTGTGGTGCCAATAGCTGTAGAAAACCAAAGCAAGAGTGGGAAATCCCAAAGAAATCCTATTGCACAAACCCTCCTAATAAGACACAAAGACTCCTAATATATATACATAAATAGACAGCTTACCATACACTGAAATTCTCAGGTACTTTTATTCAGGGGATGTGTTTAAAACTGAAGCCAATAAAGTTCAGATAAATAAATAAATAGACGGATTACATACTAAGCATAAAAAAGTAAATAAATACATGCCGGCGTCATATTCAGTGCACCCACAGCAGATCCTAGCAGCAAGGGCGTCGGCACACACGCACATGACACAGATGACCAATACGCTGACGTTTCACCCGAAGGCTTCCTCGGAGCTGATTTGCTGTTCCCATACACCATTGTTATATATCTAAATACATAAATATTCACGAGGTGAGACATACAAAACACACACACATATATTTATGTTAAAAAAAATGCACACACTAACTAGTACATAAAAATAATGCAATCATAAATAGCATTGAAGCGGTAGTTCCTCATTGAGTCCCTTAGGAGTCAAAGTGACCAACATGAAAATCCAGTAGCATTCCCTCTGGTTAAGTTTTTTAGCAAGATCCCTCCCTCATATTCCCAGTTCCACTTTTTCTATGCCAACAAACTGGCTGATGACCCATGATTCATTGCCCCGTAATGTTTAGCCATGGCATTTGTTTCTGATGCATTCCTAATTGCTGATTTGTGCTCAGAGATATGGTCTTCTAAAGGCCGCTTTGTCTGTCCAACATAGCCCATCCCACATGGGCACACAAGTAGGTAAATAACACCTGTAATGGAACAATTTATAAAGGAATTTATTTTGAACTTTTTCCCAGTCCTCGGATGTTTGAAAAATTCTGTATTCGAAGTGTTGTTGCACTGGATGCAATGTCCACATTTGTAGTTGCCATTGGGGATGGGGGTAGCCACATTCTTGGTTGTTCACATGCTTTTTGGTGAAGGTTATGGACAAGTTTGTCCCTTAAGTTCCTTCCCTTGTGATGCATCACCCTCAATTCTGTGTCTGTAAAAAGCAGGGGCACTTTGAATAATACGCCAGTGTTTGTGCACAATATTAGAAATGGCATTACTTTGATTGCAGTAGTTACTGATGAACAGAATTTGGTCTTTCTCAGGGGGTTTATCTTTTTTGTTAGCAATTGAATTCTGTCTTCCCTTTTTGCTCTATCAACATCAGCTTTCACTTTTTCTGGTGGATAACCACAATCAACAAATCTCTGTGCGACCACCCTTGTATATTTATTGAATTCTTCAGCTGTGCTACATATTCTTTTGACTTGCAGCACTTGTCCTACAGGAATGTTGTCCTTCAGACTTTGAGGGTGTGAGCTGGTGTAATGCAACAAAGTATTGCAGTCAGTGGATTTTCTATAAATGGTGGTCTGTAAAAATTTACCTTGCTTATACGTAGAAGTGTCCAAAAAATTCACACTTTCCTGACTCCGTGTCATTTCAAACTTGAGATTTGGATCTGAATTATTCACAACAGTGAAGAATACCTCCAATTCACTTTGTGGTCCTTCCCAAAATAACACACAGTCATCTATAAAATGTTTCCAAAATGTAGCATATTTTTTGAAAAGACTGTTATTATATAGAAACTATTCCTCCCACAGTCCAACATAGAGGCTTGCTAAGCTAGGGGCAAAAGTCGTGCCCATAGCAGTTCCACTGATCTATGCATGATATCCATTTGATACACAAAATAATGTGACCTTAGGGCCATGTCTGCCATCTCAATCAAAAACTCTGTTGCAGGGATATGAGGTTGTTCCCTCTGGTTCAAATAATGTCTCAATGCCTCTAGTCCCCCTATATGGGGAATATTTGAGTACAGACTTTTGATGTCAAATGTAGCTAGCAAACTTTCTGAAAAGATTCTTACACTAGATGTTGCACATAAGGCATCACTTGTGTCTCACAGGTATGATCTTAGTTTTACCACCCACGGTCTCAGGTGGCAGTCAATTAATTAAGAAAATGGTTCCCTAGACAAGCCAATCACTGCCACTATGGGGCACCCTGGGGGATTCTAAGAATCTTTATGCAATTTGGGCAGGAAGTAAATACAAGGCTTGATTGGGCACTGTACCTTTAAGTACTCACAGTCCTGTTTATTAAGTTGTCCTGACTGTCCCCCTGTCCAATGAAATCAAATGCTTTCCATCTGATCTTCTCTGTTGGATCAGTGTTGAGCCTCTTATAGTACTTTGCATTCGATAGTCGTTTTTCCAACTCAAGCTCATATTTCTCTGACCCCAGTTGTTAGACTGCCCCACCTTTGTCAGCTGGCTTCACTATTACATTTTTATTTAATTCCAATTCTTTGAGTGCCTCTCTCTCTCTGGTTTTGACATGTTGCCACCATGCATATTTTGTTGTTGTTTTACTAGTAGAGCTACTTCCTTGTCCACCAATGACGTCAAGGTATTGACAGCATGGTTGGTGTAAGTGGGAGGACAAAAGTTTGGTTTCTTTTTCAAGTGTGTTGTCACTGTGGAGTCTCTAACCACATACAGCCCAGATTCAGAGCCAACACATACAACTGGTACACTGCTATTGTTCTGAACCCTCATATTCCATGAAATGTCTATTTGTAAACTATCCTGTTGTGGTTTGGAAAAAAAGCTTTTTAAATGCAGATGTCTATAAAACCTGAAGCGGTCTACATGAACTTGGAATGGATTTAGATTAGAACTTGGAACAAAGGATAGCCTCTTTTGTAATACTCGTTCTTGGGCACTAGTCAGTTTATGGCTAATTAGATTTATGATTGCCATTTGTTGTTCCTATTCGACCATGTGGGAGGCTTCGATTGCTGCCAAGATCTTCTCCCTCTGCCTGTTCCACATGTGTTTGCCATGCCTACTCCTTGTCTTCCATTTTCTAGTTGGTTGTGGGTAGCATCTATCTGGTTTTCACCCACGGGGAGCTGGCCTAAAAAAAACCCTCTTGTGTTGTTTGTCTACTGGCTTCCACTTCACTTTCTGGAGATGAAGCAAAATTATTGTCCCTGAATTGATTTAAATTCCCCTTGTATCTGTAAGACTCCCTTCTGGTTGTGCACTGCCAGTTGTACACATTACCCCGTTTATAATCTTTGTCATCTCTGATGTGCTTGCCCATTTTATAATCTTTAAGATCTTCCTGGAATTTCAGAATCTGAGACTCTAGCGCCAAGGATATTTGTTTTTCACAGACTGGGCTGGTGATCAGAGGGAGCAGAAGGACCCCTGGCATCAGGGATATCTATATATCTGGGACCAGGCAATTGTGGGGGGCAGCGCCACACTAACTTGTCTTGCTGTCCATGCAAATGAGCCCATAATGGGCATGCAAATGGCCCCTTAGTGCCTTGGATTCCCAATGGGCTCATTTCCATGTGTCCCTTAGTATATTGCAGATAGCACTCTGGTGCTATCCATTCTGGCGGAGTACTTTGGGAGTCCTGCTGGGGCAGCGCTAAGTGGCTTAGCACTGGGCCGACATGGCCTTATTTTCAGTCGAATAGTGATGCTACACTATTTGGCTGAATATAGCATCCTCAGGCACCCAGGCAATCACAAGGCACAGCACAAAATTTCTGCGTACTGCTTTGCGCAATTTTAAATAATGGGCCCTAGCTATTTGTTTCTTTTGTCTATATAGTGTACATGTGATTGCAATTAATTCTATAAAAATTTCTTCGTGGAAAACTGTGCTATGATAATGACTGCGCAACAAGATAGAATAATTTGTCATGCTATTTAAGTTCATGAATATTTAATGCATGAACACATGGTGTTTTAGCTGACACCATTGTAACTGTTTCCCCCGATGATGGAGTTTATCCTTTGAAACACAGGAGTTTGTCCTTTGAAATACTGGCTGTTCAGACAGTACTGATACCATGTACTCACAATAAAAAGAAAATATAAAAATATACAATATATTGGATGAGTGAGTCTTTCTCTCCAGGAAGGTGTGGGCATTTTTCAGTCCCCTTTGAAACATGTTTTTGTGATCCCTCTGTGAAACCACCTTTCGAACCAGATTTTAAAACCAACCACCACCTGTCTTGATCATAAGTTCAGGTCATAAAAAGACTATGTTGGAAATCTGAGGTCAAAATTTGAAAAAACATAGCTAGGTTATGAAGAAATGTTTAATTGTTCCAATATTTACTCATAACTTTATTTTTGCAGATTTTGGCCCCTAATGTTCAACATATCCCTTGTGTTACCCAAACGCATGAACATGACACGTGTCATTTTTCAAATCTCCTCTGAAACATGCTTTTACAGTCACACTATGAAAATCATCTTTCAGATGGCATTTAAACATTTCTCCTGCCTTGATTATAACATCAGGTCATAAAAAGGCTGTGCTGGAAATTCAGGATCAAAATATGGGAGTGTACTGAAAATTAAATATTCCTTATCAGCTGGCCTATCTTGGGTGAATACAATCTGAAAAATGTGTAAAAGCAGGACCCCACTGAAGCTGAGATAGTGCATTTCATCTGTTCTATCTTGGGTAAATACACAGCAAAAATGTATAAAAGCAGGACCCCAATACAGTAGAACTGCCACCAAACTGTGCATCTAAAGTAGTAGTAGTAATAAATCTTTATTTTATACAGAAAACATCTTACATACACATCATTAGGTCATAGACCCATTTTCAAGATGGTCCTGTTTTTGTGTTTAAACATTATAACATAAATAACACATAAACAACTTCATTAAGTACCCACAAACATTCTACAAAATGAATTTAGTAAACTTCTAAAAGCTGAATTAAAGTGCAAGTGTCCTTAAAAAATAACTGTCATTAATCATTACACATTTTTCTCAGATTTAGCTAATGTCTAATGGAGTTCATAAAAATGTTTTGTGCTTAGTTCTTGTTGTTTCAGTTGATTGTTTATTGGGTCCCATATTTGTACAACTTTATCAACAAATGTCTTGTTTCCAGATCTGTTGTTTAGTTTTGCTTGAATGAATTTATTATTGGAGTCTCTTAAATTGTAATTATGTTTATGTTTATTTAGTACCAATTTGTCAGTTAGATATTTAGGTGTTTTACAGTGTAATACCCCATGTATCTGACACAGCCATTTCAGTTTCCTGTTATGTTCCAATGATATCAAGTGTAAACAATTGAACATATTACAGTGATGTTTATAATAATCACAATTCAAAATAAATCTGACAAGATTATTATAAGTTACATCAAGTTTTTTTAAACTTGTTTTACAGGCCATTCCATAGATATGACTCCTGTAGTCTATACATGGAACTATTAACTGGTTTATGATATGTGTTCTCATTTTTCTGATCGATACAAAACCCTGATCTCCAGAAAGCTCCAAGTTTTTTATTTGTTTTACTGATCAAGTCATTCATATGGAAATCAAATTTTGATTCTTCATTAATCCAGACCCCCAAATATTTATAACGTGTTTCTTGTCCTAAAGTTTCATTATGTTTGCTTGCATGCATGTGCAAGAAACATAGTGCCATCATCTGAGTTTTCGGAGGTGTGTCACCCCCTCTTCCAATTCAGTCAGTGTGTTGGCAGGCACGGCCCCAGTCCTCCAATGCATGCTGGAGCTGTCTATGACAGCTCCAAAATGCAGTGGAGTGCAGTTGAAAGGGGGAGCTATGCTTCAGTGAGCAGCGATAAGATATCGCCTGCTCATGCACGCCCCTACACACACACACACACACACACACACACACACACACACGCAGGCATACTGCGGGCCCCCCACGCACACACTGTACAGCCGGGTGCCCAATCGTCGTCGGCTGTGCTCAAAGTTTTTCCATGCCACGCTGGGTGCCCACCCCAGCTTGGCAACTGATGCTATGGCCGACGGGGGTGCCCAATCCCCTGTTGGCTCCACGCCCCCCCAACCAGCCATCCTTGTGGCACGCTGAGAGCCCACCCCAGCGTGGCAAACATCCCGCGTTGTCATTTAAAAAAACCAAAAAACCTGGAAATAAAAAACTGTCCCTCGGCGCTTCTCCCTGCCGCCCCTCTCACAACCCGCACCCACCCACTGCGCACCCTGCCTCCCCACAACCCCCCTCACCCCATACTTACCTCTGGACCTCGACGTGACGATCTTCGGTGGACCGGGAACGCGTCTGCACTCTTCAAAGCCGACCGCGAACTGAGGAAATGCCGGTAAGCTGTATAATGGGATAGATAGGGTTTTTTCAACTTTATTGCATATCTCAGGCATTTTTTGGGATTTTTGCACCAAATTTTCAACATGGGGTTTTTGGTACCCCTTCTCATGATTGCTGTCACTATCATGGCATTACTCAGGCCCGAAGGATGATTTCGCAGCCACTGTGCGAAATCACCTTTCCGGAATGATTAATGAAATGACACTGCCAGTGTTCATAAGGTGGGCTCTCAAGAAGCCTATTTTGAAAATTTGGTGGAAAATTCCAAAAATTACTGTTTTATTTAGCGTTGTTGCAGTTCCCACGCAGGCTCGTAAGTTCACGAATTTTCAATATTTTCACTCCAGATTTTCAATATTGCCATTTTACCATACCTCCTTATGAGCAGTATAGCTGTCATTTTTCACATCTTGCCCCAAATGTGTTTCTGCCCATGTAGCATACAATGGCGCAGTCGGTGTGAGAAATCAATGTATGGGACACATTAAGAAAATCACAGTGACACTGTTCATGAGCAGAGGTCTTAAAATGGCTATGTTGAAAATTTGGTGAAAAAATTCCTAAAAATGACTGTTTTATGAGCGTGCACTGCGCAGTTCCTGCGCATGCTCGTAAGTTTGCGAATTTTCAATATTTTCACTCCAGATTTTCAACATTGCCATTTTATTACACTTCCTTATGAACAGTATAGCTGCCATTTTTCACATGTCACCCAAAATGTGTTTTCGCACATGTAGCGCACAATGGTGCAGTCGGTGTGCGAAAGCAATGTTTGGGACAGATTAAGAAAATCACAGTTACACTGTTCATGAGCAGAGGTCTTAAAATGGCTATATTGAAAATTTGGTGACAAAAGTCCAAAAAATGACTGTGTTATGAGTGAGCATTGTGCAGTTTCCATGCACCCTCGTAAGTTCATGACTTTGTAATATTTTCAGTCTAGATTTTCACCAGTGGCATTTTTCCACACTTCATTATGAACAGTACAGGTGTCATTTTTCACAACATGGCCGAAATGTGTTTTCACACTTTCAGCGCAGAGATGCGTGGTCGCTGTGGGAAATCATTGTTCGGAACAGATAAAGAAAATCACAATGACACTGTTCATGATCGGAGGTCCCAAAATGCCTGTGTTGACAATCTGCTGTAAAAAATCCCCAAACTAATTACATTATGGTGTGCGTTGTACAGTTTCTATGCACGCTCGTGACTTCACCATTTTTTTTAATATTTTTACTGCAGATTTGCAACATTGCCATTTTTTACACCTCCCCATGAACAGTACAGCTGTCATTTTTTACATCCTGTTCGGAATGTTTTTGCACCTGTGGTGCTAAATGCCGTAGTCGCTGTGCATAAGCAGCTTTCCGCTAACAAACTGATATTGCCACTGTTCATGAGGTGGGGTCACAAAAAAACCATGTTGAAAATTTGGAGTGAAAATACCAACGAATGCCTGAGGTATTAGGGTTTCCAAACATAACGCCCAACCCTGTAGAGAATGACAGGCATCAGGGATGTGACTTGGGATTCTTGCCTGTAATGCTCATACCATTCCACACCTTGCAGCCAGCGAGAGGCATCGAGGTATGCCTTGGACTCTTCGGACCCAAAGTTCACCCCATTCTCCTATACTGCACCCATCTCACCATACTTCCTGATGGAATGGGGTGCACATAAGGGCCAAAAACCCCAAGGCACACCGTGACACTTGTCAGTGTCTGCAGGGTGGGGTGTGATGAAATAGCGTGGCCGATATGTCTGATGACCCAAAGGCACACACCAATGCCTGTCACTCTCTGCAGGGTGGTGGTGGGGTTGGCTTCAGTTCAATACTTCATTGCCATTCCTATTACGCAGCTCTGTAACTTCTACACTACCACTGCCAATGCCAGCAAGCAAACATTCGGCATTGACAAATGCTTGTTTTTAATTGTTTTTATTTGAATGTTCTGGTGAGTGTGTCTATTCTTGTCTCTTTTTGGGTTAAAAACCATAGTTTTTTTTTACTATTTAAAACTAGTTTTGAATGATATAACCACTGTTCCAAATTTGTAAAGTCAGATTGTAAACCATATTCTAGTTCTTTAATGGAATTACCATTAGCTATTAAAATTGTGTTATCAGTGTATAGCCTCACACTTGTGTGGGCTGCTACATTGACCAACTCGTTTATATAGATATGGAATAATGTGGGCCCTAAAATAGAGCCCTGTAGGGCTCCTCTCTAGACTAGGTCTGTCTTAGATAAAGAACTGCCCACCAGGACTTGTTGGGTCCTAGAGGATAAGTAGGATTGAAACCAGGATAGTGTTTCTTAATCCATTCCCATTATGGCCATTCTGTGAAGTAATATATTGTGGTTCACTGTGTCAAAGGCCTTGCAGAGGTCCACAAACACTGGGCCCACTGCTCTGCCCCCACTCATCTGGGTGGCTATGATGTCCCCAAGGTCAGTGAGTGCAGTGTCTGTGGAGTGGCCCTTACAAAAGCCAGACTGGTATCAAGACAGCAACAAGCACTTCTATGCTGCTGTATCCTGGGAAAAATAAATTGTAAGAGCTGGACCTCTCTGAAAATGTAACTTGCCTTTCAGCTGGGCATCCTTGGTAAATACATTACAAAAATGAGTAAAAGCTGGGCCCCATCGAAAATGAGATATCACATCCCAGCTGTGCTATCCTGGGTAAATACAGTGTGAAAACTGGGACACGCAGGATCCCACTAAAGAGAAGATATGATCTGAGCTTTGGTCTCCTGGGCAACATAGAAACACAGAAACTAATGGCAGATAAAGGCAGCTGGGCCCACCCAGTCTGCCCCATTTTTATCTTCTCTTTTGTTGGAGACTCTACTTGATCTAAGGTGCTGCCTCCCCACCCTAATGATTCTCGTGTGTCTATTCCTGCCATTTTTGAACCTCACCACTATTTTCGCCCCCACTACTTCCGCTAGAAGGCTGTTCCAGGAAACCACCACCTTTTCTGTGAAGAACTATTTCTTACGTCTCTCCTCAATCGACCTTCCTCCAGCTTCATAGCATGACCTCCAGTTCTAGAGCACCTTTTTTCTCTGTACCTTGTTAACCCTTGTGAGGTACTTAAAGGTCTTCCATCATATCCCCCTCTCCCTCCTCTTCTCCAGGGTGTACATATTGAGCTTAACAAAACCAAAGAATTCACTTGCACTCCAGAGCCAGAAGTGGCTTGGGGGCCACTCCAGTGAAGACAAACTCTCAAAAGTTTTTCAAGGAAAAATTCTGTTTATTTTGTGTCAGCCTGGTTGAGCACACCAGGAAGCTGCTGTCTAATAACTGGCATCCCAGCGCTTCTCCATGTGAGGTTTCGTCAGGGAGAAGTTACCTGTTGTAATTACATTCCTTATGTACCAGCATCAATTAAACATACAATTCAAAATTGCATGACATCACATATCTAAGCCAATCATATAGGAAATTCATTTGTTCAATTCAATTGCTCAAAACTTGGTATCTATTAAGCACATAATTAATTCTTATGGCATGTAATTACCGTGTTATTATTATGCAAACTATATATTTAAATAATTTTGATCTGAGCAAAGTAATTTACTAATATCAGCTTAGATATTTTTAGGGAAATAATCCGTATACTTGGATCTTTTAAATTAGACCAAAATGACATTTTTAAGTACTAGTTAAATTTTCTACATTCTAAGCAAAAATCTGTATACTTAAATCATTTAAATTAAACAAAAAATGAATTTTCAAATAGTGGCTAAATCTTTGGAGTTTTACACAATAACCCTTTGACACATATATATGTGTGTATATATATATATATATATCTTAGAGGCAAAAAACTCTGTTTAATGCATTAGTTAGGGTTGTTCCACAGCAACAAAAGTGAGGAAATTTAGTGTTAGGTTGAAAGACCCTTGATTCTTCTTACCTCTCCTCAACCAGCATCGGGCACATTGGGGTTGTCAGCCCTAACTTTCAGCCCATCAGATGTGTGAAGAAGCAGAGGTATAGGAGAATGGGGTGAGAGTTATGACCAACAACCCCAAGGCGCACTTCATGCCGGGTTGGGGTGTGGATGGGGTTATGGGGGCTTAACCCCAACACCGAATTTCCTTACTTTTGTTGCTGTGGAACAACCCTAACTAATGTATTAAACAGAGCTTTTTGCCTCAAATTTCCCTTCTTTTTGAGAATGATAATGAGAAATAGTGAATGTAATATGGCGGCGGGAGCGCGGGGCCCTGTCACATAGTAACACAGTGCCCGCAAATGCAAATGGTAATGCGCATGGTGACGCAAAGTGAAACAGAAAGATAAACAATACTGTCAACACAAATGGTTAAAATAATGCAAATGCAAGCGCAAATGAAAACGCAATGGGTAGCGCACATGGTGCCGTAGATGGGAACGGTAAGTGAAACAAGTACGGAACCGCAAACGGAAGCGGTAAGGGTAACAGTAATGTAAGTGCACAGTCTGGTTTTCCCCAAAAGCTGCATACAGAAAGACAGTGAGTACAAAGAATGTATGCATAATAATGGGTCTCGGAGCAGGAAATGAGGAGTTGGAATACTAAATTGCTTATATCTCAGGAAACGTACGACATAAAAACAAAAATGTAAAAGTCATATGATGTACGACTTTCCTGGCTTGTTTTGTACTTAGCCGCCAAAAGTCCGTATCTCACACCGTTTCCAAGATACGGGTCCTGAAAGGTGCAGCGAACGCCGTAATGTTATCCTATGGGGAAAAAAAGAGAAGTTCAGAGTGCGATAACTTTGGCTCCCTGTAATATTTTTTCAACAAACCACTGAAATGCACATCTGTGGGATGCTGGCTTTCTTCCCTCCAAATTTCAGCCCAAAAGACCAAACTGTTATTTTGCAGCAGGTGGCAAAGGATTCCTGTAATGTGGCGGACACTGTAATGTTATCCTATGGGAAAAAGTGTCAACTTTGGAGTGCTGTAACTTTGCTGCCCTGTAATATTTTTTCACCAAAACACTGAAAGGCACATCTGTGAGATGTTGGCTGTGTTCCCTCGACATTTCAGCCCAAAAGACCAAACCGTTCTTTTGCAGCAGGGTGGCAAAGAATTGCTGTCATTTTGCCATAGCCTGGAAAAGTAGTGTTGCAATTTGCGAAAGCTTTCACAAAAATTTGCAACACTTTCATGAGTGAGACACTACTTTGTGAAAGTACTTTTTCCAGAAACTTGAAAAACATATTTCTAGGGTGTTTAACCTCAAAATAAAGACACGCCTAGCATCCTCAGGGTCCGAATAGGTAAACACAAAAAGAATTGTGTTGCTAGAGGGTTCCAAATTTAAATGCCAAGCATTTTTCTGATCACCAACTGAAAACAAAATGGTGGATTTGTGAAAGTAAAAGGGCCATTTGCGAAAGTAAGAACTGCATTTGTGAAAGTGTTGAACTTTTTGTTAACTTTTCCCATTGACTTATAATGGGAAACTTTTTTGAATAACTTTTGAACCGTTTAATATTTTTTCACGAAATCTTCAAAAGGCACATCGGAGACCCTGGCCACACATTCCCTGAAGATTTCAGACTGGTCGTGCAAACCGTGTGACCTGTAGAGACGACCAAAGAATTGCAAAAAAGCCTAAATGCATGCGCAGATCACACTTAATAACTCCATAGTCGTATATCCGAACAGTACAAAAGTTGGCAGATCCCAAGATGTATGGTTCTTGATCGAATATTCCAAATTTCAGTCAAATCTGTCAAACGGTTGCAAAGTTATTAAGGTGCAAAAGTTTAGGTTTAACATGTAATTTTAAAACGTATGTTATTCAAAAAAAAAGATGGAGGGGGGATGGAGCTCCAGAGGGAAAAATAGATAGGGAAAACTATATAACAGTCTATTTGCTACAGCAGAGAAAAATAAAATAAAGTATTTTATATGCATGAATTGCAAAAATGGATCTAGTTTCAAACAAATTCATAGAACCCACTGTTATACAAGAAAAAAAGTTTTTAAATTTATTGAGATAATCTCAAAAAACACCAAATGAAACCTTTTCAAACTTCTTAGGTAAGTATTAATAGTATAAGTATTCATTTTCTGTGTTAAGATAAAATAAAAGCTTAGATTTTCCAGTATGTGATCTGAGCCTTTACCCCCCAATTACCTAGCCATAATCAAACAGCTTGGTGTAGGTGGTAATATAGGATTTCCTGCGTTCTGAATCAGTCCAGCAAATCTGGCATAATTGAAAAATAAAGTAAAAACAAACAAGGCCTTGGTTAGCAAGCTATTGTAAATATATCAAAATATTTTTTTTCATTATGTAACATCACCTATTCATTCCATTATAAAGCTTACCAGCATTTCCTCAGTTTGTGGTCAGTTTTGAAGAGTGCAGACGTGTTCCTGGTCCACCGAAGATCATCGCGCCGGACTCTGGAGGTAAGTATGGGGTGGGGGGGAGAAGGAGGCAGGATGGACAGTGGGTGGGTGCGGTGGTGAGGGGGGTATCAAGACTACTTAGGGACGGTTTCATTTATAGGGGAAAAAAATGGAAACAACATCCCGGACAGTTTTCCTTTTGCAGGGCATTTGGCATGCTGGGGTGGGCTCCCAGCGTGCCACCTAACTGTTTTGGAGGGGTGTCAGTAGCTGACGGGGATTGGGCACCCGTGAGCACACAACATGGGGAGGAGAGAGTAATGCCGACGGGATTGGGCACCTCACGGGCAAACAAAGAAAGCGGGGGGCGGAGCCGAGGGGATTGGGCACCTCTTGCATTCAACATTTGGTTTATGCCAATGGGATTGGGCCTCCCATTGGCAAACAAAGAAAGGGGGGGCGTGAGCTGTTGGGATAAAATTCCCTCAGCATTCAACATTTGTGGGGGTTTATGCCGCGGGAGTGGGCTCCCCGTTGGCACTCAAAGACGGCGGGGGTTAACGACGGGGATTTGGCACCCCTGATGTCGGGCATTACGTTAGGCGGTTGTCGCCACCGACCATGCTCATAATGGCGGCGAAGTATCGGCAGAAGAAAGGACCGCTGCATATGACGCAGCTTTGCTCGGATTGCAGCGGACCTTTCAGATGTGCTTGCCCCATTATGTATGCATGGTGTGGCGCCGGCATGCAGGCTGATTGGGGAATGAAGGACGCACCTACTAAGGCATGCCCTGCATTTACCCAACAGCGGCCGTGCCCCCAAATCTGCACTCTCCCAAGATGTTGGATTGCGTGCAAGCATGGCAAGCCAACATAAAAATGGTGCAAGTTGAGTAAAAAATGACACAAAAGACAAGAATGACGCAAAATGGCAGATGAAATGGTCAAAACTAAGCCCCTAAAATGTTCTAAACTAGTCCTGCAGGAGAATACTGGCCCTTAATAGTAGCATAGTCAGGTCTGACCACCTGCTTTGGGGCTCTTTATATGCTCTAGTGTCCCTTAAACCAGCTCTGGCTGTTCTAACAGCAACAGGCATATTAGGTACAAGGACAGGACTTGCATTCTTTAAAAATCCCAAATAAGGGGATGGTGCATCATTTCAGTGATGCAGGCATCCCTTCCGACATGGTGCAGGCATTTTTTTGGTGCAAGCATGGGGCAAGGCACTCTGGCGCATGCAGACCTGTTGTTTTTTTTGTTTCAAAATATTTTATTGAGGCAAGACATGCACATTTCATGCCAACATTACAGACAACTCGCATTTTCCTTTTCCAACATTAAGGAATCTATCTTTTTGGTTCAATACATTTATCAACCTAATGTTAGGCATCCATTACCTGTTGCCATCTTGCTTATATGTCTACCTCCCTTTTTAACTATATCATTCCCAGTAACTATTTACACCTTATATATTTTTAGCATACCATTAACTTTATCCAGAATGCAGTATTACACCATACCTCATTTATGCAAAGTTGTATGTGTTCTGCTATCCCTGCAGATTCCTTTTCCTCTCGTCTACATACCACCCCTGCCCTGGCCTGTCCTGCGTCTCTATCCATAAATACAGATATACTTCCCTTACCTGCGAGCCATTTCATAGAGTCCGTCCCTGCCTCTTTATTCACTCTGCCACTCACATGCATCTTCACATCTGTCCTCTGCAGGACCAGGCCAGGTTCCTTTCTTATACTTCACCGCTAGGAGAGAGCAGATCCCAGAGTTCAGGTTATTCCCTATCTCATCACCATGGCTTCCCCCACTGGCAAAGAGTTTATATACGTACCCCATTTGTTCAAAAATAATTCCTCTTTTCCATATCTTTGATATGTTAGCCTTTCTAATGCCAGGTTGTTTATGGCCATGGTTTTCCATTGCCCAAGAGTCAGCTTAGCAGGTGACACCCATGTATTTTGAATGCAATGTTGTGCCATTGTGAGTAGGACCCTCATTGTTCTCGGGTATGCTTCCCATTCTTCCCCCTCTGTATCCTCCACCCCAAACAGACGGGAAACTGCAGTGTCCACTACTCTTTCCTGCATAGCCCCCAATACCACCCCTGCTATCTCTGTCCAGAAGGGTCACAGCTCCCCACATTCCCAGAAATCATACATGTAAGTACCCCTTGCTACATTGCATCTTCCACACATTGGTGAGATCATTTGGTGAAATTTGTTCACCACCACCAGTGGACAATATAACCTGTATAGAAATTTAAACTGCGATTCCTTAAATTTGTTGCACATCATTAGCCCCATATGAGACTGGAGAACTAGCCTCCAATTCTCTTCTGAGATCTGGATACCCATGCCCCTTTTCCCACAGCATCTTAACCTTGATAGATCTGTCTGGGAATAGATCTCTATCCTGCTTTACCGCCCGAGCAATCAGGCCCTTGGGGTTCACCCTTGCTGTCCATATCAGGTCTTCCAGTGGTTCCAGCTGCCCTGTATCTTGCTCCTGTTCCCTCCGAGCTGCACTAAAGGCCCTGATCTGAAAGTACTGGTACCTATGTGTGGCAGGAATACCATACTGGTCCCTCAATTCCTCCATGGTCCTGCATCCCCCATTTCATCAAAGATCCCTTAAGCAGTGTACCCCACTGTGTTCCCACATCTCAAACTCCCCTTCCTCCCTCCAGCCCTGGCAAAAAAGCAGGATTGACAACCACTGGGACTAGTTCTGTCACCTCTTTCTCCGCTTTTCTCCTTTTCCGAGCCTGTTCTGCAGTCTATGATACATTCTCCATCCTCCTGGGTCCAGATATGCTGACAGGTGCACCTGCATATCCTCCCCTTCCAAATCCACCCATTTTGCTTCTTTCCCTTGATGTACCCAGTCTTGAATATATCTGGACTTCATAGCTATCGCATACGCCTTCAGGTCTGGGAAATTAAGACACCCTTCTCTGTCTTGCCCTTCAACCTCAGCAGACTCATCCTGGGTCTTTTATACTGCCAAATGAACCGACTAAATTCTCTATCTAAGACTTTATAATCCCCATTGGTAACATTTGCAACAGGTATAGGATTCTGGACAGCACATTCATTTTAAGGAGATTGATACGCCAAGCCAGGAAATGGGGAGTGTCCACCATTTCTCCATGTCTGCCCTGAGAGTCCACAACAATGGTCTGTAGTTAATTCCATAAAGACCCATTGAGTCCCTACCCACCTTGATGCCCAAGTATGTGAAATGGCTCTTAACCACCTTAAAGCCCCAGGTGTTACTATCCTTTCCTGGGAAACAAAAACCCAGGGGAAGATTACACAATGGGGGTAGTAACAACAACAAAAATGGAAAGAGACCTAGGGGTAATCATATCAGATGACCTTAAGGTTGGCAAGCAATGCGAGAAGGCGGTAGGGAGGGCTGAGGGGATACTGGGATGTATAGGGAGAGGTATCACCAGCAGAAAACAGGAAGTTGTTATCCCCCTGTACAGACAGTTGGTGAGACCCCATCTGGAGTACTGCAACCAGTTCTGGAGACCCCATCTCTGCAAGGACATAGACAGGATGGAGGCAGTTCAGAGGAGGGCAACTAAAATGGTGCAGGGTCTGCAGGAGAAGCCATACCAGGAGAGACTAAAGGAGCTTAATATGTATACCCTTGAGGAAAGGGGGGGGGACATGATAGAAACGTTTAAGTACCTCAGTGGAATCAACAAAGTCCAAGAGGGTAGCATCTTTCAGAAAAAGAGATGTGCAAGAACAAGGGGACACAATTTGAAGATAGAGGAGGGACGGCTCAGGGGCAATGTGAGGAAGTATTTTTTCACAGAGAGGGTGGTGGATGCATGGAACAGCCTTCCTGAGGAGGTTGTGGGGTCTAAAACTGTAGGAGAATTCAAGAATGCATGGGACAGACATAAGGCAATTTTTGTAGGGGGTAGGAAGAAATAGGCTGTTGGTTAACTAGGATCTGCAGCTTATCCTCTAGGTAGGGAAATGGGCAGACTAGGTGGGCCAAGCGGTCCTTATCTGCCATCAAAGTTTATGTTTCTATGTTTCCACCCCCAGGTCCTCCTACCCTAAGCATCTCTGATTTAGATAAGTTAGGTAAGTTAAGCTTATAACCCGAGAACCCAGCAAACTTCTGCACCACTGCCAGCAGGGACAGTATAGTAGTCTCCTGATATAGTAAAAAGTAGCAGGTCATCCCCATAAAGGGTCAGTTTATGGTGGATACCCATCTTTCCCCTCACTCCCTGTATTCTCTCATCCTCCCTTATCCAAACAGTTAATGGCTCCATAGCCAGGGCAAAGAGGAGGGGGGACAAAGGGCACCCCTACATGTTCCTCTATATAGTTCAAACATGTCAGAATGCCCCCATTGACTAAAACCTGCCTTCAGTTTTGTGTATAACAGCTTGACCGTATTAATATAATCTAACCCCAATCCAAACTTTTTCAACACCTCAAAGAGGTAAAGCCATTCTATTCAATCGAAGGCTTTTTCAGCATCCATGGACAGCACGACCACTTGTCCAGGATGTCGATTACCCCATTGGATGATCTTTAGGAGCCGTCTCATATTATGGTAGGACTCACGCCCTTGTACAAACCCCGTCTGGTCTACATGGACCAAAATGGGTAAGATCGACTCCAGTCTCCTGGCAAGCACGTTTGCATAGATTTTAAGATCACAGTTCAGAAGTGATATTAGGCGGTATGATCCACATTCATCTGTACACTTTCCGGGCTTAGGGAGCACACAGATCATAGTTTGCAGACATGATGCTGGCAACCCATCTTCCTCCCCTGCCTCTTCCAATGGGGCCATGGCACCCACCAGCTCCCCCTTGAGTTCCTTATAGTATTCCATAGCAAAGTCATCTGGGCCCCCTGCCTTCCCGTTCTTCATTGTTGCCAGAGCCCTACTTATCCCTCCCTCTGTGATTTTCTCACCCAGTTGTTCCCTTTGTTCCTCTGAGATTTCTAGGAGTCTCACATTTTCCAAAAACTGTTCCATTTGGGGTGTTGAGTTCCCACACTCTGTCTTGTATAAATTTTCATAAAAGGTTGCAAAGACCCCTCTTATTTTTTCACTCTGAGTATATAGTTATCCTCTCCCATCCTTTATATCAGTAATCACTGCTGTACCCCTTCTACCCCTTGCCAGTCGTGCCAAAATTTTTGGTTTGTTCCCCCACTCATACAACCTCTGCCTGACATAAAATAAGGATGTGCTGGCCTCCCCTGTTAATAGCAAATTCTGTGCCCCCTGAAGTGCAAGCATTTCTCCCTTGAGTTGATCTGTAGGCTTTGAAATCATTCTCAATTCAGCATCTTTCAACTGTTTTTCCAAATTCTGCCATCTAATCTTCCTTTGTTTTTTATACCTATTTACATAGCCTATGATCACTCCCCGCATGTAAGCCTTCCCTGTCTCCCAATATACCAATTTGGTAGGGGCAGTGGCCTCATTTGTTTCCTTATAGTATCCACATTGTTGTTTCAGGAACTCCCTAAACTTCTCTGAAGCCATTAAGTATGTAAGGAAATGCCAGCCTTGGCACTGACCCCTCCCCTGCGAACCTTCTCAGCACCACCATAGCATGATTGGATAGGCCCATAAGCCACATCCCGAACCCCTGCATATCCCTCCCTAGTGACATATATGTAATCCAGCCTGGATCAAGTGCCATGGGGGCTGGAGTAGAACGTGTATTCCCTAACCCCAGGATTAGCTACCATCCAGACATTCACCAGATCCATATCCACCACCCCTTGTTTCCAATGGTTAATAACCCTTTCATGTCTTCCTGTTCCCTCTGAGTGGTCCAGGCTGGGCTCCATTACACAATTCAAATCCCCCCCCCAAGCCCAGATTTGGGAACTGTTCAGGCACCATTACATCCAGCAATTTTTTGTAGAATTCCACATCAAACACTGAGGGGGCATACACACTAGCATATGTAATTGGCTCGTGACCAACCTTGCCTTGTACAAGAATGTACCTGCCCTCCCCAGGATCCACAGCTACCCTTACCACCTCTATTGGGTAGTTTTTGTGGAACAACACCGCCACCTCACGCTTGTGTGAGGTATATGTAGCAGCGTAGCAAGCTCCAACCCATCCTCCCGCCAGTTTCTTATGCTCATCTTGGCTCAAGTGAGTCTCCTGAAGCAGTGCCACTTGGGCTTGCTTGTTTTTTAAGGCCTGGAGCACTTTTTTATATTTAATGGGGTTATGAAAGCCTCGGATGTTCCAAGAGATAATCACCTTGGGTTTATCCATTCCTGGCTCCACATCCCTTGCTTACCATCCGAGTTGTAGTCTGTGACCCCTCTTGCACATAACACACATCACATACCATTGCAATATTACATTTCTGGAAATAATTCCACACAATATGCCCCCTCCCCCCCATCCAATAGTACCTGCAACCGGCAAGGCACTAACTTTTACCAATAAACCAACATGAACCATAACACAACTGTAACCTTCACATACCATACATGTTATTAAATCACATCCTCCTACCCTCCTTCCTTTCTTCAGCATTATCCTCCTATGTCCCAGAGTTTCTTCTGGGGCCCAGAAAATAGGGTAGTGTCCACCCTTCTCCCCCCACACCCCGTTGTCTCAAGCAGTTGTAAGTATAGATACAGTCCACTCCCCAGTACCCCCCACTGTTTAGAACTTGGATTATATTAGTGATTCCACCCTATCGCTGGTTCGTTTCTCTCCAGCACTCCCTCCCCACAAGCCTCATGTGCCTTCTCTCCTCTATTCCCCTTCTTAGAGTCCCAGGCCCTGCCACCAGAGGCTCCTACTTACCCCTGCCCCATTATCACCAGGAGAACAGTGTCCAGCCCCTTTTCCTTCAAGCATCAGTGACTTCTATGGGTCATTGCTCTTACCCCCGATGGACACTGCCTGTGGGTAAAAAGAAGTGAGAGACCATTACAGCTTTATACTGTTCTTTCAAAATCCATGTCCTTCACTCCCTGTGATGTCCAAGAAGACAGCCCCCACCTGCTCCATACCCCGGCCCTCACCCCATTTCTTTTTACTTATTTGTACTTCCTTGAGTGCCTTCCTTCCCTTAATCTTTTTCTCAAATCGTGGCACTTTTTGCCCCTCGTCCTGTGTAAAGACGCCCCTCTCTCCCTGGTCTTGCATTGTCACACTGGTCCCAGACTTCTGTTCTAGTGAGCATACTATCCACTCCAGCTCCCCCCCCCCTCCAAGAACTCTGTTGAAGCGAGATTTCAAGCACCCCACGATTATCCCCAGCATTACATGAAGTTAACATTATGCAGTATAGGAGAAGCAAAAACTGTGCATATATAGTTAATCCAATAGTCCCATGCCTCCATTGTTGTGCTGTGACATTATTTTACAATCAACTCTCAGGCTTTCCGCCTCATGGCTTCTTCAACTGCACAGCTCTTCTTCTATCCAGCTTCCATTTTAGCTTGCTGCATGTCTCTCATACCCTTGAACATTCCCTTTCTTCCTATTTGTTAAGTCGCACCAGGATGAAAAGGACAATTACCCCCCTCAAGCTCAGGGCTCATATTTACCCTCCTTCCCCCCATTTCCTTGATAGGGGCCATTCTTTCCATCGGTGTGTTCCCCCCCAATACCATAGCAACCCAGAGAGAAACAGCTCGTAAGAGTCTGTTCATTTCCCCAAATGCTCTACAGGTTATTGCATACCCCTCTGTGTTACCCCATAAATACTCAGTGTAACGGTGTGCATAGCGTTTGCAGTCATTAACTTGCAGCCCATAACTGCCCCCTTGTCCCTTGTTCTAATCTCTGGCCAAATTGACAAAGTCAGTTATCTGAATTCCTCGAGGTTCCCGGTGCAGCTCCTCTTCTTTGGTTATTCTCCAGGTTATTTAGGAATTGTTGTACCTTGTCCACCTCGTTGAAGGTATAAGTTGCACCTTCCTTGTGGACCTTCACGGTGGCCGGGCACAGGAACCGAAAGTCTACCTTGTCTGCACGGAGCACATCCAGGACTGGGTTGAACAGTCGCCTTCTCTGCTGAAGCAGCTGCGAAAGTCCTGGTGCAGATATAACCTTGCCCCCTGGTAGATAACTTCTTTCAGTTTCTTAATGGCAAACCAGATGTCCTGCCGATCCCCAAAATTGTGTAGGCAGAAGATGATCTATCAAGGCAGATCCCCTGAGGCTGGTTTTGGTGCCAGGCCCTGTGCACCCTTTCAATTTTAAATTTTCCACCTTTTGGCTACAATCCCAGTAGACCTGGGAGCACTGTGCTGCAGAATTCCTCTGGTGAGTTCCCTTATTTTCCTTCTGGGAGGCCACTGATGCGTAGATTGTTCCTACGCTGATAGTTTTCCTGGTAGTCCAGTTGTTCCCATAGCTCCCCCAACTCCCTCTGGAGATCATGGACTGCTTCTGGGAGGTGCTCTGTTCGGTCTTCAAGGTGGCAAATTCTTGTTTCAGCCTCCGAAATTTTCACCACCTATCTGGTAATTTGCTCGGATAGCTCAGAGATCTTGCTAGCTATCATGTCCAGCTTAGGGGAGACAGCCGCAAGCACTTGGGCCATCAGAGTCCTTCCTACCATCTCCATTTCAGGCACAGAGAGGGTGATTATATTTGGGCCCTCTGTTGCACTCTGAGGCATGACTTTCTTCCCAGATTTAGCTGTATTCCTTGACGGTTTCTCCATATTGGAGACCAAATATTCATCCATTGCACCTTCTTATGTCCACTGGTAATACTGATTTTGTTCAATAAGTACTTTTGGAACCACTTTTTATCATTTGAAAGTCCCATGGAGACAGAGCTGAAGACAGATGTTACCAATCCTTTAGCTGCTCATTAGCGCCCCCTGCAGACCTGTTTTTGATGCAAGCACCATTTGAAAATCAGAATTGGTACAAGGTTTGACGGATCCTGCTCCTTGCGTCATTTGTTTTTGATGCAAGCACCCTGCGTCATTCTCTGGCATTTGTAAATCTGGCCCATGGTCTTCAGAACTGGACACAGTACTTACGGTGGGGTCTTACCAGAAATCTATATAGGGCAACACCACCTCACCCTCACCTGGTCCTAATGAATATGGGGATCACTATCACAGAATGTAAGACCTCAGAACCTCTGAGCACAAGCGATCATTTGAAAATAGAATACAAAAATAAAAGAGCCACTCTATAAGTATTCAGGGACTACCACCATTCCAAATTTTAACAAGGCCAACTTTAAGCAAATCAGGGATAACCTCAGGACTTGGAAGTGGGAAAAAGAATTCAAAGGTAAATCACTACATGAAATCTGGGGTGTATTCTGCAATAAAATCCAGAAGGAAACACTAGAATATGTCCCATCCAAAGAGAAGTATACAAATAATAGAACTAAGGAGCAGTGGTGGACACCAAAAATAAAAATAAAAGGATAAACAAGAGAAACAGATTGTTTAAAAATGGAAAATAAACAGGATAAAACTAGGGTTCCATATAACAACATATCTAAAACAATGAAAAAAAATATAAAAAATGCTAAAGTCAACTATGAGAAAACACTGGCAACAAGGGTAAAGGGGAATTATAAAGCATTTTATTCTTATATAAATAATAAAAAAGACACCCCAAAGGTCATATTCTTAATAACCCAGCACAGTGCATAAAGGGTAAGTACACACCAAAAAAACAAAAAAAAAAAACCCAAAATATGTTATATATTACTCATTGTACATTATAAGGAAGAGGGACATGTGGGGAGTGGTGCAATGCACTGGCTGTGGGGCAGCAGTTTTCCGGGAGACATTCTGGAACCTGCGTTGCTGCCCTATTTGCAGGCAACTGTCAGCTCTGAGGGAGGAGGTTGCCCTCCTCCAGGCTGAACTGGCAAGGACTAAAGAGCACCAGTTCCACAACCACTGCCTCAGAGGTTGCCATGTGTGAAGAGCAGATGGACCACAGTAGGTTCTGGGAGGGTGAGGGTGGTGGAACAGAGGTGTAGCCCCCAAGTTGTACCTCTACACAAATCATATGTCAGTCTGGCAAATCAAGGTTCCTCTATGATGACACCCTCAGTGGAGACCAAGAAGAATGCTGGGGACATCCACAAGGGAGACCCACAAAAGAGTGGCAAGAGACACCACAGGGGAAAGAAACAGCTTCTGATAGGGGACTCAGTTGTTAGGGATGTAGACCTGGGGAAGGGAGAGGAGAGGGAAGTAAGGTGCCTGCCTGACTGGTGCCATGGCTTGGAGGGACAGGAAGCAAATCCTCAGGATTGCAGAAGCAGCATCACAGGAGAGGGCACTAGATATCATTGTCCACCTAGGCACAAATGACCTAGCTAGGCATGAGATCAGTGTAGTGCAGGATGAATTTGTGGAGTTGGGGAGGGGCCTCAGACAGGTAGCAAGCACGGTAACCTTCTCAGAGGTGCTGCCAGTCTATGGCAGGGGTGAAGCTAGGGTACTGCACACCATGCAGTTTAATGAATGGTTGCAAAACTGGTGCAGAACACAGGGCTTTGGCTTCACTGGGGACTGGGAGTCCACCTGGAGAGATGAAGGTCTATACTGGCATGATGTTCTGCATCTGTCCAGGAAGGAAAACAAGCTCATAGGTGACAGGTTTAAAGGCTTCCTTGGCAAGCTTTTAAACTAGCCAAGGGGGGAGGTGCTGATAGGAAACATGAAAGTTCAAGCCTCCCCCCACAAAACATGGCAGGTAGTAGGGTAAACACTGAGGTACAGAGCTTGACGGAGGGCAGGACAGGGGTAAATGGAAAATAGACAAGGGCAATAAGAGCAGGGATGGGGTAAAATGGATAAAGCACATTAAATGGAGGGCAATGAGTACCAATGCCCGTAGTCTGGGAAACAAGCTCAGAGCTAGTAGCTCTGATGGAAGAGGAACACTTGATATTGTGGCAGTCACAGAAACATGGTACATGGAGAACCATGACTGGGATGTCAACATACCAGGGTATACAATCTACAGAAGTGACAGGGAGGGTAAAGAGGAGGTGGAGTAGTTCTCTACATAGGGAAGGGATCAAAGCTACAGAACTAAAAAGTAAAGGAGGACAAGAGGCATTCTGGGTCACCTTGGAGATAGGGAATGGCATCACAATCCGCACAGGGGTTGTATACAGACCCCCGTCTCAAGGGGAAGAAATGGACAAGAAAATGATAGAGGGCATTCTCAAAGTGGTTAAAAAAGGGGAAATACTGTTGATGGGGGACCTGAATATGCCAGATGTTAACTGGATGACATTGACTGCAGCCACATCCAACAGCAGGGTCATTCTCGATGCCCTACAGGGGGCATGCCTTAGACAGCTAGTAGTGGAACCCACTCGGGAAGGAGCAATATTAGACCTGGTACTCTCAAATGGAGAGAGGATCACAAAATTTAGAAGTCAGTAGACATCTGGGAACAAGCGACCACTGCACAGTGTGCTTCACAATAAACTCAACCATGGAGACAAGCCATACAAAGACAAGGATACTGGACTTTAGAAGGGCTGACTTTGGCATAATGGGTGAATACCTGAGGAATGCATTAGCAAATGCCCAGAAAGGAGGGGTGGAAGAACAATGGAGAAAAATCAAAACTGCCATCATGGAGGCAACAACCCTTTGTGTGAAACAAATAAAGAAAACAAAGCAGAATAAAAAAACACTATGGTTCTCAAAAGAGGTGTCAGGGAAGGTTAAGGAGAAAAAGGCTGCATTCAAAAAGTATAAGGAATCACAGAAGGAGCACGACAGGGAACTGTATCAATTAAAGCAGAAAGAAGTGGGGAAGGCAGTCAGAAAAGCAAAGGCCCAAACCGAGGAAAAAATAGCCAACTCAGTTAAGAAGGGGGATAAAACTTTTTATAGGTACATTAGGGAGCATAGAAAGGTTAAGGGAGGGACAGTGAAGATTAATAAAGGAGAGGGGAGGTGGGCAGAGGGAGACAGTGAAAAGGCAGAGATACTGAATGAATACTTTTCCTCAGTATTCACAAAAGAAGAAGAGGAGTTACCTAAACCAAACAATAGAAGAACTCTGGGTAGTGCTGTTGACGCCAGTCCATTTACAGAAGAAAGAGTCCTGAAAGAACTCCTAATACTCAAGGTGAACAAAGCAATGGGGCCTGATGGGATTCACCCTAGAATCCTAAAAGAGCTAAGGGAGGACCTAGTGACACCACTAACCACACTTTTTAACAAATCATGGGAAGATGGCATGGTACCTGAGGACTGGAGGAGGGCAGATGTGATTCCCCTTCACAAAAGTGGGAGCAAGGCAGAAGCAGGAAACTACAGACCTGTTAGTTTGACCTCAGTGGTGGGGAAAATGATGGAATCACTTCTGAAAGAAAGAATTGTTCAGTACCTAGAGGCCAGCGGGCACAGGACCCAAAGCAGCATGGATTCACAGCAGGAAGGTCATGTCAGATGAATCTAATCAATTTCTTTGACTGGGTGACCAAAGTAATAGACCAGGGAGGGGTTGTGGATATGGCCTACCTAGACTTTAGTAAGGCATTTGACACAGTCCCACACAAAAGATTAATAATCAAGTTAGCCAGCCTGGGAGTGGGTCCCAGGGTGGTAGCCTGGCCAGCAAACTGGCTGCACAACAGGACACAGAAGGTAATAGTGAATGGAACACATTCTGAAGAAAGGGAGGTTACTAGTGGAGTACCTCAGGGCTCAGTACTGGGTCCAGTCCTCTTTAACATCTTTATAGGTGACATTGCAGAGGGTCTGGAAGGAAAGGTGTGTCTCTTTGCAGATGACACAAAGATCTGTAATAGAGTTGATACACAAGGGGGGTAGAAAGGATGAGAAGGGACTTGGCAAGGTTGGAGGAATGGTCAGACATATGGCAACTTAGATTCAATGCACAGAAGTGCAAAGTAATGCACCTGGGAAATAAAAATCCAGGAGAAGAGTACACAATAGCAGGGGAGGTACTAACAACAACAGTAATGGAAAGGGATCTGGGTGTAGTCATATCAGATGACCTAAAGGTGGGTAAGCAATGTAAGAAGTCAGTAAGGAGAGCCAGGGGGATTCTGGGATGCATAGGGAGGGGCATCACAAGTAGAAAAAGGGAAATGGTTATCCCTCTGTACAGACAGTTGGTGAGACCCCATCTGGAGTACTGCATGCAGTTTTGGAGACCTTATCTACGCAAGGACATAGACAGGATGGAAGCAGTCCAGAGGAGGGCAACTAAAATAGTGCAGGGTATGCATCAGAAACCATATGAAGAGAAACTGAGAGAGCTTAATATGTATACCCTTGATGAAAGGAGGGACAGGGAGGACATGATAGAAACTTTTAAGTACCTCAAGGAATCAACAAAGTCCAGGAGGGTAGCATCTTTTAGAAAAAGAGATGTGTAAGAACAAGGGGGCACAATTTAAAGTTAGAGGGGGGGGACAGCTCAGGGGTAATGTGAGGAAATTCTTTTTCATGGAGTGAGTGGTGGACTCATGGAACCACCTTCCTGGAGAGGTTGTGGGGTCTAAAGCAGTGGGGGAATTCAAACATGCATGGGACAGACATAAGGCAATTATAGTGGGGGATTGCAGGAAGTAGGCTGTTGGTTAACTAGAATCTGCAGCCTATCCAATAGGTAAGGAAATGGGCAGACTGGGTGGGCCAAGTGGTCCTTATCTGCCGTCAAAGTCTATGTTTCTATGTTTCTATGTTTCATAGGCCCACTTAGGAACCAAAAGGGAGAATTAACATCAGACACCACAAACATGGCCAATTTAACCAAGTCTTACTTCTCTTCAGTATTCAATAATAAGAAAGATACAGCAGGGGCAGATGCCATTACACACAATACACAACACAGGGTCATTATCACAAACAGAGATGTGGAAACTAGACTAAAAAAATCTAGATGCAAATAAATCACCAGGGCCTGACAGGCTTCATCCAAGACTCTTAAAAGAATTAGGAGAGACACTAGCTCCATCATTAGCAGATATATATATTTCAACAATCAGTTGACAGTGGGGAGGTAGTAGACGCCTGGAAAATTACAACCGTAAGTCCTATTTTTAAAAAGGGAAATAAATGTAACCCCTCAAACTATCGGCCTGCAAGTCTGATGTCAATTCCTTCCAAAATATTGGAAGGAATACTGAAAGATGAAATTTTCAAATTTATGAAGCAAAATCAATTGATCGATAATTCACAACATGGATTTACAAAGGGGAGGTCCCGGCAGACAAACATGCTGGCCTTCTACGATAGGGTTGCTAGGCACTTGGATGAAGGAAGTTCAGTGGACTTATTATTCCTGGACTTCTCGAAAGCATTCAATAAACTCCCCCACATAGAATTAATATCAGAAATGCAGGCCACAGGAATCTATTCCCCAATAACAATCTGGGTTCAAGATTGGTTAAAAAATAGGAAACAGAGACTCTGTATCAGAGGAGTCTTTTCTGAGTGGTCCAGAATGACAAGTGGAGTTCCCAGGGATCAGTGTTGGGGCCATGTCTATTCAACTTATATATTTCCACATGATTCCATGTCATAATAACAATCTCAAAACTGTGATCACTATTATGGCATGTGTATATCACCAAAAAGCATTTTGGCGATATGCAATTCTCAGCGACCCCCCACTTCCGGTACCACTTAGTGTTTTTGCGGGGGGGAGGGGCTGTGCACCCCCCTACCCCCCCCGCTATTAGATTGTCAGCTCCAGGGGGGCGCATGTTGAGGAGGGGGAAAATCTCAGCAGGGGAAAAAAAAGGCAGCCACAAGCAGTGGCAAAATACTCACCCCCGGTCCGTCATTAACCCAGTGCCTACTGCACTGTAGCCAGCCACCCTCCCCACCACACCACAGGGCTGGCTCAGCTGCAGCAGGCTCTCCTTCCCATCTAAACCCTCCTTTCTATCCCTTTCCTCCACTTCCATATCCCTCCCCTTCCAGTTGCTTTCCTCACTATTCCATTGCTACCTTTGCAGGGTAGCTGATAATGATAACGCTATAAATGAGTCACTGTTTTTACATTCGCTCATTTATTATTGCGCTGTCATCACTGCATACCTTTCCACATTATAAAACAATATACAAAAAGTCTTGCTGCATAAATTTGCCAATGACTATAGGTTGGGAGCAGTGGTTGACAACACTAAAGGGACTTCACCATTATAAACAGCTTTAGATAGCTTATCAGAATGGACCAACAGATCAAAACTAGCCCTGAATCTGGAGCAGTGTGCTGTTATGCATCTAGGAAATAAAAACTCATGCATTACATACATCTTAGAAAATCAACCTCTAAAAACCACGATAGAATAAAGATACCTGGGTATCATGGTCTCCAAAGACATGACATTTACATCCCACAGCAGAAACACAGCTCAAAAAGGGAATAGAATTCTCAATTGTATAGTCAGACCTCATAGCATCTAGGAGCAGGGAAGTTATTCTCCCAATGTATACCTCACTGGTAAGACCAGTGTTGGAGTATGGAGTCCAGGTCTGGTCATCATACAAAAGGGAAGACGTGGCACTGCTGGAGATGGTACAAAGGAGGGTTACCAGGTCAATAAACAACATGTCAGGAAAGAACTATGAGACACAGTTGAGCGAGTTACATCTGTTTTCCTTGGAGAACAGAAGAAAGAGGGGGTACATGTGTGTCTGGTCCACAAGGCATGGAATGACAATGACCTATGGGAAAATCTAGGACTGGAATCTAGCGATAACCCATATATTACTTGGTCCCACCCACTACAACTAAAGACTAGGCAGACAAGATTAGTATGAACCAGTAAGTGGTTCAATCAGTGGGTGGTCCAGGACTGGAACAGGCTGTCCCTGGAAGTGGTGGCATGCAACATGACAAATTCATTTAAACTTAAACGGTATGCTTATATCCAGGGAATTTGAAATACACTAACTGGCAAGCAATAAGGATGAAAGCCTATTAGCTCTGAAACAATCCTATGAAACAAACATATGAAAACCCCTTCCTGCTGGTGATACCCCTACCTATTCAACCCAGCATCCTACTAGCCCACCTGACTGCCTTGTCACACTACCTGGCCACCTTTAGGTCACCCAATATGATTACCCCCAGCTCTCTTTCCTGCTTGGTGGTTGTCAATACCACTCCATCCATTTTGTACTCTGCCCCAGGTTTCTGTGTTCTAAGTGCACATACAATACAATTACAGTACAAAAATGTGTCAAAGCATGACCCCACTTAAAATAAGACAGTGCATCTCAGCTGGGCTGTCCTGGGTAAATATATTGCAAAACTGTAAAAAACAGAACCCTACAGCAGAACCCCACTGAAAAGGAGATGTTTCATCTAACAGTATCCGTCCTGAAAAACTACATTATTAGAGCTTAACCCTACTAAAACTGAGATATCGCAACTCACCTCTAATATCATGCGTAAATGCAGTACAAGACTGTTTAAACTCAGGATCCCATTGCAAATGACATATTACATCTCATCAGGTCTATGTTAGGTAAATATATAGTAAAAATGTGTAGAAACCAGATGCAGTGCAACAGCATGAAAGCAAACATTTGGCTTTGACAAATGTTTATTACTGCGACAACTATGCTGATGTAGTTCTAATACACAGAGAAGGGGGCTCGGCGAATGAAGCACATCATTGCAGTAATGCTTGCTCTGTGCAGTGGAGCTGAAGTACAGTCGCTCCGCTCGCTGTCTCTCTCTCTCTTTCTGTTCCTGTCCCAGCTTCTTTTGTCTGTCACTCTGTTTTTCATGTCCCCCGCCCCCCCTCCCCACAGCAGTGGAACCACACTCATCACCAACACCTCCCCACAGCAAGGAAGCTGGGCTCATCACCGGCACTTCTTCTACTCATCCCTCTTCTTTCTTTGCCCAAGTATGCAGTGTCTCTCTGTGCCTTAGCAGGGTTTATTTACTGACACTTGCAATCTCATTCCATGGGCCATATTCACAAAACAATCCCTCCTATTCTGTGCTTATGGCAGAAATTTTTTGTGACTCAGCGAGGTCTGTTCTAGGAAGCAGCTGTTCATCAGCAGATTACGCTGTCTGCTGAGTGAAGTTGTTCAAATTCATGGGAGCACATCTTTTCCCTGTGTTTTTCTCATTGGCAGTGATTAAATTTCGTCTGTTTTTCCAATAAAAGAAATGAAATCCTCAGTTAGAAGCCTGAACATTTAATAGTCCTGGTTCTCAGCATTGGTGCTAGCACTGCTATGTATGAACAAGAATTAATCAGCCATAAGGTCATACAAAAAATCGAGCTCGGAGAAGAAGAAATGCTTCATAGATTCAGTGTATTAATCATAGGTGCTTACTATGATTTTATACTATGGTTGTAGGATAGCAGAAGGCTAAGATGCCTATTTGTTTTTTTTGTTTTTTTTTTACTTTTTCTATTTTTTCCTCCTACGTGCCGTCCATCTCCAACCCTTCGGTGGCATCTGGTAGTCATCCCTCTACCAACCACCAAACCAGAGACTGACCTTGCACCCCATGTAGCCGCAGTTATGCCCCCAGGCAGGGAACGAGATGGGGCCAGTACACCTCATACTCTTTCTTGTTTCATTGGGCAAGGTGGTCTGGGTGAGTGGTAGTACATCAAGGGCATGCTCCTGGTGCCCCGTCTCCCCAGCGATGGAAGGCTGTTTTTTCCTCCGGTTTTCTCCCCTTCGTGGTGTGTGCTCTGATGTTAAGGCGCTACATGCCGACATCCACCACACATCACGGCCTGCCCCCACCCCCGTGAACAGGGCTTGCTGTACCTTGAGCCTCCACTCAGGGTCAGACAAGTTGCGGGCATTGGCACCCCTCCCTCTCCCCGGATAAGGTGAGCTGTCATGGGATGCTAAAGCCGCTATCCCCCAGCTGGCCCTCCAGTGACCCAAGTCCATTCCCGAACCTGGGTCACTGGCATTGCAAGTGGAAATCCAACCTCTGTGCCGACAGGCCAGCTTAAGATGCCCATTTGTAGCTATCCCCACTTCTCAGTGGTTGCAACTATATGAGTTGCACTCATTAAAATATGCATCTAGTTTTGTTTTGAAGCTGGCAAATTTTTTTTGTCTTACAATGTCATCTGGAAGTTGGTTCCATAGTCTGATAGTTCTGGGTAGAAAGAAGTTATTCCTCATATTAGTCCTAGATACTGAGTCTTGTATTTGTGTATTATGAGATTGTAAGTTATAAGCATTATCTCTATAATTTATTTCTAGTTCTCTGCGAGGGGTGGAGTAAGTAAGAAAAAAGGGGGGAAGAAAAAGCTTAGGCCTGTGGGACTTATTCAGACTCCTAATTTAGGAAAACAGAAAGATGAATTAAACACTAAGGATGAAAAGACTAATAAAATTGGGGCTACTGACCAAAAAAACAAATCTACATTTGTGGATGGGATACTTATAAAAGATCAAGAAAAGGGGGAGGGTGATTACATTGTGAAACAAAAAACAAATTCTAAGGAGAATTTAATTAAGGTAGATCAGTTTAATAAAGATCTTTGCCCAAATTTCATGTTGGTCAAGGAGGATAGTAACCCCAAGGGGTATGACCTGGAAGCATATAATTTAATCTGTACAGGAAAAGAAGTAGTTTTTAAATTAGATAAGCTGTATTTTAAACATTCGTGGCTGGATATTCAAACTGCGCCCAAAAAGTGCGCAACAGCAGGAGCAAGCACAAGTCAATTGCGCACATGCGCAATAGACGCGATATTCAAACATGGAGCAAGTCATATTGCGCAACCAGCCAACGTCTGAATATCGCACAACCTGCGCTATAGCGCAACCAGGAAGGGGAAGCTGAGCAGAGATGATAAGCCATAGCGCAACAAAGGCAGCCCAGCTGAGCAGTCCAGAGGCGCCATAGCGCAAGCAGAGAGACCCCCAGCAGCAGAGCAATGGAACTGCACAACCAGAGAGGTAGGCAGGGGCCCACCACCTATGCCACAGATGGGCACAGGGACACACTGCAGAACCAACAATGTACCCCCACACCCCAAGCACAGCATGACTGGGGGAGGGACGGAATATCCACCGGACCATGGGTACAAGCAAACAAAGCACATCCCGGCTGTGTTACCCCAGCACACCCACTGGCAAGCTGAGACTGCCACACAAAGGGGGCGGACCACCCCAGTGTACAGCAGCCCCCCCTTGTGCACAGCACACTCTGCACTGTGACCCCAAGACACCACCCATGAGCAGTGACCAGCACTGCAGGAATCCCCACGCATCCCCCCGGCACACTGCAACCTCGTTTACCACAGAACTATACAAGCCAGACCCACCATGAGCACCCAGCAGTGGGTGGCAGCACACGGCAATACTGACTGAAAGCCACACCCACACCAGAGACACCACCCCACACACACGCACACACATACCCATGACCATACCACCCCAGATGCCATGCAAACCACTGCAACTGAGCACCTATAGCCAGCTGCAAATCAGAGACCACCACAGTATTCATATCAAAATATATAATTGTAATAAACAAGAATAAGAAGAACAACAAATAGAACTATGTACATATATATATATATACAAAGCAGGGGTGGGGTATGGGTATAAGGTAGGGGTGGGTAAGGGGCAGGGGTGAACAACCGGGAGAGGGAAGGTGGGGTGAGGTGATGGGCGGCTACTGCCTGCCAGCCTGCCCTCCTGCCTCCTGGTGCTGGGCCCGGGGCCTCCTCCTGCGCCTCACTCCATGACGCTGAAGGTCCAATAGGATGGCGAGTGAATCAATGGCCACCTGTGTCAGCCGCTGCAGTGACTGCTCCATGCGTTGCAGGATCTGGATATCTAGGACAAGGGATCAGAGTCAATGGCTGTGACTGTCCATATCCCTGAATTCCACCCATCATGCATGGCATACAGCCAAGTGCCCCGGTCCTGTGATGGACTGCACCCACCCACAGTGACCGTGCACAAGACATGCCCAACCAGGCAGCAACAGCCATGTGTACCACAGCACACACACACCGCCCATGTCCATCACAGCACAACCAAGGCTGTCCAGTGAAGTGGCTATGTGGTGGGATGCTAGTGCCACAGCCATATGCCCAGTGCATGCATGGATCACCAGTGACCATGCAGTGCCATTGGACAGTGATGACTGTCACTTGTTGCGTGCATGGTAGTGTTGTCCATGGATGGTGGCCGTGCCCCCCCCACAGCATGCAATAGCATCCATGATGTAATGACACTCACCCTCATCAAGCCGCTGCTGCTGCTGCGGCTGCGGCTGCTGCTGCTGTGGCCCAACACCTATGCCACCTCTGCCAGCCACCTCTGTACCACCATTCCTTGTCTCAGCCCGGGCCCGCCTCCGCTCCTCCATGCCTGTGGGAGACAAATGATGAGAAACACATCAGTGAGATCCCAAAGCAGACAGCCTCCTGCCCCATTGAGTGTGCCTGCCGACACAGCCAGACCCATAGAGCACACACCTGCAAACACCTTCACAGTAAACCATAGCCCAACCCACCCCCATGAGCAGGTCACATTACACAGTGTCACCCATGCGGACAATACAGGTGCATAGACAGCACATCCACCTGGCCTAGGCACAATGCCCCTCCTGGCATGTGACCTGAGGTGCTCCAGCAGTTCCTGCTCCCTTCTGCGGAGGTCACCATACCGGTGCCTGCACTGCTCTGGAGTCCTCCGCTACCCAGTGGCCTGCTCCAGATTGGTCACCACCTGCTGCCACACATGGGTGTGGGCCATGTGCAGGGATTCTCCCCCAAACAGTGACCCATGGTGGGGCTCCACCACAGCCACCAGGTTGGCCAACTCCAACGCACTCCACTGTGGAGCTCTCCTGCGTGCCATCCCTGCAGTTGTATAGTAGGCAATATGGCACTCCACAGCACGGTAACCCCATGTGGAAATGTTGCGCAATACAACTCCATCAGTCCCTATCGCGCTGTTCGTATAGCGCCGTCTGTCCACATCGCGCTGTTACCGAACAGCGCGATAGAGCATCAGACATGCCAGACGACAGCCCAGGGCAAGGTCGCGGCACAAGGTCATGGGGTCTGTGGCTCAAGGCCACGCACAGCACCATCGGACTTCTACATGTCCAGCGCGATCGGTCACCTGCATGCCAGTGCCACAGTGTACTATTGCGTAGGTGTGCCACAGTGCTATGTGGTGCCCAGCACTGTAGCGCCACTGGCACAATAGTGGCTGTGTCCTGTATTGCTGATCACGCACAGCACATCATCAGCACAGCAGATGCCTGCGTAAGCTACCTGGGCATGCACAATGCGGTGTACTACGCAGTCACAGAACTGCGCCATTGGCTCAGCCGGCTCATCCGTAGTGCGCAAAGTGCAACAGCGCGATATTCAGCCAACATATCCAAATCATCTGATCAGCCATTCAAAGGCGCAGTGGCGTGATTTGCATCTCATTAAAGTTGCTCCACTCCTAATTTGCATGCATTGCGCTATAAATGTGCGACAGTGATCTGCAGTGGCCAGAGTCGGTTTCTGCAGGTGAGAGGTGAGTTGCATGCTATGTGATGTTCTGGGCAATGGTCATGGGATAATACTGTATACTGCACAGTGACAGGTGTCCACTTCCACCCATTCAGACCGATATGGCCGAGCAAGGACTGGGTGAGGAGGATGATGGTGGGTGAAGGAGGAGGCCCAACTTCATGAAGTCCGAGACAGAGGCACTCTTCCAGGCCTACCTGGATGAGGAGCCACTACTTAGTGGATGGTGGGGCACCCCTCAGGCCCATGCTGCTGCATGGGAGGGGGTAGCTCGCGCCATAAACCTACACGGAAGCCACCAGCTCCATGCAGGAATGTAAGAAAAGATTGGGACCGACAGGAGATGGGTGAAAGAGAAGGTGGCAGCCCCTCAGGGCGGCACGCTGCCACAGGCAGGGGCCAGCCAGAGGTGGTGCAGCTGACCCGATGGAGGACCGCCTGGCTGCATCCATGCAGCGCAGTGCAATCAAGGGCATTCCAGGAGGTGGCTTCCAGACAGGTGGAAGCCCATCACTGCACGGTATGACATGGTGGTGGGGGGAGGAGGTTGATCCCATGCACTAACATGTTCTCACTTTCTGTTACAGATCCTGTGCATCTGCAGGGGACAGTGGTGGTGGGACCATGCAGTGTGGACATCCAGCCAGAGTTGGAGGAGGGTCCATCCACCTCTGCTGCCAGCCGGTATGCATTGCACCAGTGTGCACGCCTGGCTGCCATCTCCGATGTCGGTGAGTCAGCTGTGGGGGGGTGCCCATCCTGTGTTGCTGCAGTCTGGCATGCAAGCATGCCAGCACACTGTGACTGTGGCTGTTGCATGAACCTGCACCATTGATGATGCAAGGACCGCAATGTGCAGTGACACGTGTGTGTCTCATTGCGGACACACAGCAGGACAGCACGTGCTCCTGGACCTAGCTGGTTCCAACGGTGTGCCAGCATGTCAGTACAGTCCCAGGTAGTGCCTGGCGGCACCGTGGGCAGCACCGTGGCTGTGCAGGTCTCTGGCACTGCTGCGGACACAGCAGTGGAACGACTGGTCCCTGGGCACAGCAGTTGGAGGGGCAGCAGCAGCAGTCACCCACCAGATCTGGGGTACAGGGTTCAGTGGTGGCACATGCACACTGCCTGTTGACTTGCCCATACCTGGTCCTGGTGAACAGCGCCCCCTCAAGGGTGTTGAGCATCAGGCCCTTCCATACACTGGGGGACAGGTTGTCGGGCGGCAGACTACCCGTTGAGCGAAAGCACACCACTCGCCGCGGCATCAATACAGCAGCAGATGGGGTTGAAACGTCCGTGGAGGCACTGTGTGTGGCTGTGGAGTGGCACAGCAGGGACAATGCAATGATCCTTGCAGAGATGGTCCAGATGCAGATGGATGTGACTGCCGCCATTGACAGGCAGACCCAGGCATTGGTCGCTGTCGTGACCACATTAGGCACACAGTCAGGTGCCCCTGTACCGCGCACCCCATGCAGTACACTCTCCACTCCCTGTTCCCGGCATCGTGCGACACCCAGCCTGTTGACGCCGGGTTCCGCTGTGGGCATCCCGAGCACCCCTGGTGCAGGTATGTTCGGCATGCTGCAGACCCCTGTGCGGACAAGGTCGCGCTTGTGCAGTGGGACCCCTGGTGGTACATCGGTTCCACCCCATGTGGCCCTTGCTCAGCCTGCCAGTGCTGCTGGGTCATGGCGGGGCCACCCACGCATCCGAGGTGGCCATGGCACAGTGCCACCTAACTGACCTGTCTCCCAGTGCGGGCCCTGTCTGGTGCTGCCCTGTGTGCAATGTGTGTCGTGGTGGGCAGTGCACTGGTGAGTGCCCTGCCCAACACGCTGACACACGGACCACCTGCACACCCACCCGACTGCTGTCCACAGGTGCGTGTGCATGATGATGCCTGCATTGTACTGTACACCAAGGTGCAAGGGTGCCCAGCATCTGACACATGTACTTGGACAGTACAGGTGGTGGGGGTGGTCCGTGGATCTGTGTGTTTCACATGTCTGTTCCTGCTCTGCTGTGCACCTGCCCATGTACGCTTTGTGCCTGGTGTGTGTGTGTGTCCATATAGCATGTAACTATTCACCCCTCCCTGATGGTGTGTTTGTGCGCCTGGACCCTTCCACTCCCCTTGCTGTCATGCACACCGGTGTGTTACCCTGTGTGCCTGTGGGTTGTGCCTAGACAGTGTTGGTTGCACATGGCCCCATGACTTACCTGTGTCATGCGAAATGCTGCTCCGTGATGGTGTCCCAGTGCAGCTGGGCCTGCCGGATCAGTCGGGGGTCCCGCCATCCATGGAAGGTCTCCTCATCCCCATCATCACCGGCGTCCCCATCGCTGTCCCCCTCCTTGACCTGTACAGCTATCCCAGAGTCTTTGGCCATGTTGTGCAGGATACAACAAGCCAGGAATATCCCACAGGCCTTTGAGGGGCTGTACTGTAGGGCACCGCCGGAGGTGTCTAGGCATCGGAAGCGTGCCTTAAGCATTCCATACACCCGCTCGATGATGTTGCATGGTGGCATGTGCCTCATTATAGCGTTGCTGCGATGGGGTCGTGGGGTGCCGGTAGGGTGTGAGCAGCCAGGGACGGAGTGGGTATCCGCTGTCACCTGTGTGGAGATAGTGGAGATAAGTATCATATTCAGGTCAATATTGCCCATAGCCCTGTGTGCCACTACCATGGCACCTGTGGCTTTCCCACCCTTGCCCCAACTTTCCCACTCCTACATGCATACTCACCCACTAGATGTCCTGTGGGGATGTCCCCACTCTCGAATCGATGGCACAGTGCAGATTGGTACCATATGAAGGCATCATGTGCTCCACCAGGGTGTATGGCACAGACATTGATGATGCGCCCACTGGCATCACACACCACCTGGCAGTTGACACTGGTGAACCCCTTCCGGTTTTGGTATGCGGCCCCATCGGGTCCAGGTGGTGTGCGAATAGCCACATGGGTGCAGTCTATCGCCCCTAGCACTCCAGGCATACGTGCTACCCTGTAGAACTCCTGCATGTTTGCTGTACGCTCTGCTGCGTTGCTGGGAAATGGATGTACCCGCAGCATGTGGCAGCAGTCGCTGAGGAATTGGGTGAGGATGCGTGACGTGGCCAACTGTGTTATGCCTGTGGTATCCCCTGTTGGCCTCTGGAAGGTACCCGTGGTGAGCAGACACATGCAGGCTGTTACGTTTGTCTCCACTGACAGAGTGTGACTCTGTCGTGAGGGTGCCTGCATCACATCACTGCACAGCTCACATAGCTGCCTCAGTATTGCCCTGTTCGGGCGGTACCGGCCCACAATCTCAACATCCGTGTACAGCTCAAAGCTGATGCGGGCACAGTACTGCCTGGTTGGGGCGTATCAACAGGGGCCCTTCCACGCCACGCCCCTGCAGCATGCCTTCTCACCTCTCATTACAGCTTCCATGTGAAGCTGGCACTGTCCATGTCTCCGGCGTGTCTCCCCTGGCTGTTGTTGCTCTGTTACCCCGCTGTCCTGACTGCTACCTCCACTGCACCGGGTACACCTACTGGCCTCTGCAGTCTGTGGTCCCACACACCTTCCCTTGCCCCTATTTTGTCCTGGGATCTCCCTGGCCTGCCCTCTTTGTCCCTCTTGCCTTGGCTCTCTCCCTGCCTCATGTGGCTTCCCTGTAGCGTTCTTGCGCCTCTTCCTTGAGCCTTTTTATTTTGGCTAATTTCTGCCATGGCGCACCTTCTGGATGATCCGCTGTTGCGCATTGCGCAAGCCTTTAAATATCGCATTGCGTTCTTTATGCATGGTTCCACCCCCTTTGGTTCCGCATGCCTTCATTTGCATTGTGCTGTTGCTCAGCATGTTTTCGGTGGCGCAACTGCCTCCCCCTGAATATCGCAGAATGGTGCATTTTCGGACTTGCGCTAGCGCAACCCTATTGCGCATGGTGCAACCCTTTTGAATATCTGGCCCTATGAATCTACTGTAACCCTAACCAGCATGATAGCCCACTAATCTCAGTATCTGCTGAGAGCAGAATTAGGGTTACCAACAGTCACAGATGCTCTTATTATGGTGACTAGGGATACTTCCAACCCTACTAATTCAGTTTACTTTATGCTCCCTAACATGGATATGGCAAAATTGGTCTGGTTTAAGCAAGGCCTGGTAGACTTTTTGGGATTACTGTTATCAACACCAGTGACCTGGTCAACAATTTGGAAAAATGTTTATAATAGGACAAAAATAGGAAAAATGTTAACATATGATATATTTAAAACTACTTTTGTAATACTGAATTGGGAGTTTGGAGTTTCCCGTGAAACCTCAATGATCTCTATTTTTGGGTTGGATATATTGGAAGGAGAAACTGATACTAATTTACCATCATTATTGCGGATGATTTTATCAACTATTATTAAAACTCTTATACTTCCAGAAGAATTTGTGGAGGTGAATAGAGTTTGGAATGATAAAGAGGGTACTCAGATTAACTGTATTATTGGTTCTGTACAATTGTTAGTATTACTTTTTGAAAATAGACATGTGTTGGATGAGGTGGGTATTTACATGGTGGAATTGAATGAGTGGGAGACATCAGGTCAATCTAGAGCCATGCAACCTTGACTAAGTTTTTTGGAAATAAAAAGTAATGAGTCCTCATTAGAGCAGGAAGGGGGGTCAGAAAGCAACCCTGGTTATAATGTCCTTAATTGGAATATAGCAGGATTCCATAATAAGTTTGTGGACCCACGGTGGGTTGCTTATATTTTGCGACAAGAAGTGATTATTTTTCAGGAGACATGGGTTTTAACATCTCCTTTCCTGAATGGATATGAAACTAGTTTTGTGCCAGCAATTAAAGGGGAGGAACAAAGGAGGTCTGGTTACAATGATCAAAATTAGGGAAGGATTAAGGGTAATCAAAAGTTACTCTCCAACTCCCGAGATCCTTATGGTAGTGGTTAACTGGGACCTTTGTATGGTTCTGATTGTTAACGTTTATATTCCACCATGTTTTCACACTTACTCTACATATGATTTTTGGTCCAAACTATCGATGGAAATAGATTTAATGATACAGTTAAATTGGATAGATGCTGTCCTTTTAGCTGGGGATTTTAAGGCTAGGATAGCCGAGTTCGATAATTTATCATTGTTACAAGAACTATTATATATGGCAGATTTGGAAAAAAGAAATACAACTGACATGATTGTAAATGAGGCAGGGAGACGTTTTAGTACTTTTATCACAGAGAATAATCTCTTGATTCTTAATGGGAGATTAGTAGGGGATCGTCGGGGTGATAGCACTTTTTTCTCAACAGTTGGTAAGAATGTAATTGATTTTATATTATGCTCTCCTTTTAGCTATCATTTCTGCAGGAGATTATATGTGGCTATGAGAACAGAAAGCGATCATGCAGCAATTTTGCTGGACTTTAGGACTTCTGATAGTGTCATTCCTCCCTCCAATAAGCCCTTATGGATATTGAGATTAGTGGAAAAAGGTTAAGATTGAATAATGAGTCGATGCAAGGAGTTTGGAACCTTTATACTCTTCTATTTTTATTGAGTTATTTCAGCAGGTACATAATGGCTCCAAAGGTGAAAGGATCAGTGAATTATTAAACATAGGGTATCAACAGATTAAGACACTGATTTATTCAGTTAATATAAGCTCCCAGTTAGTATCCTGGTTTGATGAGTATTGTAGGAGAGAGAAAAGAATTTGACGAGGGCCATCAGGCAGACAAAAAAAATCAGAGTAAGATGGCGATTATAAATTTAAATAAAATGCTAAGGAGTACAAGGAATTTCTCCGCCAGAAAAAAGAGAATTTACTGAAAAACAATGGGGTGTCATGTACCGAGTTATTAAGGAGGGTGATATTAAGCTTTTTTGGGCTTTGGTGTCCAAGGGGATAGCTGATCAGAATTCTAGACCTCCCATATATATCCCCAAGGAAACTTGGATATCTTATTATAGTCTACTATTTAATAGACATCCTACCAATGATGATGATGTGATAGAAAATTTTAACATTGAGGGGGAATACACAGCATTAGCATTTTCATTTGGAGAGGTGGAAGAAGCCATTGTGAATTTATCAAATAATAAAGCACCTGGACCCGATTTGATACCGGGAGAAATTTACAAGGGGCATCTGACTTATTGGGTAGTTTTTTTTACTAATTTTTTCAATATCTGTTTAAAAGAGAGATTTATTCCATTATCTTGGACAAGAAATATAATAGTTCCAATTCATAAAAAGGGCCAACTTCATTTGCCATCTAATTATCGTCCAATCAGTCTTACTGACATTAGTGGAAAAATCTTTGCTAAAATAATATTACATAAATTACAAGATTGGATAACTGCAAACTCCCCTTTATCGATGTTTCAAGCAGGTTTTCATAAGGATTTTTCTACGACAGATAAGATTTACATCCTAGCCCATCTGATAGAAAAATATAGATCTTTTCGTAAAATGAAGCTGTATGCTGTGTTTGTAGACTTTTCTGCAGCATTTGACTTGGTTAATAGAGCCAAGTTATGGGAGACATTATTAAATAGACGCGTACCATTAAATTTATTAGCTCCCATTATTAGGTTATATTCTCACACAACATCGGCTATTAGATATGATAATAAGGGCAACATTTCTGACTATTTCAGTACAACTTTACGTTAAAACAGGGATGTCCTCTGGCCCCTTCTTTAATTTGTATATTGATGCCCTTCTGACTTATAAAGATATAGATATTCTTGATTCCCCAAAATTAAGAATATCCAGTACATTGTCTGGCCTATGCAGACGATTTGATTATTTTTGCTTTATCTGCTCAAGGTTTACAAAATAAAATAAATCAATTTTGCTCTAAATGTAAACATTTGGACTTATTAATAAATATGAAAAAACTTAGTTGCTGATTTTTGCACCTTACAGGGCATCAAATTAAACCAAGGATTTATTTAAATAACAAACTTATTGAAGTGGTATCCTCTTATATATATTTGGGGTGAAGTTTGTTTGAATGGAAATTGATAGATCATTGGAGAGGACAAGGATAAGGGCAAAACTGATTGTTAGGGCTCTTCGCTTTTGCTAGGAAATATGTAGGATATTTGGTCTCGCTGGCATTGATAGTCAAGCAGGCCAAATTAATCCTATTCTTTGTACGGCGAGAGGTCTGGAACAACAATGTCCCTTCATGGTTGGAGATCCCACTTTTCTCAATTATAAATCTTTATTGCAGGTTCCACTTGCCACTTCTAATGTTATAGTTAGGGCTGAATTGGGTAGAGTACCTATTGTTACAATAATTGATATATGCCTCATGAGTTACTGGGTCAAAATTATTAATCAACAGACTAATATTATGCCTCTACTAGTGCCTTAGAGAAAATTATCTTGGCATAAACAGAATTTTAGGTCTCCTTGGGTCAAAAATATTCAACGTATTTTGGGCAGTGTTAATATGCTTCATCTTTGGACAGATTGGAGAAATCAATATCAATATCTTATGTGTTTAAGGAGTATGTTAAAAAGAAAATACTTAGGCTTGCCTATGATAAGCAAATGGAGCTCCTCAGAGTTCAACGTCAGGCCAGGTGGTTAGCTCAAAATAAAATTGATATATTTATAGAGAAATATTTACTTTTGGGCTGTCCCTGTTAGAAAGAAAATGATTACTTGGGCAAGACTGGGAATCATCTGTTCTAAATATGCTTTTTTTAATAAGATGACTCCACCCAATTTAGGTTTGGAGTTTTGCAGATGTAACAAGGGTTTTCAAGGAGATCTTTATCATATTACGGTACAGTGCCCTTTATATAAAACCCCACGGTTTAATCTGTTAAATGATTTCCTTATTAAATATGTGAATGCAAAATATGATATTTTATTCATACTTCTTCACCCTCAGACATTGGAGGAGGCTAAGATGGTTTCAAGTTTTTTTTATCAAGTGTTGAAACACAAAGAAAAATGTCTCTCTGCCTATGACAATTAATTTGTTCATGGATTTTTATGTCAAAATTTTAAATGTAATATTAGATTTAATATTTTTTTTCTTCTTTTTTGTACATAATTTTATGCTTTTAGTATGTTGTAAAGGCTTGATTGCTGAACAATAAAACATTGAACCTAGTTCTCTGGTTAGCATTGTATCTTGCAATATTTTGCATAGTGTTAGTAATTCCCCTCTTTGCCTTCTTTTAACAAGTGGCCATAGTTTTAATTTTCTAAGCCTATTTGTATAATAGGTGTTCTTAAGATTTCCAGTTTGTTTGGTGTAACGACATTGTGCCTTTTCTAACACAAAGAATTTGAATTTGAATTTGACAACAGATAAGGACTGCTTGGCCTACCTAGTCTGCCCATTTCGCCTACCTAATGGATAAGCTGCAGATCCTAGTTAAACAACAGCCTACTTCCTCCTACCCCCCACTAGAATTGCCTTATGTCTGTCCCATGCATTCTTGAATTCCCCCACTGTTTTGACTCCATGTGTCCTCAGGAAGGCTGTTCCATGCATCAACAACCCTCTCCGTGAAAAAATACTTCCTCACATTACCTCTGAGCCATCCCCCTCTATCTTCAAATTGTGCCCCTTGTTCTTGCACATCTCTTTTTCTGAAAGATGCTACCCTCTTGGACTTTGTTGATTCCCTTGAGGTACTTGAAAGTTGCTATCATGTCCCCCTCTCCCCCCTTTCCTCGAGGGTATACGTATTAAGCTCCTTTAGTCTCTCTTCATATGTCTTCTGGTGCAGACCCTGCACCATTTTGGTTGCCCTCCTCTGGACAGCATCCACCCAGTCTATGTCTTTGTGGAGATAGGGTATCCAGAACTGCACGCAGTACTCCAGATGGGGTCTCACCAACTGTCTGTACAGAGGGGTAACAACTTCTTGTTTTCTACTGATGATGCCTCTCCCTATGCATCCCAGTATCCCCCCAGCCCTCCTTACTGCCATCTCACATTGCTTGCCTACCTTTAGATCATCTGATATAACTACCCCTCATATCCCTTTCCTTTGTTGTTGTTGTCAGTATCTCACCCCCCCATTGTGTACTCTTCCCCTGGGTTTTTGTTTCCTAGGTGCATTACTTTGCACTTCTTTGCGTTGAATCTAAGCTGCCATACATTTGACCATTCCTCCAACCTTGCCAAGTCCCTTTTCATCCTTTCCACCCCACCTTGTTTATCAACCCTGTTGCAGATCTTTGTGTCATCTGCAAAGAGACATATTTTTCCTTCCAGTAACTCTGCAATGCCACTTATAAACACATTAAAAAGGACTGAACCCAGTACTGAACCCTGCGGTACCCCACTAGTAACCCCCCTTTCTTCACTATGGACTCCATTTACTATTACCCTCTGCGTCCTGTTGTCCAGCCAATGTTTTACCCAGGCTACCACCCTGGGACCCACTCCCAGGCTGGCTAATTTGTTTATTAATCTTTTGTGTGGGACTGTGTCAAATGCCTTGCTAAAGTCTAGGTAGGCCATGTCCACAGTCCCTCCCTGGTCTACTACTTTGGTCACCTAGTCAAAGAAATCGATTAGATTTGTCTGACATGACCTTCCCACTGTGAATCCATACCGCCTTGGGTCCTGTGCCCCGCTGGCCTCTAGGTACTCAACAATTCTTTCCTTCAGAAGTGATTCCATCATTTTCCCTACCACTGAGGTCAAACTGACAGGTCTGTAGTTTCCTGCCTCTGTCTTGCTCCCACTTTTGTGAAGGAGAATTACATCCACCCTTCTCCAGTCCTCCAGTACCACATAATTCTCCCATGATTTGTTAAAAAGGATAGTCAGTGGTGTTACTAGTTCTCCCCTTAGTTCTTTTAGAATTCTGGGGTGAATCACATCAGGACCCATTGCTTTGTCCATCTTCAGTTTTAGGAGTTCTTTCAGAACCCTTTCTTCTGTGAAAGGACAGATATCAACCCCCCCTATCCAGAGTGCTTCTATTCACTGGATTAGGTATCTCTCCCACCTCTTCCTTTGAGAATACTGAGCAGAAGTATTCGTTCAGTATCCCTGCTTTTTCACTGTCCCTCTCTGCCCACCCACCCTCCTCTTTATTCAGCCTCAGTATCCCTTTTCTTCACTCCCTAATGTACCTATAAAAGGTTTTATCCTCTTCTTAACTGAGTTGGCTATCTTTTCCTTAGTTTGGGCCTTTGCTATTCTGACTGCCTTCCCCACTTCCTTCTGCTTTAACTGGTACAGTTCTCTGTCCTGCTCCTTCTGTTTCCTTATACTTCCTGAATGCTATCTTTTTCTTCCTAACCTTCCCCACCACCTCTTTTGAGAACCATAGTGTTTTTTTCTTTCATTTTGATTTATTTATTTGCTTCACACAAAGGCTTGTTGCCTCTGTGATGGTGGTTTTAATATGTCCCCACTGTTGCTCCAACCCTCCTTCTTGCCTGTTTGCTAGTGCTTTTCTTAGGCACTCTCCCATTTTGACAAAATCAGCCCTCCTGAAGTCCAGTACCTTCACTTTTGTAGGACTTGACTCTACAGCTGAGTTTATTGTGAACCACATATTTTGGTGGTCTCCTGTTCCCAGATGGCTACCCACTTGTAGATCTGAGATCCTCCCTTCATCCCCATTTGAGAGTACCAGGTCTAAGATTGCTCCCTCCTGAGTGGGTTCCAACACTTGCTGTCTGAGGCATGCCCCCTGTAGGGCATTGAGAATGGCCCTGCTCTTGGATGTGGCTGCAGCAAAGGTGCTCCAGTTAACATCTGGTATATTCAGGTCCCCCATCAGCAATATCTCCCCTTTCTCTGCTATCTTAAGGATGCCTTCTATCATTTCCTTGTCCATTTCCTCCACCTGAGATGGGGGTCTGTATACAATCCCTTTGTGGATTGTGATGCCATTTCCAGTCTCCAGGGTGACCCACGGTGCCTCCTCTCCTCCCTGTTTACCCTTTAGTTCTGTTGCTTTGATCCCTTCCTTTACATAGAGAGCTACTCCTCTTCCTCCTTTTCTACCCTCCCTGTCCCTCCTATAGATTGTGTACCCTGGTATGTTGACATCCCAGTCATAGTTCTCTGTATACCATGTTTCTGTTACTGCCACGATATCCAGACATCCCTTGTCCATCAAGGTCACCAGTTCAGGGAGCTTGTTACCTAAACTATGGGCATTGGTACTCATTACCCTCCATTTTTTGATGGCCTTACCCATTTTGCTCCATCCCTGTGTTTACTGCCTTTGTCTTTTTCTCCATTTACCCCTGCCCTTCTCCCTATTGACTTCTCTATCTTGGTGTTTACCTCACTAACCACCCTGATTTTATTTTGGGGGGGCTAGGATTACCCTTCTCCTTTTCAGTGCCTCCCCCACTGGCTAGTTTAAATGCTTGCCACTGACACATTTAAACCTATCACCTAGGATCCTGGTTCTCCTCCTGGACAGATGCAGACCATAGTGCCAGTATAGGCCTGCATCCCTCCAGGTGGACCCCCAGTCCTCAATGAAGCCAAAACCCTGAGCTCTGCACCAGTTTTTCAATCACTGATTGAATCCCATGGTGCATAGCACCCTAGTCTCACCCATAACATAGACAGGCAGCACCTCCGAGAAGGTTACCAAGCATGCTACTTGTCTAAGGCCCCTTCCCAACTCCACAAACTCCTCCTGCACTTCTCTGATCCCTTTCCCAGCCAGATCATGTGTCCCTAGAAGGACAATGACATCCAGCTTCCTCCCCCATTCAGCTGCTCCCATGATCCTGAGGATTCATTCCCTGTCCCTCCAAGCCATGGCACCAGGCAGGCACCTTACCTCCCGCTCCCCTCTCTCCCCCAGTTCTTCCCTCCTAACAATGGAGTCCCCCACCAGGATTTGTTTCCTTTCTCTGTGCGGTCCCATCCCACCCTCCTGTGGGTCTCCTTTGTAGAGGTTCCCAGCATCCTCCTTGTTCTCCACAGTGGGTGCCTCCATAGAGGAACCACACTCTGCCAGAACAGCATATGAATTGTGGAGAAGTACAACTGGAGGGATGTGCCTCTGTTCCACTACCCTCCCCCTCCCTGAGCCCACTGTGGTCCAACCACTCCTCTTTCTTGGCAACCTCTGAGGCAGTGGTGGTGACCCTGGTGGTCCCTGGGTGAGAAAGGAGATCCCCCAAAATCCTGTACAACTCAGCCTGGAGATGAGCAAACTCCTTCCTCAGCCCAGAGAGGTGCCTGGTGATGGGACAACAATAGCTTTTTTTAATCCAGGACTCCAGACTTGGGAACAATAGTCTAGGTGGGATCTTACATATGTTTTATAGAGTGGTAACATCACAGACTGGGATTTGTTAGCAAATGATCTTGTGATACAGTTTGTTAAGTGTTTTACTTACCTAGCAATTTGCTTACACTGGGTACCCTTTTTCATGTTATAGGAAATAGTTACACCCAGATCGTTAAATTCTTCAACTTTTTTAAGCTAATTTTTCCATGAATACTGTAACTTTGTTTTGTGTTATTTATGCCACAGTGCATAACCATGCATTTTTCCAGACTAATTTTCATTTTATTTCTATCTTCCCACTGTACTATATTGTTTATGTCTTTTTTTGTGTTATCAAGCTCCTCCTTTGTACTTACTACCTGTCCCAATTTTAAGTCATCGGTGACTTTAACTAATACATTTTTACCTTTTATTTGGAGGTCCTGAACAAAGAGGTTAAACAATAGGGGTCCAAGGAGCGATCCCTTGGGGACCCCAGTAGGAACCTTCCCCTCCCTAGATAGAGTTCCATTCACCCTGACTCTTTGTGCTGTGCTGGAGAGCCATGCATTAATCCAGTGAATTATGCCACTATTTATTTTTAGCGTAGACAATTTATCTATTATGGTCCTATCGGGCAGAGTGTCAAAAGCCTTTTGAAAATTGAAAAAAATCACATCCACAGGTTTATTTTGATCAAGTTGTTTGGTAACCAGCTTATACAAACTTAAGTTTTTGTTACCACTCCTGTTTTTGGTAAACCCATGTTGGGTTTTATCTATACATCTCCTATTTTTTAGGTCAACCAGGATTTCATCTTTTATTATTCCTTCTATAATTTTGCTAATTAGTGATGTCAAGCTTATGGGATGATAATTTGATGGTGAATTTTTGCTCCCCTTCTTAAAAATGCAATGATTGTTATGATATGATATGAAAGCTAGCCTTGAAATGTGATGTCATGTTTGGATTTGATATATACTAAGGTGGTAATGTATTACTAAGCTACAGATCTAGCATACTCGGGCAGTGATAAGTATTTAGGGTTTATAAGAGCTGTAATACACCAAGGGGATTGTACTAATGTGTTACTGTATTAATGTAGTACACTGTGAGGATTGTATTAATGCGTTACTGAGTAAAGGCCATCAACCGAGGACCAGGGAGTTAAAGAAGGACTGATATCAGACTAGTATTAGAGCATACAAGTATGAGAGTAAGGACTGGGAGACAGGTGTGGAGATACAGTTAAGCCAATTGAGGGGGACCGGTGTGGGGATACACTTAAGCCAAACATGAATAATGGGGAGTAGATATAAAGGGCTGCAAGGGGAGAATGTGAGGGGAAGTGGATGGAAATGGATAAGGGTGGGTGGAGGCTGCAGAACAGAGGGTGGAATGATGGGTGCCATGGAGGGAGAGCAGCAGGCACAAGGAGGATAATGAGTTGCAATGGATGTGGGGCAGCTTTTTGGATGAATTTATTATGGAAACTGGGAGGCTGTCCAATTTTCTGCAGGCTAAGGAAATTGGAGGATGAAGTAATGGGGTAAGGGAGGGGACCAAGGAGAGTGAGGGAGGGGGGAGTTAAGGCAGAAGTGACCCCACTAAGGAGGGCAGAAAGATGCAGAGAGGGAACTGCAGAGCTAAAGATGGGGATATAAAGAGGATGGGGGGAGGTGAGCGGAGGTGCAGTAGGAGGAGGGAGGATTCAGAGAAGGAGGAAGGAGGTGATGGGCACCATTGCAGGGTTATCAAGCAATAGGTTTGCAAGGTAGCACCCATGTAGAGCACTGCACTTTTGAGTGACTTAATAATAGCGCTCTACAAGAGAGTGAGTGGCGCAATACGGCGCTATATCCTGTATAGCGAGTACAGCAAGAAGCTGTACTCACTATTACAGGATATAGTATCCTTTGAGGCCAATTCCCACTGAGCTGCTTGCATAGTGTAGTGGTGTACACCACCACTTGCAATGCAAACAGCCCCTGGTTTAGGTCTGGCTAAAGGCAGAATAATTTTTTTTATTTTTAAATCCAATAACTTGCCCCATGGTCTGCACCCCCCTCGGAGTTGATTATTTAAGTTTGGGAGATGTGGGGGGGGGGCATAAAAAAAAGATTTCTTTGTGCTTTGGTTAAGTATTTTAGTGACTGTCACTATTTGTGATGGTCGGTACAATATCCATCGCCCTTTTGACCACAGGCTCAAGTTTGTTCACTCTATGTGATAGGCGATCTTTCAGACTCACCTTTATCACATAGAACCGGTTTGCAGTGTTGGCTCAGGAAGGGGAAGGGGAGGTATCAGAGCTGCAAGAGAGGGGGTAGAGGGGTAGGGAAGGTCCAAGAGGCAGGAATTACAATGGGAAACAGAGATGGGAGAGGAAGGGTAGGGAAGAGGAGGAGGGAGAGGGCGGTCAAATACACAATAGTGCCCCTATTGAATCTCGTAATAGGTTTGAGCAATTGACTGTATCAAATAATGAAGTGCTATATGATTTATCCTGTGCATCACCCTCTGTTGATAATAATGGTTTAAAAACACTTTTCAATCAGGAGTTATTGCCCATGAATACTTGTCCTAGTAAGTCTCAAGCTCCCAAATCAATACCTATTAAGTTAATTGCTCCAGAATGTGTTAAACAATTACCTGTTTCTGATTCTTGTACCCCTACTGTCTCAAAACAAGTGTTAGTCCTGGAGATTCAACCTTAACACACTGACAGGGTGGTATGCAAAAGTAGACAAGAGCAACTGCACTGTTCTTAGCTCCTGGGGCCAGGGTATCTGACATTACCTCCATGATGCCTAAAATTTTACAAAAATGCAGGGAAAACCACTGGTTATCATACATGCTGGTGTTAATGATATAAACAACACCCCATTTAATCAAGTTACAACAGGACTATGTGGCGTTATGTAACCTGTTACTTGATAGGGGATGCTGTGTATGTATAGCTGAAATTCTACCTGTCCCGAGAGCAACATCTACCATGACACAGAAAATCAAAGCCCTAAATGAATGGCTGAGAAAATGGTGTTTTAAGCAGGATATACCCTGTATTACCCACTTGGAATCATTTTCAGATCATTCTTCCTTGTTTTGCTGGGACAGTTTACATCTCAGTCATAGGGATAGTACACTTATGGGGAAAAGTATCACTAAAATCATAAATCATTGTTTAAACTAAAAACAATGGGGGAGAATGGGTCTATTTCCAAGTTTCTGAATACTTACCAAAATATTATTACAACTAAATGTAAATTCCTTGCTTTGAATGCAAGATCTTTAAACCAACTCAAATCAGCAGAACTCGAAGCGAAATGTAAAACTTTAACTATAGGTGTGGTGGGAGTAACTGAAACTTGCTGGGACGCATCCTCTACTTGGTCCAGAGAAATTCCAGGTTATAAGTTATATAATAAAAACAGATTAGATAAGCAAGGTGGTGGAGTTTGTATGTATATACAAAATGATATTCCTTCTTTTGAAGTGTGTTCTCCCTTTCCTTTGGAAAGTATATAGGTTAAAATCTTATTGAAGGAGCAGTCCTATATTAACTATTGGTAACATCTATCAACCTCCATCTGCAAATTCAGATTACACAACTGATATGTTTAAAGAAATTACACATTTTTCAGAATCTCAAGATACTATAATATTTGGTGACTTTAACCTCCCTCATATTAACTGGGACTCTTTCTCAGGACAGTCCTATGCCGAGAAAGGACTAATAGATGTGGTAGTTAGTACTAGATTACAGCAACTTGTTACTAAACCCACTTGAGGGCCTAATATTTTGGATCTATTATTTACTAACATAGAGCAACAAATTAGCAATTTACAAATTTGGGATCCACTTAGGACCAGTGATCATTCATCTATTCTTTTTGAAATTCAACAGTTTAAAACTACACAAAGGAAGTTATACTATACAAAAAATTATAACAAAGCACATTTTTCTAAAATCAATGAATACTTACAAAACATAAACTGAGAATCTAATCTTAATTGTACAACACAACAAGCTTGGAACTTTTTAAAAAATATTGTACATTATTTGGAAAATACCTTTATTCCATCTAAGAGGAAATTTAATAATAAAGGAAAAATTCCTCCTTGGTTCAACAAGACAATTAAAAATCAGATTAAAATAAAAATTAAACTTTTTAGGAAACTTAAGAATAGTTCTGTTCCATTTAAAACTACTCTATTACATAAATACAGACTGTCTGTGAAAACTTAAAAAATTCTATTAAATTGGCAAAAAATAAGCTAGAATTAAAACTAGCTCACACAAAAGACTGTCACAAATCTTTCTCCTATATAAATAGTAAAAGAGGTGTATCAAGGACCACTGGTCCCATTACAACCAATGGTTCTTTTCTATCTGATATAGAAACCTTGAATCTCTTTAATAAGTACTTTTGTTCTGTCTTCTCTCAAAAATCACCTATTAGTACATTTAAAGTTCACCACATAGATTATCATAGATTCTATCCAACTGACATTATACAGGCTATCAAAAAACTAAATAAAAAATACTAGTCCGGGCCCAGACGGTATTCATCCATGGTTTCTGATCGAAACTTCTGCAAATATTTCAATACCTTTGTCAATTATTTTCAATAAATCCTTACAAGAGAGCATTGTACCAAATGATTGGCATTCAGCAGTAGTTACTCCCATATTTAAAAAAGGCAATAGAGGTTCTGTGCAAAATTATCATCCAATTACCCTGACCTCAGTGGCTGGTAAATTAATGGAACGAGTAATGAAGTCTCTAATAGATCAAGATTGTAAAAAATTAGGAATTTATGATTCAAATCAGCATGGGTTTACTCCCAAGTATTCCTGCACCACCAATCTGATATCTTTTTACAATAATATAAGTACTGTACTAGATGTGGGTATCTCTACTGATGTCATTATTTTGGACTTTAGTAGAGCTTTCGATAGTCTCACATGAAAAACTCATTACTAAAATGCACAGTCTAGGTTTGTCACCTGATATTGTCAACTGTACTTTAAACTGGTTCACAAATCATTCTCAGAGAGCCAGAATTAATGATATCTTGTCTGATTCAGGTAGTGTGACAAGTGGTGTGCCACAGGGGTCGGTCTTGGGACCAACAATGTTTAACCTCTTTATCAGTGATTTACAAACAGGGCCAAATAACTTCATGGTTAAATTTGCAGATGATACTAAATTGTGGGGCAAGGTTAATAATCAAGAAAATATTTCTGCATTAAAGAAGGATTTGGAAAAATTAACACTTTGGGCAAATGAAAATCATATGCAGTTTAATCAAGACAAATGTTTAGTACTGCATTTCGGTGTAAATAATCCAAAAAACGATATATCATATAAATGGACTACCACTTCACTCATCAAATTGTGAAAAAGATTTAGGGATATATGTTAATAATAAACTTACATCAAATGATCACTGTGTTAGAACTGCTTGCATGACCAACAGACTTTTGAGGCAAATAAAATGCACTTTTGTTAATCACACTGAACAATGCCTTATTCCATTGTATAGGGCATACATTAGACCATAATGAGCCTCTGTCTCAAAGGTTGTAAACTGATGCTTAATAAATAAATAAAATAAATAAATAAATAAATAAATAAAGTATCTAGACTATGGCTCCCCTTTCTGGAATCCAAACCAAAAAAAAGACATAGCAATTCTTGAACAGGTTCAAAGGAGAGTAACTAGAATGATTCTAAGATTAACAAACTTGGATTATCAGAACAGATTAAAAGAAGCTACTGGTCTCTTCTCTCTTCAAACTAGAAGATTAAGAGGTGATATGCTTATGGTTTTTAGTTTAATAAATTCACCAGATCTAGTAGAAAAATGTGGTCTAACACTCTCCAAAAGGAGACATGTTCTGAGACTGCATAATAAACAGCTTGAAGTAAAAACTTATAAAACCAGCAAAAGGGGAAACTTTTTTCCAACAAGAGCATCCATTGTATGGAACACCTTGCCACAAGAATTGGTAGAGGCAGCTAGTGCCACTGTCTTTAAAAAGAAATTAGATGTTTGGTTGAGGGATAATAGATAAATAATGTCCCACATAGTGTGGGGAACAGTCTCGATGGGCTCTGGCCTTCTGTTCTTTCATACCAAGTAATACCAAGTAAGTAACAGGAGGGGAGGCAGCAGGGGGGAATGATGCAAGGAGCACAAAAGGTGCAGATGAGCGATGTAAGGAGGTATGCAGAGGAGGTTGGGAGGGACAGCCTGAGGGGCAGTCTAGAGGAGCAAGGCAAGGCCCCATAGAGAAGGGATGGCCTGTGGGTGGGATATTTTAATTTATTTAAACTAGCTCCAGCTTGGAACATAGGCAGGGGGCGGAGCTGAGGCAGGGCATCCTGCTTGATAGAGGTCCCTGCCAGCCCTCACAGAATTAAAGGGGCAGTGCTAGACCCAGCTTTTTAAAGGGGAAATGCTGGGCTCAGCTGTTTAAAGAGGCCACACAGACCCAACAAGTTAAGGGGGCCAGCTCAGAGTGCAGAAAGCCCCAGCACCTTAGATCAGCTAGCTAAGTGGGCTGTCAGAAAGGGCTAGTTAACCCAAAAGCTACTGTTTATTTTTATTTTTATTTAGTGCATGTAATGGCCAGTTAAGACAAGAAAGGCCCCAGTTGTTTAAGTAGCCAGGTGGGCCAGTGAGTTAGAGGCCAGGTAGCCAATGTGTTTTCCAGATGTTCTTTACATTCTATGCAGTTTTTTCCAGTTCTGGGTGGGTCAGTGAGGGTACGTCAGCTTCAGATAAGGTACAGTGCCCCAGATTGGAGTCCATTGGCTGGTAGCCAAGTGGCCTCCAATAGATAAGCTAAGCAAATATATAATGCATGCTCCCTGTGGTTTAGAACTGCACTCATTATTAGTGATTATTAGTGATAGCTATCAGGGAGTAAAGGGGAGTGAGTCAGGCAGTTAGCCATCCCCTCCTATTCAGTAGCCACTTCCATGCCCAAGGGCTAGTAACCCTGATAACTTCCCCGTCACCTCTAGTCTGGGGAGGGACTCTCAGTGCTTAAACTAATCAGATTACCTTTGCCTTAGGGTCATTTTCTCATTAGGTGCCTTCAGAGCTTATTACCAGTGGGAAGGGTACAGAATGTATACCCCATTGTCCAAACATAGCTAGAACTTAGCTTTTGGTAGATTTTTCCCCAGTGTATTCCCTTTCTAAAGTCCCTGCCTGGATTGCTGCTGTTTGATACTGGGATTATTAAGGCAGGCAAAGCATTGTAGAGACATTGAGACTGTGTTTTACAGAGACTGTGCCTGAATCCTGTGATATAGCTGCTTTTTCCTGCTTAAGCTGTTGTGCTGCAAGAAACTATTGGATTAACCCTGCATGTGTTTTGCTTATATCAAAATGTTCTGCTTGCTTTCTTTCACTGGATTATGCTTAGAGACTATGGGATCAATCCTGTACCCAGGAACTGCCTTACATGCTACCGAACTGCCTGCTTGGCTAAGAATTGAACTCTTTAGCCTGAAGCTAATCATCTTCACCTGATTCTCATCCTCTTCATGAACTGTTGATTGCAGTGACCAATCAGAGACCGAAATCACCTTCCTTCTCCTACAAGTTGGGACTGGTTGCCAATATAGGTCTAGCATAGTTAGCTCCTAGCCAACTGCTTCACGTCCAGAACGTCAGGCCATCCCCCTTCCCAACAGTATTTAGGTAGTGCAGGGAACTGCCCAGTTTCACAGGTAGGAATCCATCATGAAAATAAAGGTGGGGCTTTGGACGCAAGAATCCAGAGACCTTCAGCCCAGTGTTTGCATGCTGTCTTGTGCCCTGGAGTCCAGCTTTGGTCCAGTGTCTGCATCCTGTCTTGTGCCCTGGAGTTCAGCTTTGGCCCAGTGTGTTTGCATCCTGAACTTCCCTGAAGCCAGTTTCAGCTTAAGAGTTCATCCTCAGCAGTTTCATCTTTCTCATTTCCTTGGGGTCTTCCACGGACCAGGAGTTTCCACACCTTCATTGCATTGAGTGCTTCAGTTTCCTCACAGTATTATTGCCCTAGAGCCCTATTTAGCCAAGAGGCTTGCATAGCTGGGGTTCTTGCTCGTTTCAGTCTTTTTACCCTTCACTTTTCCGATCTGACCAAAAGCCGGCCAACAGAACACATCGGTGGCCACCATCCTGGACTTATGAAGGACTCTGTGTTTATTTGGTTACTGCTCAACAGGTTGTATTTATGTAATGAAATACAGTACAAGGTTGATTATAGAGCTCATAATGATAAGTTTAAAACAGAGTTCAAAATAGAGCAATAAGGGTATTTTAGAGTTCAGAAAATAAGGCATTCATAGATATAAAAATCCCTATAGAGTACAGGAATCATTATAGTGTTATAGGATCCTAAGTTACAGAGTTACAGTAGAATTGTAGAACACTGAGCTACAGTAAAGTTATAATATACCACGTTACAGTATAGATTGGTTGTATACTACTTGACCTCCTTGGTGCCTGCACCCAGTAAAGCTGCTTTTATTCCTCGAGTTTGTCTCCTGCCTCTCCTTACCCAAGCACAGATACACCATCAGTGAAGTTAGACACTTGTGCTCTTTACAGAGGGACCGGGGAGATATGATTGAGAACTTTAAGTACCTGAAAGGAATAAACAAGATTAATACAGAGAAGATTTTCCAGAGAAGAAAGGGGATGGACACGAGAGGACACCAACTGAGATTGGAGGGGGTAGATTCAGGAGAGAGAGATGAGGAGACATTTTTTCATGGGACAAGTGGAACTCCTTGCCGGGTGAGGTAGTGGCCTGCAAGATGGTAGACATCTTCAAGAGGGGTTGGGATAGTATAAGGGAAAGGGGTAATAAGATGGGGGAGGGGAGGGGCAGCAGCATTATAAGGTGCTAGCTGCACACTCAAGCAGACTTGAAAGACCATGAGGCCTATTTCTGCTGGCATTTTCGTATGTTCGTAAGTATAGGAATCACCACTGCTTTCCTCCAATCTCTGGGTACTGTACCTTCTGATAGGGTTTTATTTCCTCTTATTGTAATTGGTACTGATAATTCCTCAGCCAATTCTTTCAGAAATCTTGGGTGTAGATTATCAGACCCTTGTAAATTTACTACATTCAAGTTGAGAGAGTTTGTGCTTTATGATATTAGACCTAATAAAATTTGTATGTTCCTGGCATCAATTTGGTGTAGTAAGTATACTATAGTAATAACAAATGTTTAAAATCCATTCAGCAATCAAGGTAGTAAGTGGCTGTGGCAGGACTTGCACCAGAGATACAAATAGTAGGCCAGAATTAGGCATTTTTAAATATGAAATTTGGGACTGCATACTGTAAGTAGTCTTGTACCATATTCCTATCGGAAATGCAACTTGAACCTAAAGATGGGCAAGACAGTTTTCTAAGACATCCATTTATTCAATCTAAATTATAGAGACTGATTTCCAAAATGGAGAGAGCACTCACAGGTTTGCAAGTTCACCCACACTTGACTTCATATGCACTTTCCATTAAATGATCCAATAATCAGAAAAGGTCCAGTATAAATATGATTTCATACTTCATTTAATCTTCAGAAATACACCCAAAAGCCAATTGAATACAGTTTCATGCCCTGTGAGCTACTTACAGATCTCCTAATTTGCTGACTGTGCTAAAGTGCAGGTATAAAGATGTGTAGGCAAATTATATGAAGCAAAAGTGCAAAAGATATCCAAAGTCAAAAAAACTCTTTGCAACGAAACTCCCACAGCTCCCAGCTACTGGCAGCTACTCCCTTATCCCAGCACTTAACCTCCTTACACAAAAGCTTAATCAGAGGGCTGTGGGAAGTTTTTTTTTATAACATACAATTTGTCTGCATATCATATTTCTGATGATTAAATGAAGTATGAGATTGTATTTATATTGGACATTGTCTGATTATTGGATCACTTAATTGAAAGTGCATATGAAGTCAAGTGCGGGTGAACTTGGAAACCTCAGAGTGCTCTCTTCATTTTAGAAATAATGTTGCTACAGTTTGGGCTTTGCCAGACCAAGGATGAGCACTGATCCTAGTAAAAGTTAGTGCTGACCATGTTTTGTGGATAAATTATAGAGGCCATGTGTAAAAAAAAAAAAAAAAAGTCACCTACCTAGCAACTCAGCTACCCCGACAACACATTTTGGCATAAACCTAGTGCCCCTAATAGGATTACTGTGGCATGTAAGCCAGCCATCTGAATGTGCTCATTAGTGGCACTCCATACAGCAAAGATGGGTCAGTTGGTAGAAATGGGTCAGTTGACGTGCAGGCTTCCTTCCTTCACAAAAACATAAAGAATGATTTGAGAAATGAAGTTTGTGTTGACTCATTGAAGGAAGCCTGCAGTGCAACCCTTCCATTTGAAAATCTCAGCTACTGTGACCTTTGGACTTTCATACAAATTCATCTGTAACTAGTAATAAGTTAAGTTAGTCAGAAGCAGTGACAGGACTCAAACGTGTAAATCTAGAGAAAACAGATTATAGGATGGTAAAAACAAACTGTCACAGACTGTTCTGACCCTTAAATTTGAATGGGATAGACTAGGAAAGAACCCATTATATTAAAACTTCAGCCTCATTTAGAAGCCTGAATGTGGAATGTAATAGTCCTGGTTCTCGGCATTAGTGCTAGCACTGCTAAATAAGAATAACAATTAATCAGCCATAAGAAATGCTTCATAGATTCAGTGTATTAATTATAGGAGTGTGTAGTAATAATTTTGCAGACATATTGGCTCTGACCAGAGTTCGTTTTAAAATAGGAATTAGGTATCCATAACAGCTTGAAATATGTACAATATATTGTGGTAGAACATTCATCTCAACTGTATGTATTCATCTTATTACAGAAAGCAGTAAGATTGTCCACCTGGTTAAATACCAATATTGTTGGTTAGTGAGAGGCCTAGATAAGTTAGGGATTTATGTTTATTCTTAAATGGTAGTTGTGTTTGTGCGATATTGCAATAAGTATGATTAGTTGGTAGTGCTGCAGAGTTGGTCCAGTTAAATTTGTGTCCTGATTGTTTATCACATGGATCCACGTTAAGTATTTCTCTTCTTTTTCTGACAGGATACAATTAAAATATCATCAGTAAACAGTGAATGTTTTAGTGAGCCATTACCATATTTAAATCCAGTAGTATTTTCAGTATCTCTACTTGCATTGGACAGAAGCTATATTGAGATAACAAAAAGGAATGGAGAAAGAGGAAAACCTTAATTGTGTGGGTCAATGTAGGGGAAAGAAAGAAGGAAGAAAGTGAGTTACATACATACATACATAGATAGATACATAGACAGTGTCGGCAGGTAAGGGCCTATGGCCCACCCAGTCTGCCCATTTAAGTTTGTAAGTTCAGTTTATGTTTTCCAGGAAGTCTGTCGCCCCTTACCCCTGACCTCCAGAATTCCTTTATGTCTATCCCATGCATTCTTAAATCCCGTGATTGTTTCAGCCCCACCACTTCCTCTGGCAGGGTGTTCCACTTGTCCACCACCCGTTCTGTGAAGAAATTCTTCCTCACGCTTCTCTGAATCGCCTCCTCCAACTTAATCCCATGCCCTCTAGTCCTGGAACATCTTTTTCGCTTAAAAATAGTGCATTCCTGCACCCTGTTCCTCCCTGTAAGATACTTGTATGTCTCTATCATATCCCCTCTCTCCCTCCTCTCCTCCAGGGAGTACATGTTCAGTGCCTTCAACCGGTCCTCATAGGACTTGTGATGCAATCCATGCACCATCTTTGATTGAGTTGTTGATTTGAACTTTCGCAACTGGGTGTTTATAGACAAGTTTTATCCAAGTTCAGAACTTGTCTTCCAATTCAGTCTTCTCAAGAGTTTGGAATAAGTATCATCATTCTATCATGTTGAATGCCTTCCCCGGATCCACTGTGTCTAGAATGGTACTGGTGGTAGTTGTCCAGTTTGCTTCAGTTTCTTGTGAAAATTTGTGGTATCCTGAATGAAACTGCTATTAGCTGTCACTGGTGATTTTAAAGTGACTTCTATGAGCCCTCAAATGTTCTCCGTGAGTGGGCCAGTTCCCGAGATGATGGGCTGACCTGGGCTTTCAGGTTTGTGTACTATGTCTTTGGCAGCAGATAGAATATTTCTGAGGTTTATTTATTTATCTTTCTGTGGATGTTTGGTAGTGATTCAACGATTTTTTGTTTCTTTGTATATTTTCTCAAGAGTTTGTTGCTTCTGTCAACTGTCTGTGTGCTTGTTTGACGTAGTCCTCTGTATTCATGACAACTAAGACCCCTCTTTTGTCAGCTTGTTTTATTTTATTATAATGTTATGATTATTTTGCAGTGTTTGTATTGCCATCTTCTCAAGTGGTGTAATATTATAAAAGAGTTTCTGCTGTTTTCTTAGGATCTGGGAATGTCATTTTTGAAGGAGGCGGTCAATGTAGGCATATAATTTGGGTCTGTGTCCTCTTGAAGATGTCCATTCTGGTGATTCCTTTGTGCAGTCATACTGCACTGTTTTAGTGTTGCTTTCATCAAAAAACATATCCCTTTAGGTGAAGTCATCTGAAGTATTCCTCCATCTCGCCACAGAATCTAATTTGATCAAATTCCTGCTCATGGCAGAAAGTAGCCCTTGGATAATATAGATGTTTCAGCTGGAGTAAGGTCTTTATTTGAACTGTTGATTACTGTTTTACAGTGTATCATCCTTTTACATAGTATTGGTGTCATGGTTTACTTCACCTGGTCAAGTCTAGGAGTTATAACATAGTACTTTCTTTCTTGTAGTTTTCACATTTGTATATGTGATAGCCCATCTTTGAACGCAATCACAGTTGAATGCTGGTTGCATACTGTTGTTTTCTTGAAGGGTGCAGGAAAGTTCAGAAATATTTTTAAGGGAAGATTTTCTGCAGTAGATTTGATGAATATGGTGACTCCTGATTTTTTTCAGATGTCATTTGACACATTTGTTCTGCATACCTTAAACCGTATGTTATTCGCAGTGTGTTGTAGATCATGCCTTTGGTTTAATATTCTGTTTTTACATGCCATTAAGAAATAATGTTGATGTCTAGTTTGGGTTCCTTTTTCCTCATGTATTTATTTATTTGAAAATGGGTAACCAGAAAAGGCATGCTGAGTTGGAACTCATTTCTTGGTGTGACCCTGGAGAGGGGGGACAAATAAGTGCATAGTAAGTACAAGTAATGCTACGTGGTAAATGAATGAGAATCAAGATGCATTTTGAATGAGAAACAAGATACATTTTAGATACATTTGTGAATATAATATACAAAATGGCAGTGTTGTGCCAGTACAATATATCATATACAGAGATTGGTAAAAGCAAATAACAGATATACATAAGAATGCAGATAGATTTTTGGCAAGGCAAGGCAAGGCAATTTCATTTATGGCTCACTTATCCCAAGGGTGCAGGGAGCTTCGCATGCATTTATCAGTTAAAAACATAACACAAATCATCAACTAAGCACAGCAATTAAATGCAATCTGAGATACAGGAAAAGCAATTCAAACATCCAAGCTGTAAGGTAGGTTAAACAGATGACTTCTTAAGCCCCTTTTAAACACCTCCACTGAGCAGGAGCTCCTCATATGGAGAGGCAAGGCGTTCCATATTACTGGAGCCACCACAAGAAAGCTTTGTCACCAGATTGTTTAAGCATGATCATGGGACAGCCAGCAAGAATTCCTTGGTGGAGCAGAGAGAGTAGGTGAGAGCACATCAGGCCAAGCATTCTTTGAATTAATTCCCAGTAATGTAAGCTAAAAGATCCATAGGCTAAACCATAAGAAATAAGGGCAGGTGCCCCTTAACACCAGCACAAAGGAGAGACATGGGGCAAGAGCAAGAGGGGGAAATGAAGTTTAGTATTAGAGATTTAGGAGATCAATAGAAGGAGGAAAAGTGAAGGGAGATCTGGAGTTTGTTTCAAGTAACATGGAGCCAAATGGAGAAAGTCAATTGCACAGAGGTAGACTGGCATGTAGGGAGACACAAGATTTGAGAATGGAAAGAGTGGAGATTGGGGAATCAGAAGAGATGAGTTGCAGAACTGCCATTTCATTTGACAAATTGTGGTATCTTCATTTTCATAGTAAAGGAGAGATTGTAGCCATAGTGGTCTTTGGAAAACATGAGTTGCTGGATAGTTTGATACCCTTTTTAGCCCATTAAATGTCTTGTACACAGATGGTAAAATACACAAACTTTTGGGGTCGCACAGGTCCCTTCATTAGGTGCAGTAGCATTCTGAACAGAAGAAGCTCTACTTATACCTAAAGGGCTCCTGATGCCATTGGAACAACTTTGAAAAAATATGACATTTGGACACCATTCAGCTTATATACTGTATACATTTTATTCTGTAATTAGCACCCTTATTTCATTACTATTAGGTACATTTACGTGAAAACATGATCTCCATCGGTTGTGGCTGCTTGTGACATCACAGTTCTGTTTAACATCAGAATTTGTTGCTGTGTAGATAAATATATTATAAATAAGAAAGCATGATGTCAAGTGTAACTAAGCAGCCACAGCAGGTAAAGTGTAGGGGCAGTCATCTTGTTTTCATGCAGTTTTCCATAGTAATAAAGCAAAATGGGGAATTGTGATTGGTTGGGCATCCATGGCACTCCAGACATTACCTCATGGGTTTTAGCCCACCTGATAGGCTAGTGATGCACATGACCCTAGGATCAAATTTCTAGTATATCCAGGTCCCAAAAACCCCTGCTCTCCAGTTTTGAAATGTGCATCTGATCAGGCAACAAGCACACCAGGGATCCCTGTCTGCTCCACACAAAGGTAGGCCTTTGAGCTTATAAGGATATAACACTTAATCTGAAGCTTACTGGGAAAAAAGCAAGTGATGTGTGTTGTTTTTTATTGCCCAGTATGGGACTATATAGGAAAATGTGTAAAACGAATAGGTATAAGAGCACGTTTATCTAGTCTGCAGGCCTTTGTTTTCTGAACCCTGCAAAGATTTAGATGCTAAAATTAGTCTAGAATGCTTAATTCAGAGTTATGTCGACTTGATCAGTTCCCTAAGCTTCGTTTGCAGTGCTCATTTTAAAATTTGTCTTAGGGATGTCGCAAACGCCACGATAGCGTGTTGTTGTAAAGAGAATGCAAAGAATTACGTTTCCAGTTTAAAGGTTATATTACCCGCTTAGGGGTTGTTTTTCTTGTGGTTTTCTCTTGTTGGTTCAGTGAGGAGAGTGTCCCTTGGTCTGGCCTTCAGGCCTATGGGAGCCTCTGAGGCCTCTCGCCCCCCGCGTGGACCCCCTGTTCCCTTCCCGGTCCTCCTCCCTACCGCAACTCGCCATCCAGGCGTTTGCTTCTGCTCCTGCCCCCCTGGAGGCTCTTCCTAGCTACACCTTACTCCCCCTGGGCTGCGTGGACCACTGGAGTTCATTTTTTGAGCGCGGTCCGCCTCTCTAGGTCCACGTGCCTGGATCGCGCATTGCGCGTGGTAGGCTTCTTGGCCTACCGTCCCCACGTGGTTCCTTGCTCCTCCCCCTAGCTCCCTGGGATAGTTCTATGCCTCCTACCTTCCCCTAGGCTGCTCCTACTACCGCTCGGCCTGGGAAGGCAGAATCCCGTCCTCGCACTCACGAGGCCTCCTTCGGGAGGGGGACCGATCTGCCTCCAGGAGTAGGGAGGGCTCTTATTGCGAGTGCTTCTCGGGGGCCCAGCATCTGTTATGCCGGCTGATTCTTTGTTTGGCAGTCTCTGGGTCACGGCCTTTGTTCTCCTGTCGTAATAGTGGGGCCAGGGAGGAGGGAGCTACTGGCATTCTTCCATTAGACCTTCCCTAGGGGGAACTGCTTCTTCGAGGGCTTGGCTTGTAAGGCCCCTCATAGCAAGGCAGCACAGCGTGTCTCCCCCTACATTACGTGCAGAGAGCCTGGATCCCCCAGGCTTCACAGCTCCTCCCCTGGATCTCTCCCACAGTGACTCAGGTGTCGAGATCCCACCCCCAAGGGACAGTTACAGCCAGGGCCCTATGTGAAACCGCACCTGAAGGGTCTCTCCCACAGCGACCCCTCCAGTTTGTGGTCCCACCAAGAAACACAGGTCCTTGTCTCTTCCTTCTCCTGGGTCCCTCCCACAGCGACCCGGGCGTTAAGATCTTGCGCTCTCAGGACCACCTACCCTGCTGCGCCATGGATCCCTCTCTATAGCAACCCATGCGCGCTTGTTACTGCAGGAGACCCTCCCGATAGAGACAACCACCTCATCCCACGCCTCCGGGGTCTCTCCCACAGTGCCCCCGAATACTGGCTAGCCCCCCAAAGAAACTGATACAGACATCAGGCAATAGTCTTCCTTCCTTGCTGAATCAATAGGGTACAAAAGGACCCCCACAGGGCATTGCACAGCTCTAATCTAAGGCCTGCCTTCTTCTCTCTCACCAGATGGTCAAAGCCAAGAAGTGTTCTGCTTGCAACACTACCCTCTTACCCCAAACCCCGGGGCCCCTCTGCTCCGCCTGCCTGCTCGACGACAATGACTCATCCATGGAGCAAACTCCCACCATGGGACCCAGCAATCCAGGGCCCAGTGGCTCCACATGGATGGACCCTGGCTCCCTCCTGATTCAAAAATCAGCAGGCCGCGGTCGCTATGATGGAAAGCCAGCAGAACTTCATGCTGAAAATAATGGAAAAACTTGAATCCCTCACTCAGCACAGAATCATTCCGGCGACTCCGGAACCAGACAAGGAAGGGGGGCAACCGGAGGAGCATCCAGACCGTGAGGACACCTTACCAGAGAATCCTCGCGAGGATGCTGATGAGGACAAGGACATCCCAGAGGAAGAGGATGGGGTAGAATCGGTTGAAGAGGATGCGGAACCTCCGACTACACCGTCTCTCACTTTGAAGTTGTGTTCCTTTGACACGGTCCCAGGTCTCATGAAGATTATTAAAGCCACTATGGGGTTCGACATCGAGGAGAGTAAGCCCGAGTCGAAACTCGACCCCATGATACAACTGAAAGTGTCGAACCCAGAGACCTTCCCAGTATGCCCAGCTATTGAGGATCTCTTCAATAAAGAATGGCAATCCACAGAACCAGGCAGAATGCTGAACAAGAAAAACCTGGACAGAATGTATCTGGGTCAAGAGGAAAAATCTGGTACCTGGTGCAAAGCCCCAACCATCGACCCACAGGTGGCAGTTCTCAGCAAGAAAACAGTTTTACCATGTGGAACAATAGCTCTCAAAGATCCTACAGACAGGAAAGTGGAGGACATGCTAAAGAAGGCATTTGAGATCGAGGGCACCGCAGCAAAAGCAGCCACTACTGCCATCTACACAGCCCAAGCACAAATCTGTTGGCTCAAAGAACTTCAGGAACAAGCCAACCCAAAGTCCAGGGAGGCAGAACTCTTAGAATGCACCTTAGATGAGGCAAAATACCTTGCCGACATGGCAGTAGACACCCTGCGCCTACACGCCAGGGCCACAGCTATCACCAATCGTGCCCGGAGAGCATTGTGGCTGAAATTGTGGGACGCTGACAATGAATCTGAGACTTTACTGCAAAATTTACCTCTGGGGGGGGAGTATGTGTTTGGGGAGGGGCTACAGGATTACCTAAAACAAAAGGAGGAGGGTAGAGACCTCCTTAAGAGTAAAGCCAGATACAACTACCTCCCCTCATTGAGGCAGAGATTTCGGGGTGGGAACAGGCTATACCAACCCTGCAGGGACACGGCACAGCAAAATAGTTCTTTTCGAGGCAGAGGTGCATCCCACAGTTTCTGTAGCCCCTACCCACAGGCCTGTCAACCGTCCTTCTTCAGAGTCCGTGGCCAAAAATTAGGGGGACGAGGTAGAAGTTACAGGGGGAAGCAGCAGTGACTATGCCCCCACGACCATTCACAGTCAGGGTCCCTACCCCCCAGTGGGGCAAAGGCTGTCATTATTCTCACACCATTGGTTCAACACAACCTCGGACAGGTGGGTCCGGGAGGTGGTTGCAAGGGGGTACTCCATAGAGTTGTCCCACCCCCAAATCCCCCACAGATTTGTATCCTCCCCAATAGCCAAAAGAAAGGTGACCCCTCACCAAGTCCAACGCATCTTGTTGGAACTAATTTGGAACAGGGCCATCCAGCCCGTCCCCATGCACGAACAAAAACTAGGAGTCTACTCAATATTCTTCCTCGTGCCCAAGAAGTCAGGAGAACTCCGACCTATTCTAGACTTAAAACACCTCAACCAACATGTGGTGTGCCACAGATTCAAAATGGAGACCATACGATCAACTCTACGCAGTCTCTGGGTAGGCGACTACCTGACGTCCATAGATTTAAAGGATGCATATCTTCACATCCCTATCATTCAAAAGCACAGGCAATTCCTCAGTTTCCACATCTTGGGCCACCATTATCAGTACCAGGCCTTACCTTTCGGCCTCACATCAGCCCCGAGAGTGTTCACCAAGGTCTCCATAGTCCTGGTGGCCAGGCTCAGAGAGCAGGGACTGGATATCATACCCTACTTGGATGACTGGCTCATTCGAGCACGTTCCAAGGAGCAGGCCCTACAGGACACAGCGACCACCTCACAGGCACTCGAGGAGCATGGTTGGGTGGTCAACCGGGAAAAGAGCCATCTTATTCCCACCCAGCAGATCGAGCATCTGGGAGCACTGATCAACTCAGCCCATGGATGGGCAAAACCGTCCCCCTCGAGGGTCATCAACCTGATAACCCTGGCCCGTCAAATGAAAGACCACCACCAGACAACCATGGGCCACATAGCCCAGTTGTTAGGGTGCATGGCATCATGCATAGATCTCATACCCTGGGCCAGGTGGCATATGCGCCCACTCCAGACATACGTCCTCACTTGGGGAGCACCGAATGAACACAATCTGCAGGTCACTGTCCCGCTACCACCGTCAGTGAGACTCTTACTAGCATGGTGGACGGTGGAATCGAACCTCACCAGGGGAGTCCCCCTGGAGGCCTCCTACATGGCCACAATAGAGACGGATGTGAGCCTGTCCAGCTGGGGAGCATGCCTGGGAGATTCAACAGCCCAGGGCCTATGGTCACCAGTGGAGTCCAAACTGTCCATCAGCATCCTGGAGATGAGGGCTGTATACCATGCGCTCAAGACCTTCAAGCCCCTCGTATGCGGCCAGTCAGTCCTGATATGCTCCGACAATTGGGTCACAGTGGCCTACATTGCAAAACAAGGCAGTACTAGGAGCAGAGCCATGCTGAGGGAGGCAACGTCAGTCCTCCATTGGTCTCAATCCAACCTCAGCCATCTAGGTGCAGTACACCTTGCAGAAAAACTCAACATACACGCAGATTGGCTCAGCAGACAACAGGTGCTCCCAGGAGAATGGCGGTTGCATCCCGATCTATTCAGATGATCCAAAGTACATGTAACCATAGATCTCATGGCAACATGGGAGAACACACAGGTCAAGGATTATTACTCATGTTTCAGGGAGGGTCACTCCCAGGGAACCGACGCCCTATCTCAACCATGATGTTGGGAACATGCATACGTGTTCCCACCCCTTCCCCTAATTCCCCAGGTACTAGCCAAGATACGGGCATCGCATTGCACCATCATACTAGTGGCCCCCTTCTGGCCACGAAGAACATGGTTCGCCACAGTTTGCGAGATGTCCTTAGTCAGCCTCAGATTGCCTCACCAAGCAGACATGCTCTCCCAGGGCCCAGTAGTCCACCCGGCCCCGCGGACACTGAAGCTCACGGCCTGGCTCCTGAAAGGAGGAGACTAATGGAGGCAGGCTACCATGACTCTGTCATTAGTACCATATTACAGTCCAGGTGGACTTCCACCACCTCCACTTACGGTAGACAATGGTCTATATTCTCAAAGTGGTGTCAAGAAAGAGGTAAGGTACCCGAGCAGACAGACATGGCTACCATCTTGCTATTCCTACAACAGGGAGTGGACAAGGGCCTAGCCCACTCTTCTCTCAGAGTACAACTGTCCGCTATGGAGTGGCCACGGGGCCCATTGGGGGGTACAGCCTGGGAGCACACCCCGACGCCCTGTGCTTCTTGAAAGCGGTGGAGATACTCTGACCAAAAACGCGACCAACCATCGCACCTTGGGATCTCCCACTGGTCCTCGATTCCTTCAGCTCAGCACCCTACGAACCACTTCATGAGGCGGACCTGTTCTGGGTCGGCCTCAAGACATGCTTCCTGGTGGCCATCTGCTTGGTCAGATGGATTGGAGAACTAGGGGCTCTATCGTGCACAGAACCCTGCACTGTTTTCACCCCTCAAGGAGTCCATTTACGAACTGTCCCAGCCTTCCAGCCCAAGGTGCCCACTGCATTCCACAGGGAATAGCCCATTGAGCTGCCCACCTTCCCGGTGGATGCACAGCAGGGCACTCGGTCGGTGCCACATCACCTGGATGTCGGATCCACCCTCTCTGTCTACATAACCAGAACGTGGCCCCTCCCTAAGACGGAAAGATTGTTTGTCATCGCATAGGGACAAAGGCAAGGCAGGGCAGCCTCCAAGTCCACGATCGCCGGTTGGCTAAGGAGAACCATTCAGAATGCTTACCTAGCAAAACAAATGATACCCCCTCAGGGTATCAAGGCCCATTCCACCAGGGCAGTCACCACATCCTGGGCAGAAAGGGCCAATGTGTCCTCCGAAGACATATGCAGGGCGGCTACTTGGAGCTCCCTGCACACATTTGCCAGACACTACAGACTCGAACACCTGCATGCTATACAGCCCACTTTCGCCACACAGATCCTTCTAGCAGCAACTTCATCCCCTCATTCATAGACCGCTCTGTTCCCTCCCTTGGGTACTACACTGCTTCTTATCTACCCATGAGGTAATGTCTGGAGTGCCATGGATGCCCAACCAATCACAATGGGTGTTTACTCACCTGGTAAAGGTGATTGTGTTGGTTGGCATCCATGGCACTTCCAAGGCCCTCCCTTCAGAGTGCTCAGAGTGACCGGGACTGAAGGTCCATTTAATCATCACCAGGCTTAGGAGGGGAGCAGCTGCAGTGAAGGTTTACAGTCGGTCCCTACAGGATTGAGATTAGATTGTAAATAATAGGGATAATAAAATTCGGCCTACTGGCCACTAAGACTACGTTGTAGCTAGCATCATTTTTCATACCATCATTGTTTGGTCTTCCTTGCATTGTTTTTTTCTCTTGCACTTTACTAACCTTGATTTCAGCTATGGAAGATTCGCACTGGAGAGCAGGGGTTTCTGGGACCTGGATATACTAGAAATTTGATCCTAGGGTCATGTGCATCACTAGCCTATCAGGTGGGCTAAAACCCATGAGGTAATGTCTGGAATGCCATGGATGCCAACCAACACAATCACCTTTACCAGGTGAGTAAACACCCATTACTTACAAATAAAATATTAAATATAAAGTGAACCTTGTCTAGATCTAACATTTGTAAAAATGGTGCAGTGTCAGGGACTCTTTAACAATAAATTGTTTCAAAATAATTGATGTAGGATAGTTTAGGTACAGTGAAAAGTGTACTGGTCATGTACAAGTGGGTCTGAAGGCAATAGAGAGGAAACAGGTCTTCAGAAATGAGGGCATGCCTTTGAAGGAAGTGCTAAGATATTCCTAAGAGAGGGGTAGGATAGGCACATTGAAGTGTTAAAGAAAGAATGTGAAAGGCTTTGTTACAGGAACACAGTCAGTTTAAAACAAAAACATGAAATAGTACACTGTGGCCTAGATATTCAAACTGCGCCCAAAAAGTGCGCAATAGCAGAAGCAAGCGCAAGTCTATTGCACCCATGAGCAACAAAAAAGGAGCAGGCCAAACTGTGCCTACAGCCAACGACTGAATATCGCACTACCTGCGACATAGCGCAACTAGGGAGGGGAAGCTGAGCAGTCCAGAGGCACCATAGCGCAACCAGGGACGCCCCCCAGCTGCAGAGCAATGTAACTGCACAATCAGGGAGGTAGGGGCTCACCACCCATACCACAGATGGGCACAGGAACACACAGCAGAACAGACATTGTCCCCCCACACCCCAAGCACAGCACAACCAGGGGAGGGCTGGAATAACCACTGGTCCATGGAGACAAGCAACCAACCCACAGCCTGACCATGGTGCCCCATCACACCTACCGGCAAGCTGTGACTGGCACACAAGGAGGGCAGACCACCCTGTGCCACACCATCCCCCCCAGTGCACAGCACATCCTGCACCGTGACCCCCAGACACCTCCCCATGAGCAGTGACCACCACAGCAGGAAACCCCATGCATGCCACCACCCCCACAGTGTCAATGCAACCCTGTGCACCACAGAACCATGCAAGCCAGCCCCACCATGAGCACCCATCAGCAGGTTGCAGCACATGGCAATGCAACAATGGCAGACAAAGTGCCACCACGCACAGTCCCCCGAGGTACTGCTGAGAGACCGACCATGCATTGGCACAAGAGTTGCCCCATATGGGACGGTCGTGTCCTTGATACCTCCACCAGTGGTACAGCGCTCTGCACAGTATTCCAGTGACACACCCCGGCCCACCACTGGCCACAACAGCCAGCAAAGACACCCACAGTGGTGCGTGGAAGCATGCACCACCCCAGATGCCACACAGTGTCTGGACAGACACCCACCCATACCCAAGGTCACAACAATACAGGGATGCAGAGGTGGGGCAACCAAGCCCCCAATGTGGGCCCATGTAAGCCGTGTACACACAACCTGCAGTCCACCATGGCACTTGAGTGCCAACCACCCTGCGCAGGCACCATGGACCAATACACTACCAGTAGTCACCCGGAGCACAAGCCACAGACAGTGGGGCACACCCCTGCAACACACACAAGACACAGCATGGAGGTGGAACAATGACCATGTCACCCACAGTGCCACCTGAGCCAGGCATGCACCACACCAGTGACATGGGCAACCCAGCAAAGCGACGGGTACAGTGTCCGCCCTGCAGGGAATGCCACCACTGACATGCCAGCAGACCATGCAGGTCACAGACAGGCATGTGTGTCAGCTGCACAGGCCATGGATGGGCCGATGGGTGCACCATGGACACAGAGCACACACCATGGACCACTGCACACAGTCATCCAGTGCACTGGGAACAACACACACAACACAGACACTGACTGATATCTACCCCCACACCATAGACACCTCCACACGGACACACACACATACCCATGACTGCACCACCCCTGATGCCATGCACACCACTGCAGCTGAGCACCTATAGCCCACTGCAAATCAGAGACCACCACGGTATTCATATAAAAGTCAAATGTATTATAAAAATATAAAAATCAACTATGTACATAAATAACTATATACAGGTTTGTGGTGGGGACACAAAAAGGTGGGGGTGGGCAGGGGAAGGGTGGACAAATGGGATGGGATAGGAGGGTGTGTGGTGGGTCCAGGGAGGGAGGGGAAGTCATGGGCCAAGGGGCTACTGGTTGTTCCGCCGGTTCTGGCTCTGGTGCCCCCTGGCTCTATGCCTTCGAAGAACCCCCGACTCATCAATCCTCCAAAGAATCGTCACAGTCTCACGGGCCAGAATAAGGAGCTCCCACAGGGTGTCCCTGATCTCCCTCAGATGTCTCGCACCTAGGACAAGGGAGAACAGTCAACAGGTGTGAATGCACAACCCCATACAGCCCACCCACTGTGCATGGCATACGGCCATGGGACATACCACTGTGATGGTGTGCGACCAGCCACAGTGATCATGTCCACAGGACCTGCCCACCCAGGCGCATACAGCCATGCAGAATGCTGCACACACCCACCGGCCAAGTCATGCACAGCACCACCGTGGCCGTCTAGTGACATGGCTATGTGGTGCAAAGGCAGTGGCACAGCCATGCACCTGGTGAACACATGGACCACCAGTGATGTACACCCAGACATGCATTGCCACTGGACAGTGTTGACTGTAACAAGTGGCGTGCATGGCAGTGATGTCAATGAATGGTGGCCATGCCCCGCTGCCCACCTTGTCACACAGCATGCAATATTAATCATGGATGTCTGGCACTCACCCACATCAGGTAGGTCAGGTGGCTGTTGCTGGTCCTCGGCCCACCTGGCTGTGGCTTCCACTCCCTTCTGCTCCGCACACAGTCGGTGCAGTTCTTCCGGGCCTGTGGGGACAAAAAGGAGAGAAGAACATCAGTACATTCCTGAAGCAAAGTCCCCCTGCCCCAAGGAGTGTGCTCTCCCCACCCAGCCAGACCCACCCACCCCACACCCTGTGAACACTGCCACGGCCAACCCCATACTGTCCCTCCCCTATGTGCTGGACACATACAACACTGCGACCCATATGGATGATAAAAGTGTGTTGACGGAACCCCTACCTGGACGTGGCACCGTGCCCCTCCTGGCACGTGACCTCAGTTGGGCCAGTAGCTCCGGCTCCCTCCTCTGCAGGTCACCATATCGGTGCCTGCACTGCTCAGCAGTACGGCCCCTGCCTGTTGCCTCCTTGAGAGCTGTGGCCACCTCCTGCCACACCTGGGTCCTTGCCCTATCCAGGGGGGCCTCCCCAAAGAGAGGCCCATGGTGTGGCTCTACTATGGCCACCAGATTAGCTAGTTCGATGGCCATCCAGGGAGCAGCTGTTCTCCGCGCCATTGCGATAGCTATAATAGGCAATATGGCACTCTGCAGCACAGTAGCCCACGTGCAGATGCTGTGCAGTACAGTGCTGCCATTCCCTATCGCGCTGTTACTGAACAGCGCGATAGAGGTGCACCTATGCCTGATGCATGGCGCTAAGGGGAAAAGGTCGGGCACAGGGTCAAGGGTCTCTGGCGCAAGGCCACACACAGCGCCATCGGATGACAATGCGTGTAGTGCGATTGGCTGCCTGTGTGCTAGCGCCACAGTGGATTATTGGGCAGTTGGACCATTGCGCCTATGAAGGCCCATTGCCACAGCGCCATGTAGTGACCTTCACTATAGCGCCACTGGCACAATGGTGGCCGTGCCCTGCATTGCCTACTGCGCACAGCACGTCATCAGTGCGGCAGACGCCTGCGTCAGCAACCTGGCATGAGCAGTGAGGTGTACTACGCATGCCACAGAACTGCGCCATTGGCTCAGCACGTTCGACACAATTGCGCAAAGCGCAACAGTGCAATATTCAGCCGTCATATGCAAATCATCTGATCAGCCATTCAATGGCGCAGCACTGCAATTTGCATCTAATTAAAGTTGCTCCTCACCTCATTTGCATGGACTGCGCTATAAAGGTGCAACAATGTGCTGCAGTGGCCATAGTCAGTTACTGCAGTTTATTGGTGAGTTGCATGCCATGTGGGAGTGTGGACTGTGGATTCAGGGACATGCATGGGACTGCACAGTCACAGGTAACAACTGCCATTCTTACAGGCTACATAATGACCGAGCACATTCTTGGAGAGGAGGACAACAGTGGTGGGAGGAGGAGGAGGCTGAATTTTACTAAGGCTGAAACTGAGGCCCTTTTTGAGGCCTACCTGGCTCAGGAGCCACTGCTCAGTGGACGGCGGGGCACCACTCAGGCCCGTGCTGCTGCATGGGAAGAGGTGGCACGTGCTGTGAACCTGCATGGCAGTCACCAGTGCTCCGTGTAGGAGTGTAAGAAGAAGATGGGCACAAACAGGAGGAGGGTAAAGGAGAAGGTGACTGTCATCAGGGCAGCATGTGCTGCAACAGGTAGGGGACAGCCGGAGGTGGTACAGCTAACCCCAGCGGAGGACAGACTTGCTGCAAGCATGCACCGAAGTGCCATAGAGGGAGTTCCGGGCAGTGGCTTCCAGACGGGTGGTGGCCCATCTCTGCATGGTAAGTCATGGTCTGTCTGGGGGGCAGGGTGGGTCACACACAGTAACGTGACTTGCTTCCCTTACAGATCCTGGCGTCTGCATGGGTCAGCGGTGGTGGGCCTGTCCACCTGCGGACAGTTGGATGAGTCGGAGGTGGGACCATCCACCTCCACAGGTATGTGTGGATCTGTACGACAGTGGGGCCGCCTGGCTGTCCACACTGATGTCGTTGAGACAGGTGTGGAGGAAGCCCTGCCTGTGTACCAGCATGCTGGTGTCCATGGATGCCAGCACGCTGCTGGGCTGTGGCGGGGCAGAGTCGGCACCAGTGATGATGACACGACCCGTCATGGGCAGTGACACGTGTGTGCCACAGGATGGACACACAGCAGGCACTCGCGCCCATGGCTGTGGTTGGTGCCACCGTGGGGGCCTGTGTGTCAGCACAGTCCCAGGCTGTGCCTGTCAGCACCAGTGGGGCAGCACTGGTGTCTGTTCAGGACAGTGGGGCTGTTGCGGCCACTGCGGCAGCACCACTGAGCCCTGGGTTGTGGCAGCTGGAGGGGCAGCATCAGCAGTCACCCACCGGGCCTGGGGGTACAGGGTTCAGCAGCGGCATCTGTGCACCACCTGTGGACATGCCCAGACCTGGTCCTGGTGCACAGCACCCACCCTCAAGGGGTGCTGAACATCAGGCCCTTGCACACCCAGAGGGACAGGATGCTGAGGAGGCTGATGACCTCTTGGATGAGCACACCTGCCTACTGCGAGCATCGGTCCAGCAGCAGATGCGGCTTGCGACATCCATGGAAGCACTGTGTGTGGCTCTGGAGCAGGCAGAGGAGCATCGCAGCAGGGACACCGAACGGATCCGGGCACAGATGGACCATTTGTGGGAGGATGTGAACATTGCCATTGACAGGCATGCACAGGCGTTCATTGCTGTCATGGCCACAATGGGCACACAGTCAGGTGCCCATGTGTCACGGACACCATGCAGTGCACTCTCCACCCCCCATTCCCGGCGTCGTGCGACTCCCACCCTGTTGACACTGGGTTCAGCTGTGGGCATCCCGAGCACTCCTGGTGCAGGCATGTTCAGTGTGCTGCAGACCCTTGCGTGGGCACGGTCGCGTTCATGCAGTGGAACCCCTGGGGGACCATCGGTGCCACCCCATGAGGCCAGCGGTCAGCCTGCCAGTGCTGGTGGGTCTCGGTGGAGCCTCCCACGTATCCGTGGCAGCCGTGGGACTGTCACGAGACTGACCTGTCTCCCAGCACGGCTACTGTCTGGTGCTGCCCTGTGTGCATTGTGTGTTTCAGTGGGCAGTGCATGGGTGGGTACCCGGCCCTGGACATGGACACACAGTCCACCTGCACACCCTCCCAGGTGTTGTCCGCAGTTACGTGTGCATGATGATATCTGCATTGCGCTATACACCAAAGTGCAATGGTGCCCAGTATCTGACACATGGACAGGCAGTGGGCGTGGTGGCCTGTGGACATGTGTGTTGCTAGGGTGTGCGTTCTGGGTCAGTGTGCCTTCTGGCCTCTGTGCACATTTGTTGCATTGTGTGTGTGCGTGTGTGTGTGTGTGTGTCCTTCAGCGTGGCATGTTAATCCTCACCCATCCCTGGCTGTGTGTGTGCCTCTGTGCCCCTCATTTCCCTGATGGCATGCACCCCAGTGTGGGTTCCTGCGTGTTTGTGGGTTGTGCCTTGGCCACTGGTGGTGCGCATGGCCCCATGACTTACCTGCATTGGCTGAAGTGCTCCTTCGTGATGGTGTCCCAGTGCAGCTGTGCCAGCCGGAGCAGTCGGGGGTCCCGTCGGCCAAGGGGGGGCTGCCCATCACCATCATCACCGGTGCCCCCATCGTCCCCATCGCTGTCCCCCTCTTCGACCTGTACGGCTATCCCACATTTATTGGCCATGTTGTGCAGGATGCAACAGGCCAGGAATATCCCACAGGCCTTTGAGGGGCTGTACTGTAGGGCACCGCCAGAGATGTCCAGGCAACGGAAACGTGCCTTCAGCATCCCGAACACCTGCTCGATGACATTGCGTGTGGTGGCGTGTGCCTCATTGTAGCGTTGCTGCGATGGGGTCGTGGGCCACTGGTAGGGTGTGAGCAGCCAGGGATGGAGTGGATATCCACTGTTACCTGTTTGTAGAGGGTGGAGGTTAGTTTGGTGATCAGCATCGCCCTGTCCCAAGCCATGTAGGCCACTACCCATGGCACCTCTGACCATGCCCCCCCAGGCCCTATATTTGTCCATTTGATTTGCATACTCACCCACTAGGTGTCCAGTGGGGATGTCCCCACTCTCAAATCTGTTGCACAGTGCTGAATGGTGCCAGATGAAAGAATCGTGTGCTCCCCCAGGGTGCGTGGCACAGACATTGATGATGCGCCCCCTGGCATTGCACACCACCTGGCAGTTGATGCTGACATAGCCCTTTTGATTTATGTATGTGACCCCCTCGTGGCCAGGTAGTGTGCGTATGGCCACATGGGTGCAGTCTATTGCTCCTAGCATGCCAGGCATACGTGCTACCCTGTGGAACTCCTGTATATTTGCTATGTGCTCTGCCGCTGTGCTGGGGAAATGGATATACTCTTCAGCATGTGGCAGCAGTGCGCTGAGGAATTGGGTGAGGTGGCATGACGTGGCCGACTGGGTTATGCCTGTGGTGTCCCCGGTTGGTCTCTGGAAGGTACCCGTGGCGAGCAAGCACATGCAGGCTGTTACCTTTGTCTCCACTGACAGAGCATGGCTCCGTCATGTGGGTGCCTGCATCACATCACTGCACAGCTCAGAGTCCCCTCAGAATTGCCCTGCTCAGGCGGTACTGGCCCACAATCTCAGTATCAGTGTACAGCTCAAAGCTGGTGCGGGCTCGGTACTGCCTGTTGGGGGCATACCGCCGACGGGCCCTTCCATGGCCACGCCCCCCTGCCGGCCACCTTCTCACCCCCTCATTATGGCTCCATGTGGAAGGTGGCACTGGCCATGTCCCTGGCTTATGCTTCACCCCCGGCAGCTGTGTACTGTATTCCCGCTGTCCTGACTGCTACCTCCCTGCAACGGGTACACCTGCCTGTGCTGGCCTCTGTGCTGTGTGGCTCCCCACATCTTCCTTGTGCCTGGCTGTTAACTGTGGTCTTTCCCTGGCCTGCCCTGTTCCTGCCACTTGCCCTGTCTGTGTGCCTCTGTCTCTGCCTCATGTGGCTTCCCTGTAGCATTCTTGCACCTCTTCCTTGCTCCTTTTTATTTTGGCTCATTTCTGCTATTGCGCAGTTTCTGCTTGCTCCACTGTTGCGCATTGTGCAAGTCTTTGAATATCACACTGCACCGTTTATGCATGGTTCCTCCCCCTTCAGTTGCGCATGCCTTCATTATCATTGCGCTGTTGCTCAGCATGATTTCGGAGGCGCAACTGCCTCCTGCTGAATATCGCAGAATGGCGCAAATTCGGACTTGCGCTTGAGCAACCCTATTGCACATGGCTCAACTCTTTTGAATATCTGGGCCTGGATATACTAGACAGACTTTATACAGTGCTAAATTACCAATTATATTAAAATGTAAAAAAAGTCGATCCCTTTCTTTGATGTAAAGTTTATTGAATTTTCAGTAATATGTTTATGTTTCCTTTAACAAGAACATAAAGGAGATCATGCAGTTGTAAAATGGTCCTTTCCCACCAGCAGTTTGTAAATCAGAAACACCCAGTGAAGTTCCCAAGCAACAGTAATATCCAAACAATATCAGAATCCTAACCAGCATTTGTAACACAGCCTCAGTGGAAAACACAAGCTTGCAGTTAATGGCGGTTCAAATGTGTGTACTCATTCTAGTGATGGCCAGGTTGTCTGCGACCCAGCCTGGATTCTGATCAGTCCTGTTTTGAAAGGGTCTGATTTATTTGGATTCTCCCCAAAACATTTCAGTTTTCCAGACCAGACCAGAAAAAGATCAGTGGCTTATCTGAACCAGGTCAAATGACAGAAACATACGAGCATATGAACTTGCCAGCAGAGAAAGGCCTGACAGTCTATCTAGTCTGCTTCATTGTGCAGCTCCCCATATATTTACAAGGAGAACTGCCCCCTCTCCCCATTTCCCTTTTGAACTCCCTCAACTTTCTCCTCACCCTCCACTTGCCCCCTTCTACCTGCAACTTTTCCCCTTATCCTGTCCCAACCCCTCTTGAAGCTGTCCAACATTTTTAGGGATACCACCTCCTCTGGCAGCTCATTCCACTTAGCCACCAAGGTCTCAGTGAAAAAGTGCTTCCTCATCTCCCTCCTAAACCTTTCACCTACCAGCGTAAGGCTGTATGACAAAAAAAAAAACTCAGTTTACAAGCACTGAAGCAAGGGTTATCCCAAAGGACATTGGTTCATTTCCCCTGGGGTGTGATACAGATGAGGCACACTGATGAGTCCTGGGTAGGACGAAACATGTGTCTGTGTCTTCTGTTTGCACCCTTTGCAGATTGTGTGAGGTCCCTTTGGCACCATGCATTCTTGCTTAAAGCTGAACTGACCTAAAATTTCATGGTGATTTGCATATACAGTGCATCCTATAAGGCTTTGCATTATGGAGGTATGTGTGATTTTGTATTACTTAGATTAAGGCTGTGCCCCCTAGTGGTCTTGCTCCCAATGAGGCTGAAGAGGCCCTCAGTGCTCACCCTGTTAATACCTTTATGGTACTTCAAGGTCTCAATCATGTCTCCCCTCTCCCTTCTTTCCTCAAGAGAGTACATGGTGAACTTCCTGCACCTCTCCTCATAGGCTCTGCTGGGCCTGGATCATCTTGGTTGCCCTTCTTTGGACATCTCCATCCAGCAAACTGATATTCTTATGATATGGGCATTAAAAATGCACACTGTACTCCAGGTGTGGTATTACCAGTAATATGTATAGCGGCAGAATGACCTCTTGACTATGCAGCCCAGCATCCAATTTGCTTTGGCTGCTGCTCTCCTGTAGTGTACAAAGTGTTTCAGGTCACCTGTGCTTATTACTCTCAGGTCCTTTTCTTCCTTTGACCTGGTAACCTGCACTCTGCTCAACCAGTGTTTAGTCCTCGGATCCTTTGCCTCCAAGTGCATAACTTTGCACTGTTTAGCATTGAATCCCAGCTAACTAATGCCTGATCACTTTTCTAGGCTGGCCAGGTCCTTCCTGAGTTCCTGTCTTCCCCCTCAATGCTCAAACTCCCATGGAGCTTGGTGTCATCCATGAGCTGGAAGATTTTACCCTTGATCCCACCCATGATGTCACTTATGAAGATGTTAAAAGTAACACTGGACCAAGCACTGAACCCTGTGGGACCTCACTGGTCACAGTCCTTGCTTCTGAGAATTCTCCACTGACTACCAACCTGTGGCTTTTATCCTGCAACCAGCTTCTGACCATCCTGTGAGCTTAGGCCCCACCCTCAGGTCCTTCAGTTTCATAACCAGTCCCCTGTGAGGCACTGAGTCGAAGGCCTTGATGAGGTCTAGATACAGGACATCAGCCACCTGTCCCTTGTACACTATCCTAATGACCCAAGAAGTCAATTATGTTAGTTTGGCAGGACCTCCCCAACACAAACCAATGCTGCCTTTTATCCTGGAGCCTATTTTCCTCCAGAAACCTGATAAGTCTATCTTTCAGGATGGTCTCCATCAGCTTGCCCACTATTCATAGGTTCATAGGTTGTTTCTGAGCTCTATAGAGACCAAAGTCCATTATAGCTCGCTTAAAATCTAGGGGTACCCAGTAATATCTTTATTAATCAGGTAGGAGTCTAGGGTGTGCTTGAATGCCTCCATGGTTTTCTTGCTTGCTATTGAGGTCAGGTTGACTGGTCTGTAGTTCCCTGGTTCATCCCTCAGCCCACTTTTATGGAGAGGTACCACATGCACCATTCCCCAGTCCTGGGGCATATTTCTGGACTGTAGACAGGTGTTAAGCAGGTCTGCCAGGGGACTCGCCAGATCCTATACCAGTTCTCTAAGGACCTTTGGATGCATGCCATCTGGCCCTGGTTATTTGTCCACCTTTAGGACCCTTAGGCCCTCGAGTACCCTATCCACTTGAACTGTGTAATCTGCAACTTCCCCCTCCGGACTCCACGCCCTACTCCCTTGTGGTACTGGTCCTTCCTTCTCCTGAATGAAAACTGAACAGAAATACCTGTTTAGCAGCTCTGCCTTTTCTTCACAACCTCTGTCCAACTTGCCTCCTTTTTTTAGCATGACAGTCTCTTCCTTTATGTTTCTTTTCTTCCTTGTATACCTGAAAAATGCCTTCTCTTCTGCTTTTACCCCCTGGGCTTGCTGTACTTGTCTCATGGCCTTTACTTTCTTTACCACCTTGCTCGCCTCTCTTGACTTAGCGGTTGGTATAGTCCACCTTATCCTCCTCCTTCTTCTGAGTATGTCTGTACTTTCTAAAGGCATTCCTCTTATCCTCCATTGCTTTTGCCACCTTTTTGCCAGGTCAGATGGTTTTTTGGCCGTAGCTTTCTTACTTTTGATTTTGGTATACACATTAATGGCCTTCATCAATCCCTTCTTTATTATGGCCCATTTCTGTTCCACATCCATCCCCACTCTGATCCCAGCAAGGTGTCCTTTCAGAACTTTTCCCAAGCTACCAAAGTCAACTCTCTGAAAGTCCAAGACTGTTGTCTTGGTCCTGACCATCCTTCTGCCCATATTCAGGTGAAGCCACATCATATGGTGGTCACTTCCTGCAAGTTTCACATCCACCTACACATTCTGAACCTATTCACAGTTGGACAGGACCAGATTCAAGGTGGCCCTCTCCCTAATTGGCTCCATGACATCTTGAGTCAGGAAAGCACTCTAGAAAGGATCAAGCAGTATTTGTTCCCTACTGCAGGAGGTAGCAGGGATTTTCCAGTCCACCTCAGACAGATTAAAATCCCTCATTATTACTACTACCCCCTCACTGGGCAGATCTATGATGTGGGCCCCAATACACATACAGTGCCACCCCACCCCCCTCCTGTCCCTCTATACTTTATGTACATTTTATACCCAGGTACTGCTAGGTCCCAGTTATGGTTTTGTGTGGTCCAGACCTCTGTGATGGCCACTATGTCTACCTCTCCCTCAACCAACAATGACTGCAGTTCTGCCACTTTGTTTCCCAGAATTCTGGCGTTTAGAGACACTACCCTCCACCGTGACTCTGGATCCCCTTACTCCTGGCCTTCCCCCTTCACCCCTCTCCCTTGTCCCCTCTTCTTGTCCCATCCCTCCCATCCTTCCCCTCTTCCTGCAGTCCTGCTTTGGGGGGTTGAAGCCTATTGGGTGACTAAGAGTGCTGTGCATCCTGCTGCTCCCTCCATCAGTTTGTCTACATTTTTAGTCATAAAGTCCTCCAGCTTTCCCTTCAGGACCCTTGTGCCCTTTCTACTTAGGTGTAACCTGTCTTGTACATTCAGCTCCTTGCCATCCCATATCCCTTTTAACCACCAATGCGCCCGTACTCTTCCGCCCCACCCTCCACCCTCTAAGCTATTCGTTAACCATGCCTGTATCCACTATTTTTCTTTACTGTAACCACCTCGTGATGTAACTCACGATGCCTCAAATGTTCCTTATGTCCTTGTTCATTCTTAGAACTTGTATTGTTATCCCGGGTCACCCCTGAAAAAGAGACCTCCGGGGCTCAGTAGGCCTACCCGGTCACCAAAATTTAATAAATAAATAAATAAAATTGTCAATCCTTACCTTCCTTGCTGTACTAGCCCTCAGGATTGGAAACACCTTAATGAAGGCTACCAACTTCCCTTCTGCCTTGCAGATACTTCCCACCTCATTGAACCTGTCTTGCATAGAAAACAGAAGTTGGTGGCAGAGAAGGACCACCTCTTGGCCCACCTAGTCTGCCCTATTTTCCCTACCTACTGTGCCACTGCAGACCCTACTCAGTCTCCTGTGTTTTCCCCCTTACCATATTTCTAAGGTCCCCTTGTGTCTATCCCATGCATGCTTGAATCCTGTTATCATTTTAACACCCATTACCTCCGTTGGGAGGCTGTTCCAAGTGTCCACCACCTTTTTGGTGAATAAGTATTTCCTTACATCTCCTCTGAGTCTGAGTCTCCCCCCTCCAGCTTCATAGCATGACCGCTTGTCCTCAAGCATCTTTTTATATGTAAAATGATACTTTTATGTACCTTATTAATACCTGTGAGGTATTTGAATGTCTCTATCATGTCCCCCCTTCCTTCCTTTCCTCTAGAGCGTACATATTTAATTCCTTGAGTCTTTCTTCATAGGGCTTCCAATGTAGGCCCTGCATCATTCTCATTGTCCTCTTCTGTACCACCTCTACTCTATCTATGTGCTTCCAGAGATGGAGCCTCCAGAACTGGACATAGTACTTGAGGTGGGGCCTCACCATTGATCTATACAGGGGTAACACTACCTCCCTCTTTCTGCTGGTGGTACCCCTCCTTATGCAACCCAAGCATCCTGCTAGCATTCCCTACTGCCTTATCACACTGTTTTGTTACCTTCAGGTCATCAGAAATGATTACTTCCAGGTCCCCTTCCTGTTTTGTGGTTGCCAATACCTCCTGCCCAATTGGTATGTTGCCCCTGGGTTTCTGTGCCCCAAGTGCATGATTTTGCACTTTTTTGCATTGAAACCCAGTTGCCAAATGCTTGACCAGTCTTCCAGCTTTTTCAGATCTTCCCTCATTTTTTCCACCTCCATGTGTCCACTCTGTTGCAGAGTTTTGGGTCATCTGTGAATAGGCATACTTTTCCTTCTAGCCCTCTTGCAATGTCACTAATAAAGACATTGAAAAGGACCAGGCCTAGTAGTGACTTCTGAGCACCCCGCTGGTCACCTCGCCTTCTTCAGTGCGAACACCATTTACCACCATCCTCTGACTCCTGCTGCTTAGCCAACTTCTTACTCATTTTACTACTTTTGGATCTACTCCTAGGCTGCCCAGCTTGCTCGCCACTGTCACCAGTCTTCTGTGTGGAATGATGTCGAAGGCCTTACTGAAATCCAGGTAGGCCACATCCACTGCTCTGCCTTGTACCACTTCCCTGGTCACCCAGTCAAAGAAGTCAATCAGGTTTGTCTGGCAAAATCTCCCCCTGTGAAACCATGCTGCCTCAGATCTTGTAATCCACTGTTTACAAAGTATTCCCCAATCCTTTCCTTCAGTGGTGATTCAATTACTTTACTCACCACCAATGTCAGGCTGACAGAGCTGTAATTTCCTGCCTCCTCCCTAATTACCACTTTTGTGAAGTGGGACGACATCTGCCCTCCTCCAGTCCCCCAGAACTTCCAACGTATCTAGAGATAGGTTGAACAGTGCTGTCAGAGGTGCAACCAGCACCTCCTTGAGCTCCCTCAGTATCCTGGGGTGTACCTCGTCAGGCCCCGTTTCCTTGTCCACTTTTAGTTGTGTTAGTTCCTTGAGGACTCTCTCCTTTGTAAAAGTATTAGTGTCCACCTCCCTTCCATTAATGCACTTGTCCCTTATTTGTGGCCTGTCACCTACTCCTTCCTCTGTAAATACTGAACAAAAGTATTTTTTCAATATTTCTTCTTTTTTTGGTTCTCTGCTACATAAACTCCTCTTTCTCCTTTTAGCATTTCTATCCCTCCTTTGATGTAACTTTTTTTGCTTATATACTTAAAGAATGTTCTATCCCTTTTTTTTACTGACTTGACAATATTCTTCTCCATTTGTGCCTTTGTGCCCCTAACTGCTTTCCCTGCTCCCTTTGTTTCTCCTGATATCTCTCCCTATCCTCCTCCTTTTGTGTCATCTTGTATCTTCTAAATGCTAGCTTTTTGCCCTTACTTTCTCTGCTACTCTTTAGAGAACCATGGTGGTCTCTTTTGTCTCTTGCCCCTTGTTAACCTGCCTGACACAGAGGTTTACTGCCTTCCAGTGCCTTCTTTTATTTTTTTCCCACTGTTCATTGACTGCACCCAGTTTCCCTATCCTTGCTAGGGCGTCCCAGAGGCATCCTCCCATTTTCTTAAAATTGGACCTACTGGAGTCCAGGACCCTCGATTTAGCGTGGTTTGAACTGGCCCAGTTCTTATATTGAACCACACTGTACAGTGATCACCGGTCCCCAGGTGGCTACCCACCATGACATAAGCAACACTGTCTCTGTTTGCCAGTACCAGGTCCAGTATTGCCCCCTTCCCGAGTGGGTTTCTTAACTAGCTGCCTGAGGAATGCCCCCTGCAGGGAGTTCAGGATGCCCCTACTTCCAACTGTTACTGCAGCTAGGAGGCTCCAATTCATGTCCGGTAGATTGAAGTCCCCCACCATCAATATCTCTCCCTTGCTTGCCATCCTTGGATTGCTTCCAGCATGTCCTTATCCACCTCTCTCCCCTGTGCTGGAGGTCTGTAAATCACTCTTGTGTGAATAGCAGCCCCCTTCTGTGTCTCCAGGGTGACCCACAGTAACTCTGCTCTTCCCTACTCCCCCTGTATTTCCATAGCTTTTATGTTTTCCCTCACATAAAGAGTTACTCCTCCCCCCTTTTTACCTACCCTGTCCCTTCTGAAGACAGTTTAACCTGGTATGGCTCATCCCAGTTCTGGTTTTCATTGCACCAGGACTCTGTTATTGCAACTATATCCAGGTCCACTTCTGCTATGGTGACCTCTAGGTCTGGAATCTTATTGCCAAGACATGGCTCTCTGGATTGTACTGCCACCCCCCTCCTTTTTCTGATTTGCCCTCATTATTTCTGCCACTATTCTTCTTTTTATCTCTCTTTCCTTCTACCCCCAGGATTCCTATGTTAATTGGTTCCTTTTGGGATTTTTCTCCTTCCAGATTCCCACTACTGATCTTGTAAGCCTGTTGTGGGGGACAGTTTATGTCTCCCTGCCTCATTCCACACCTCCTTGGCTAGTTTAAATACTTGCCAGTGTAGCATGTAAACCGTTTACTACCTCAGTCTCACATCTTGCAAGGATGTTCGTACCCAGGTGTAGTATAATGTGAGGTTTCCCTCTTCCTGTCCCATGCACTGTGCTACAAGAGGTCCCACTCTCCCTTTTGCCATCTCTGGCAACCAGGATTTTTCTATCATAGGAACATAAAAGTTGTTAGTAGAAGAAGGCCCTGTGACTCATCATGTCTACCTAGCCCCTCTTAAGAAGCTTTTTCCTTGTGTCATTTAATGTTTACCCTAATTATTTTAATGTTTTTTGCAATATTTGTCTAATTTTTAACAAGAATCAGCATTATTGCTATTAGAGATCATGTCCAATAAGTGGAACAGATCAAAACCAGGCTATCCGTAGATCTGAACTTGGTCAACAGACAGGACTGTGTTAAATCAGAGACAAGTCACAAATGACTGTATGAGTCAAGGCAGTAAGGCTGGTGAGGGGGTCTGCTGATCTATCAAAGTCTGTTGGGCCGGGCAATATTGCCCAGAGGTTGGAATAACAAGCTGCAAATGAGCTTGGTACATCCAACAGATTTGGGTTTGATTCCCTTAACCTCCAGTTGCATCCTGTGGCTCTAAGCAATTCACTTAACCTCCCCAGTGCTCCTGGGTCACCCACGAAAACAGGTGCTTGTGCATAGTGGTCCCTACTCGATTACCAAGGAGTAAAAAAAGTGTCAGTCTGCCCATTCATTACCCATTCAATCCTGTGAGAACAGCTTCTTTTTTGTAAATTATTTACCATTTATTTAAATGTTGTATTTTTTTTTTTAATTTATTTTCATGATTTCAGCCCTCATAGCACAGTGAGCTGGAGCCAGCTTATTTCCAGGTTCATACTTGTGGAGGAGGGAAGGCTAAATTGAGCACATTTGGGGGTTAAAATGTACACAACAGTTCGGTGATAAGTTAGTTACTACTTATTCATCTATTATTTGCTAATAACTGATTTTGAATCTATTTTCCCTCATACCAGTTTTTACGATCATTATACAATATTTTGTGATATACAATATGAAAGAAGCTGCTTAAAATAAAAATGTAGTTTAACTGAATAACAGAATGGATAGGAACAACAGAAACAGCAGTAAATAAGAAAAAGGAATATACAGCAGACTTGTAACAGTACAAATGTGATGCAAAAAAAATTTCTTGTAACGTAACAAATGTAACTGCTCCTCCTCTAGGGTAACCCCCTGAGAGCTGGGTATAATTTGGGACCCCTAGGAGTCAGCCTGGCTCGACAGTATGCCCCTAAAATGACAATTTCTATTTCTCAAGTTGTGTGGCACCTACAGTAAGCGTTCACACTTAATTTGGTCCTGCAACCACTCAGAGACCAAGAGTCACACGAGGCTGATGTAGCATGTGCATACAAGTTTACATCAGGTTAACTGTGAAAGTACATTTGCAAAATCACATCAGGTCCAGAAACCTCATTTATCCCAATGGCATATATAGTATGCTTTGCATCTGTCCCCCTTATGTGTTACTATAGTGCATCCCTGGGACTAGGCAGTTATTTGGTTCCTTTTCTTTCACTAGCACCAGGCATTAACTCCTCTCAAGGTGAATCCCTTGGCCTCTCAAGGCCCTAAGTGCATGTTCACCCTTGGCCATGCAACATTCTTCATGTTATGTCCCCCTTCCTTCCTCCAAGTGATCTGAACTGTCTCTCTTACTGATCATAAAGATCCTTATCTCTCTTCTGCATTCCCTTTGGGCAGCAGAATTTGTGTTGACTGCAAAACCCATGCTACTGTAGAATGCTGTGGTAGTTTCTGATGGTCATTTTGTGCCATTGTGGCATCCCAGTAAAAGTTGTATCAAAATTGCTAATGTTTGCCATCTAATGGGCCTGGGTGGTAACCACATTCACTTACCATGCCTGCTTCCCAGGGTTATGTCCAAAACCCAAGCAGCTTTGCATCATAGATTGCCTACAATCTGAGTGCTCCCTATCAGCTAGTCACAGAGCAGCAGTGGCACTGGCTCTGAAGGCAGCGACTTCCTCACACTTCTGGACAGAAGAAAGGATGCAAACATGTCAACTCTGATTTTCAGGAAAGGGGCAAGGAGAATGGAAAAAGAGGAGTAGGAAAAAGTCATGACTAAGTTACATATTTTAGTGGACAGAAAAAATGTAAAATGGTTTATGTCACCACAGCACTGTTGTTCATGGCTACTTTTTCTCCTTGTATTTCACCTCTGGAATTTAGAATGTTTCAAACCTTTGTTACTATTTCATAGCCAGGGAACATCTCTGCTGTAAGTTTGCACAAATGTTCTCTGTGAGTTGGCAAACACATAAAACAAAGAGTAAAGCCATTTTATAGAAGCAGTAATCCTCTCTTTGACATCAATACCACCAATACATGTGCTTGGCACCAGTCTTTTACTGTATTTTATTGTGTTACATTTTTATGTTTGCTTGCGCGCATGCGCAAGAAACATGTTGCGGCAGCTTGCTGCAGAAGCAGGTTGTGGAGGTGTGGCACTGTTGTGGTCAATGCACCCGGTGCCGTTTGAGGCTTGGCCCACTTTGCCCAATGCGGTGGCACCCTGCTGCTGACAATAGGTCAGCCAGCATGCCACCACCTTAAAAGGTTTTTGCCACTGCAATCAGGGGCCACCTCATCGTTGCAGCATCAGCCATTCCACTGCAATGAGGGAGCGACCCGTCATTGCAGGGCATATCTTGCCGTCCTGACCCAGCAATTTGCCAATGGGGGAGCCCGCTCCCCATAGGCACACTATAACCCCCCTCCTCCATTTGTTGCTTGCTGAAGGGGTGCCCAATCCCCCTCTGTTTCCATGCTCCCCCCCCATGTCTTTCTTTGCTGGCCAGGGGCCCAATCCCGTCAGCTTCAGTCCCCCCACCTGTTAAATTTGCTGGCAGGGGCCAAATCCCTTCAGCTTCAGTCTCCCCTCAGTTAAATTTGCCGATGGGGAGTCCCTCCCATCGGCATAATGCCCCGATTTGTTGTATGCCGGGGGCCCAATCTCCTCTGCTCTCCCCTGTATGTGCCGGCGGGGGTGCCCAATCCCCATTGACTCCAGTTCCCCACCCAAAACATGCAGGTGGCATGCTGGGAGCCCATCCCAGCATGCCAAAAGTACTACTAAAAGAAAAAAAGTCCTGCGATGTCTATTTTTTTAAACCCTGTAAAGAAGAAATTGGTTCCTCACTGTCTGTGCCCCCTCCCCCATCCCTCGCCCACCCTCTGTGCACCCTACCTCCCCATACTTACCTCCGGAGCCCAGTGCGATGATCTTCGGTGGACTGGGAACACGTCTGCACTCTTCAAAGCTGACTGCTAACTGAAGAAATGCCGGTAACCTGTATATTGGCATAAATAGTTTTTTTCAACTTTGGTGCATATCTCAGGCATTTTTGGGCATTTTGGCACCAAATTTTCAACATGGGGTTATTTGGAGCCCTCCTCATGAATTCAGCCACTGTCATTGGGTCATTCGGTCCCAAAAGGTGATTTTACGGTCACTACGCTGAATCATCTTTCCAGACCAATTAATGAAATGACAGTGCAAGTGCTCATGAAGTGGGCTCTCAGAAAGTCTGTGTTGCAAATCTGGTGGAAAAAATCCAAAAAATGACTGTTTTACAAGCGTGCATTGCGCAGTTGCTATGCACGCTCATAACTTCACGAATTTTCAATATTTTCACTCCAGATTTTCAATATTGGCATTTTTCTGCACCTCTTTATGAACAGTACAGCTGTCATTTTTCACATCCTGGCCGAAATGTGTTTTTGCACTTCCGGCGCAGAATAGTGCGGTCATTGTGGGAAATCAGTGTTTGGGATAGATTAAGATCGAGTAAGTGAGAGAGGAGGAGTGACCGAGCTCAACTGAGCTCTGTCAGGACTGCTGTGGATTTCTTTGTGGGCAGAAAAAGGCACCAATGCAGGCAGGAGCCCAGTACAAAAGGGCAGCCTGCAGCACCGGGAGAAACAGAACGAGTGAGTGGGAGGGGGGAGTGAGCGACCTCAACAGAGCTCTATTGGGACTGCTGCAGATTTCTTTTTGGTCAGAGAAAGGTGCCAATGCAGATAGGAGCCCAGTACAAAAGGGCAGCCTGCAGTGCTAGGAGAAATAGAATGTGAGAGAGAGAGGGGGAGTGAGCGAGCGCAATTGAGCTCTGCCGGGACTTTAGAATTGCCCACCCTCTCACCCAGCATCCTCTGTGGTCCTATATTACAGCAGAGTCTCTAGAGTGGAGACAAAGTAATGATTGGATACTTTTAGGATTGCTGTAATAATACAGATTAAGTTGTTCTGTTTATTTCTCTAACTGAGCTAAATACTGAGCTATACTGTTATGATTGCTGTAATAATGCATATTTATTTGTTCTGTTTATTTCTCTAACTGAGCTGAGTAATACTTGGGAGTGTAATAGGATTTCTAACTGGGCTAAGTGAAACTATATGAGAGTTGAGAACAAAAAGTATGGTAATTGAGGGGTGAAAAATGGACAAGGAGGCTTTAGGATTGCTACAGTAATACAGTATCTAATGGATGAGATTTGAGACTGAATTAACCCGGTTGGCAAGGAGGCAGTAGGGAGACTAGTGTGTGTGTGTGGGAGGGAACAGGAATTTGAGTAAATAGAGGCCTAACAGTTGTACTAGGGTATAGAACCTGGGAGTAAGAGCCTATAACATGAGATGGAGGCCAAAATGGGGCAGGTGCCACATGTCAATAGGGCGGGCATCTTTGGAAAGGTGGTGGGATGTACAGGGTGTGGGTCCGCCATGATTCTGGACTGGGCTTGGAGGATGGTGGGGTGTATGGTCTGTAGACGACTGGCTAGTTTAAGGGAGGAACTGTGGAGGTTAGGGAGAAGTCTAATTGGCAGGGCAGATGGGAATGGTAGGCATCCTAGTTGGGGGGGAATAGGGATGGCAAAGAGGAACAGAGGAAGAACAACTAAGGAGTGAAACCGACCCCAGTATCAGAAGCACTAACAGAAACAAGAGGAGAAGGGAGGGGGTGCCCGAGGTGAGGGGGGCCTCCTGATGGGGGAGGAAGAGACCACGAGGAGTACCAGGGGAGAGAGAGCAGATGGCTGCGGGTAGGGAGGAACCAGGGGTGGCACAGAGGGGAACAAGTAGGAGAGGGGAAGTGATAGGGGGAAGAGATGTAGGAGGGGTATCAACTAAGAATAGATTCAAACCTCTGCTATGGGGGAGAGAGAGAGGTGGGCAGAAATATACTGAAGGGGGGACAAGTGGGGCATGAGAGGGATGGCAACAGGTAGAGGAAGAGACAGCGAGGACAAAAGGGTAGAAGGGGGCTAGTATGGAAGGAGGGGTGGTGACTGGAGGAGAGAAGGCTACTAGAAGGGGGAAGGATGGGAGGGGTATCACTATAAGGGTAGAAGGGAACGGGGGCTCTAAATTGATAACAGCGGGGATAGGAGAGGGTTGGAAATCAGCAGGGGAGGAGGGGTGGTTGACATGGGAAGCCCAGTAGGAAGTATTCAGGCTGGTAAGGTGTTCAAGGGGGATGGGAGGAATAAGGCAGAGAAAAGGGGTGAGGCAGAAGTAGGGGGTACAGATACAGAAGTCACAGAGGGAGCAGCTGGTGGGGGTAAGGTGCAGGGAAGAATGAATACTGGGGTGGTGGAAGGGGCATTAGAAGGGAAAGGGGGTAAGGGACGGGGAGTACTCATCCTGGTGGATTCTATACTGAAAGGGGTGAGATGAGGCAGCAGGGGGGAAGGCAGAGCCGTATTTGGGTTGAAGCTATCCCCAGGTTGACTGCAGGAGGGGCAGAGTAGGCACTGCTCAAGTGTGCAGCGAGGGAGAGGAAGAAACCTCATTTAGTGTTGTATGTGGGTACAAACGACTTGGCGTGGGGGACTGTGGAAGTAATAAAGGGGAGGTTTGAGTAGTTGGGCAGGCAGTGTGAGGGGGTTGGGGAGTCTGTGGCATTCTCGGAGGTACTGCTGGTACCATGTGCAAGCATGGGGAGAAAGGGTAGGCTTGAGGAGTTCAACGAGTGGCTGAGGGATTGGTGCCACACCAAAAATGATGGGTTAGTGACTAACTGCGGTAGGGTCTAGGTGGAATAGTGACTTGTACTCGGGGGACAGGGTACGCTTGAGCAGGAAGGGGAGGGGAGTATTAAAGGCAGGATTAGAGGGGTATATCTGTACTAAGGTAGATTTAAACTAGTGGGTGGGTGGCCAAAAGACTGAGGTTGGTAGAAAGGTCTGGACAGGGGAGCCTAATGAGCTCACCCCCCTAGATAGAGGTAAAGGCAAAGGCGTAGTAACCCTGGGAGGGGGTGGGCAGAGTGGACTAAATGTAATACAGAAGGCATCACCACCCAATAAGAATAAGGAGGAGAAAGGGTGCGGACTTCCTGGAGGAGGGACACAGGCCAAGGAGGAGAAGAGTGATGAGAAGGAGGGGTATGGGTGGAAGGTGGTCTGACTAAATGGATAGAGAACTGGTTACAGGGGAGAGTGCAGAGGATGGTGGTAGGGTAGCTCTCGGCACCAAGATCAGTGACAGGCGAGGTGCAGCAAGGGTCAGTGCTGGGCCTGGTGCTATTTGGGTTCTTTATCTGCGATATAGCATATGGACTGGGGAGCAGGGTTAGTCTGTTCACACATTATACCAAATTGGGGGTGGTGGTGGACTAAGAGGATGGATGGGAAAAACTGCAGGGGGACCTAACCAAACTACAGACATGGTCGGTGGAGTGGCAGCTAGGATTCAGTGCAAAGAAGTGTAAGGTGATGCACTTCAGGGCTAAGAACCAGGAGAGAGACTATTGGTTGGGGATCACAGAGGAGGAGAAGGACCTAGGGGTGTTGGTAACTGGGAGCATGAACAACTCGGCCCAGTGCAGGAAAGCAGCAGCGAAGGCAGACAGGATGCTGGGATGCATCGCAAGGGGGTTCTCATCCAGACACAGGGACGTGATCCTACCTCGCTACAGATCATTGGTCACATCACACCTAGAGTACTGTGTGCAATAGTGGAGGCTATACCTGAGGAGAGATATAAAGTTGCTGTAGGGGTGCAAAGGAGGGCACAAAAATGTTAAAGGGGATGGAAGGAAAGGAATATGAAGTTAGGCTGATGGAGCTGAACATGTACACACAGGAGAGCTGGGATGGGGGGGGGGATATGATTGAAACGTTTAACTACCTGAGGGTGTAAATAAACATAGCACCAAAGGGGTGTTTAATCTGAGGAGTGGAAGAGAGACGAGAGGGCATGGACTAAGGTTGGAAGGGGGATGTTTCAAGAGGGAAACGAGGAGGCATTACTTCTCTGAGAGGGTGGTGTCTAGTTGGAATTCGCTGCCAGAGGGGGTGGTAACATGTAGGACAGTCAATAGCTTTAAGGAGGAGTGGGATAAAGCAAGAGAAAGAGTCGGGGGTCAGGGGCTGGGAAAAGTGGGGGAGGAACTGAGGGGGAGGAAGCTGGGGCAGCTGCAATCTAGGGTGCTAGCTGCACACTCGGGCAGACTTACATAGACTGATTGGTGTGTTCTGCTGGCAGATTCGTATGTTTATATGTTTCTATGTAAAATCACATTGATGCTGTTCATGAGCAGAGGCCCTAAAATGTCTATGTTGAAAATTTGGTGACAAATGTCCCTAAAATGACTGTGTTACAAGTGTACATTGTGCAGTTTCTACCCACCCTTGTAACTTTGCAAATTTGTAGTATTTACACTCCAGATTTTCAGCATTGCCATTTTTCCACACCTCCTTATGAACAGTACAGTTTCTTTCTCACATCCTGCCCGAAATATGCTTATACACATCTGGCGCAGAATACCGCGGTTGCTGTGGGAAATCAATGTTCAGGACAGATTAAGAACATCATAGTGACAGTGTTCATGAGCAGAGGTCACAAAATGCCTATGCTGAAAATTTGGTGAATAATTCCACTAGATGACTGTGTTACGTGCATGCATTGTGCAGTTACATGTACACTCGGAAGTTTGAGCATTTTTAATATTTTCACTGCAGATTTTCAACATTGCCATCTCTTCACACCTCCCTATGAATGGTACCAGCTGTCATTCTTCACATCCTGCCCGATCTGTGTTTTCGTGCATCTGGCGCACAATAGCACGGTCGCTGTGGAAACTCAAATTTCGGGACATATTGATAAAATCACAGTGCCACTGTTCATGAGAAGAGGTCCCAAATGCTTTCATGAGGTGGGGGCCACAAAATGGCCATGTTGAACATTTGCACTGCAAATACCAACCAATGCCTGGGGCGTTATGGTTTCTAATCATGACGTCCAACCCCTTACAGACTGACAGACATCAGGGGTGTGCCTTTGGATTGCTGACTGCAATGCTCATGCCATTCCAACCTCACCCCCAGCCACTGACAGGCACTGAGCTGTGCCTTCAACTCTTCGGCCCCACAGTTCACCCCATTCTATATTGCACCCATTTCAGCATATGTCCTTATAGAGTAGGGTGACTGTAAAGCCGAACACCCCAAGGCACACCTCAACATTTGTCAGTGTCTGCAGGATAGGGTGAGGTGAAATGGCATGAATGTTATGGGCGACAACGTAAATGCATACCCCAATGCCTGTCTGTCTCTGCAGAGTAGAGGTGGGGTTGGCATGAAGTTCAATACTTCACTGCCATTCCTGCTCTGCATCTAACTCCTGCATTTCCAACGCTAATACCAACAAGCAAACATTCGGCATTGACAAATGCTGGTTTTATTTTGTTTCCCTGCTTGTAATCCTTTTCCCAACACCAACAATGGGGTCACCACAGCTACATTTATCTTCCAGCTGGGCAGCATTGGGTGAACATCTGCCTTAACAACCAACAGCAATGTTGCTTTTTTGTTGTTGGGGGGTTGTCATTGAATGTATGTCCTGTGCAGGTTAAGAACAGCGTCAAATATACCTGTGGTGCTATGCTATCAGTTTACTTTATGGCATGTATGCATTCAATGTGCAGGCAGTGTATACCTGCAGTGCTATGGTATCAGTTCACTTTATGGCATGTATGCATTCAATGTGCAGGCAGTTTATACCTGCAGTGCTATGCTACCAGTTCACTTTATGACATGTATGTATTCAATCTGCAGGCAGTTTATACCTGCAGTGCTATGATACTAGTTCACTTTATGGCATGTATGCATTCAATCTGCAGGCAGTTTTAAAGCTGGTGATGGAGGGCAGATCCTGAAGAAGTACAGTGAAAATGAGAAGGCATGCTTTGAGCTGCTGATGAAGGATCCACTACGGTACTGTGTTCCTGCCTACCATGGAGTGGTTGAGAGGGACAATGAGTGCTACATCCAGTTAGATGATCTGTTGACTGAGTTTGAGGGGCCCTGCGTCATGGACTGTAAAATTGGTGTGAGGTAAGAAGGCGTCCTGAGTTTCTATGTTTCTGGTGGCACAAAACTTTTAAAAAAGCACTCTTACATGGGTCTTTCTTACCCCACAAACTTTATTCTTAGGGAACAGGGGCTGAACTGGTTTGAAAGTATTTCATGACAGAAAGGGATTTTGAAATAAGGTCATCACAGTGTCATAATGACTATTAATGAGAATGTAATATTGATATCAGAAAATGAAAGGTGTGGTTATGAGTTCAGATGAGTTGTGTAAAAGAACAGTTACGTACTTACTGTAAACAGCAGATCTTTGAGGGAATCTCTTCCCTTAGGCCACACCTTTGGAACTATACCCGCATCAGTGCTAGGACCACATTGAAACTTTTGTTAGCCAAGGGGTCACCCACGACAGTGTCACATGTCAGCGTCTACATAAACATGAACGGCCCCATCTCTCCTCAGTTCCCCACTGGAGAATGTGCTCAGTAGACTCTCTGTTGGGGAACCAGGAGATTATACCAGCAGCTCTGATGCTAGGCAGATGCAGGTGCTGGAGAAAGCAACCATGCAAAATCTCAAGTCAGAATTGGATGCTATATTCCCCTATAGCTGATAAAAAAGGGGGAAGGAGGGGGGGCCTGGCATGGTCTAAGGGAAGAGATTTCTCTCTAAGATCTACTGTTACAGTACTATTCTGTCTTCCTTGAGGCTATCTATTCCCTTAGGCCACACCTTTGGAATGAGTTCCAAGCAGTCCCAAAAGATAACTGGGAGGTTGATGCAATCTATTCAGGACAGTAATTGTTGTAAGACTGCAAGGTTGAAGCCTGCTCGTCTACGAGAAACAATGTCTGAACTGTAATGTTTAGTGAAGGTGTGAACAGTGCTCCAGGGGGCTGCAGCACAGATGTCAGCCATGGAGAGATTTCTGAAGTAGGGGACAGAAGTGGTCATGCCCCTTGTGGAATGACGATAAACCACATCAGGAAGTTGCTTGCTGTACATCCTATAACAGAATGTAATACAATGTGCTAGCCATTTGGACAAGCATTGTTTCAGAACAGAGTCACTCTCTTTCCCAGAGGTGAATGAAACACAAATCTCTGAGTACTTTCTGCAGTCCTTGGTGCATGCCAAACAGTATCTCAGGATTCTATGCACATCCAATGTGTGGAGCAATGCTTTGCCTTGATTGGCATGCTCTGGATAATAAACTAGAAGGTGGATGAACTGGTTTTGTGTGAACTCAGACACTACCATTGGCAGAAACTTAGGATTAGTACATAAAGCCATCCTGTACTGGATTTTCAAATGGCTCGGAATGCTGCAAGCCCTGGGTGCACACAACATATGGCACTTGGGCTTGTGGCATTCTCCAGGCCAGCAATCAGGACTTTCTATCCTGTGCGCCAATTGCCACAAGTTAGACCAGCTTTTTCTGGTCTAGCTTGTGGCAATCCCAGGTATCCTTTTTATGAGGTTTATGACAAATATTTGGCGTAAGCTGCCATAAATCAGGTAACGTCATAACTGAGCTCAAGCTACCAAAATCAGGTGCAGTTGTGGCAAAGGTGTTTTGCACAGTTGCTCCAAAAAAGTTTTGATGCAGGGCTTGATGCAAAACCTGTGTCACCATTTGAACATTGGCACAGCCCCTGTATTCTGAAAAATCAAAAAAGGGCCTATAGCCATCTCCGTGGCACTGAGCGATGGGTGCTCATTCGGCACACTGGTGACCCAGGTTTGCACCCCGAGCCCGAACGTCAGGAGTGGAGTCCAGCAGGGAGGGAGTTTACAGCATCCATTGGACACTTCCCTTCTGGGGGGTGGGTCCACTGTTTGATGGCTCCTGGTGGGGGCTAGTGGCTGGCATTCTTGGTGGAGTGTGGCCTCGATGCACTGCTGAATGCCCTTACCCCCAGGATGCTGTGTGGCCAGACCATTTCATGGGAGGTGGGTATTGGGGAGAAAAAATGGGAAAACTAGCTGCTCTGCTGACTGGATGATGGTGGCTGATCCGCATTCGCCACGAAGCCCAGAAGTGTCCATGCCAACCCATGCTATGCCCGGGTTACAGTTGGAATGCCCTCAGTGACTCTTTCCACCGGTTCCCTTCCATGATGGAGGGGCCCTCCTAATGAAGGGATATGTCAGGTTACTGGGGCTGTGGCAGTAACAGGGCAGTGGATGGTGAAGGGACATGGCAGCAGGGCTGGGGCCTAGGTGGCCTGAAGGAGTGGCCGACCGAGGGCTTGGTAGGAGCAAGAAAAACAGAAAAATCAAATGAGGAGCCTCTCATGTTAAAGCCTGTAGCTCTGAAATCCTTTGAGCTGAAGTAATGTCAGCTAAAAATAATGCTTTTAATGAAAAGAAGCATAGACCGCAACTCTCAGCTGGCTTAAAAGGAGCCAACGTAAGTTTCTCAAGCACATAATATAGATCCCATGGGGGAGGACTGGATTGTGAATGGGAGGTTTCATATACAGAATGCCTCTCAGAAAGGTATGGGAGACCGCCAGTTGGGCTACTACACGCCCATCAGTAGGGGCATAGAAAGTTGCTATAGCTGCTAGTGAGGAATACTGCAGCCCAGAGTCTGACAGTGACAGCAAGTATTACAACACTGCACTGACTGGACAGGAAAATGGGTCCATATTCTTGGAAGTGGCCCACAAACTAAACTGTTTCCACTTCAGTGAATATGTATGCATGTCTGGTGGAGGGCTTTCTAGCCACAACCAGCATATCAGCAACTTTTGGTGACACCCCAAATCATGCTATGGCTATGTCTTCAGGAGCCATGCATGCAGATGCAGGGACATGAGGTCTGGAGGGACCAGATTCCCCTTCTCCTGTGACAACAGATCTCTGTACAGATATAGGGCTACTGGAGGCTCCACTGATAGTTGTTGCAGCAGTGGATACCATATTTGTCGAGGCCACAGTGGTGCAATGAGGATGAGGGTCGCACCCTCCATCTGTAGTTTTAGCAACACTCTCTGTATTAATAGAATGGGAGGGAATGCATACTGAAACCTCCCTTTCCAAGAGAGAAACAATGCTTCTCACCAGAAAACTCCAGGCCCTGGATTGAGTGAGCAGAAATGCAGTACTTTTGCATTGTATGGGGATGCAAAAAGGTCCACCTCTGGATGATCTCAACCTGTGCAGAGATCGTTCATCACAGAGGTCAGCAGTTTCCATTCGTGTATCTTGGACTGTGATCTGCTTAGTCAGTCTACTAAGTGTAACCCCCCCTGTTACCAGGGGTTACTAGAATCCCAGTAAGACCTAGTGGTAGGCAGGGAAGGCAGCTTGTGAAACTCCAGTTAAATAGATTTCACACTATCTCACTCTGTTCTCAGTCTCAGCTGAGACTGAGGGATGACATCATTTTAGAACTGTTGCAGCTGCATAAGCCACACTGGAATGTTGCAGTTGGAGGTTAGAGTACAACGTTGGGGGATTTGAAGTTAGTTTGTAAGAGTCTGTTGCAGTCCGTAGTAGGGGAAGGAGGTGCTCTGCTGTAAGCAGGCCCTCAGAGTCCTAAGCTCTTTCAAACAGCTATTTTTAGTATAGGTGTGTGTTCTCACCTGAAGAGGAACACAAGAAGAGCACATTGAAGTGGTAGAGACTGCTTTCAGTGGTTCAGGGCCCCATCCCTCAAGGGATGGGGAGAAGGAATCTGCCTGCTTCCAGGGGCAACTCCCCCGGTTCAGCTAAGGAAAAAAGAAGCTGCCTGAGTTAAGTTCGTGCTGAGGCATCAGAAGTTCTGTACGAGATTTCCTTTGAGGAGAAAATGCCTGTGGGGCACCTGCAACCAAGGGATGAGTTTGTTCTGCTAAAGGGCAAATGTGTTTTCACCTGAATTAAGATGAAACTAAAGTGACTGTTACTGTGGGGTCAGGAAAAGACAGCCAAGTACAGTTTGGAAGATGTGGGGATTGGACTGCTTAAATCTGGGGGGGCTAGAGTAATGGACGTTAAGTATGTTCAGGTTCAGCACAAATGGGATGTAAAGACAGTAGATTGAATGTGAATACATTTAAAAAGAATCTACACAGCAAAGTGTTTTAAAGGATGAGGTGTTACAGTCCAGAGAAATGGCCGGGTATGAATTATGGGAGCTAGAGGTGGGAGACCCCCCCCCCCCATCAGTAGTAACCAAATTCACCTCTACGAGTTTGCTTTGGGGCACCTGTTGGTTTCTCTCAGGTACTTGGCCGGTGCCCAAGGAAAGTACCCAGATGTGGGATTGATGAGAAAGATTCCCTGATAGAGCAGAAGTGCTCATAGGTGGATTAGGGAGCCACCAGTAAATGTTTCCATGCTACGTGGAAAGTGTCCAAGTGGCTGGCAAGGGAGCTGAGCCAGGGAAAACCCAGAGCAAAGTACAAGGGTGGGCTGTGTGCCCAGTGTGTTTCAGAGCATGAGGGCTAAAGTGAATAGGATGTGTTCTGATCTCCATAAATCTGCATTACCAGGAGTGTAGCCCTGTGGGGCTCCATCTATGCTTTGTTTATTATGTTGGATGTGAATAAAAGCCACACTTTAGAATCCCACTTCTGGTATTGGACATTACAGTTATTGCTTCCTGTGTCCGGAGTTACTTGGGTGCCCCTGTGCAGAGTAGCCAAACCTAGCCAATGTGCCGAGTGACATATTCCTTCCCGAACCCAGCCCACCAGGTAGAGCTGTCAGATAGAAATGGCATACCTGGGTGGGGGTTACATAAGGCATTATGGACACCTGGGAGATGCAAGGATGATAACTCCAGGATGTGTTCTAACGCAGAGTATGACACTGTCATTGCTTCCTGACACAGGGGATAGGAATGAGTCCCTCTTTGTTGCTTATGCAATGCATAACATTGATGTTGTCTGGCTAGATAGCAGGTGACCCAGGGTCAGATGCTCCTGGAAAGCCTGGAGACTGTACAGAACTGCTCTCATCTACAGGACATTTATGTGCAGTTTGGTTTCCTCCTGGGTCCAAGACTCTTGGGTCTCATAAGGACCTAGGTGCACTCCCCACCTGGATCCCATTGCATCTGAGATGAGAATCTGAGTAGGAGCTGGGATTAAGACAGAAATGTCTCTCAAGAGGTTGTTGTGGTACATCCACCACATCAATGTTTTGTGTAAATGGGACATGATGAGAACCTGATGGTTCATGTCATGTTCCAGTTGGTCCCATTGCACTCTCAGTGTCCATTGTGGTAGCCACATCTGTAAATGTGCCAGCGGCACCATCACAATGGCAGCTGCCATTAGTCTCAGGAGGCAGAGAAAGGTCCTGGCTGAGACACACTGACTGCTGTACACCAGATGTGCTGGAGCCATGAGGCGTTCTGCCCGATTCAGAGGTAGAAACACTCATCCCCTTTCTCTGTCCAGTACCGGCCCTCTATAGTGCAGCTCTGGCAAGGAGTTAGTACTGACTTTGGCACGTTGATTGTAATCCCCAGGTCTTCGAACAATTGCCTTTCTGAGACAGAGTATGTTCAAGCTACTTCTGGAGCTTGCTTTCAACAGTCAATCATCCAGGTATGGAAAAACATAGAGACATTTGCTGTGAAGGGCCACTGCCACCACATCTAAGTATTTGGTAAAGACATGAGGCACAAAAGACAAGTGAAAGGGTAATATTCTGAACTGGAAGTGCTCCACTTCCAAACCTCAAGTATTTTCTGTGATGTTGTCTGATTTTGATATGAAGGTATGCATCCTTCATGTCCAGGGAGTAAATTCAGCCCCCTGTTTGCAACAGGGGACTCAGGTTCTGCAGGGAGACCATGCACAACTTCTTGTATTTTGTGTAGAAGTTTTGGTCTCATAGGTCTAGCAAAGACCTGAGGTCACCTGTCCATTTGGGGAGCAGAAAGTACTTGGAGTCCTGCATGAGTTGTGCTGAGCTGGAGGGCCCCATGCCACTGGCTTTGGAGGATTTAGAATGGGTTTCTAGGGGAGGTGGAGGTGGTAGTTTGTCACCCTTTCCTTGGCACTGCTGAAGATAGGCATGGTGGCCACCTTTGGCAGCAGGCTGTTGAAAGGACCCTGTGCCTCTACCTCTACCAGGTGTAGGGTACAGGGACCTCACTGACCTCACGGTCATTCTGGAGGTCTGTAGGGCTCTCATAGCCTCTTCTATGTGGTATCCATATAGTTTGTTGCCTCTAAATGGAGCACTCAAGACTGTTGCACATCAGTTGCACGCTGAGCCACTCTAAGCCAAGAGTACCTCCTCATGCACTCATGCAAATACCAGTAGTAGCTGCCCTGGCAGAAGCATCTGAGACATCATAAGCTGACCATAGCAGATTTACTTACTTCACCACCTGCACTGATATCTTTCAGTAATTCATTCTTGGCTGTGCCTTCTCGGAGTGCCTGAGCAGCAGCTTTGGCAGCCCTCCAAAGGCTATTTTGATGCTTGATTATGTGTGATTGATAGTTTGTAATACAAAGGCAGAAAAAAAGAAGAAAAACAGCTAAGGGCTCAAGATAGAATCCATAAACCATATTCCCCTGATCAGTAATTCCACTTTCTATCTCATTATATTAGTAACAATATGCCAATATTTGGTAGTTAAACTTACTATCAGGAATATATTTTTGTTCAGACTATCAATGTTGAATTGTTGATTCCTTTGTTGTCTTTGCTTTGTTGTATTTCTTTTCATTTTTGCGTTTGATGCACTTGCGCATCAAACGTCTTGGGACAATAACAGAAAATGAGACGTGTGTCACTGCCAAGCCAATTACAGCTGAAACTGCAATGGGTTTGGCAGTGTACACCAGTGACCAGGCACTCTGCTCATGACAGCAGTTCAGCTTTGCTGATGTGGCATGTCCTGGACTTGCAAGAAATGAACCACTCCAATGGGAGTGCTTCATTTCTTTCTGTAGCCCGAACTCCGGCCATGCGCATTAGAGTACACACTAATGCACATGGCCGTAGTTGTGGCCCATCTTTGCTCCCTCTGACCCCCACTCCAAAAGCTTTCCCAGTGCTCGGTTCTCTGCACCCCCCCCAACATTAACCACTGTGTGACTTTCTGTTAAAGCTGACATCAGGGTGCCCAATCCCCATGTCAGCATGCACCCCCCCATTAATATGGCACACTGGCAGCCCACCCCAGTGTGCCAAAATGCGCTATTAAAAACAAATAAACCTGTGAAAAAAGAAAACTGTCCTCTGACATCTTTTCTTCAATGCAGAATCCTGCATCGAACTGGTTTGCATCCCCAAAGTCTTTTTGCCGACATTGGGGTGCCAAATCCCCAAGTCGGCATGCATTCATAGAAACATAGAAACACAGAAACATAGACTTTGATGGCAGATAAGGACAGCTTGGCCCACCCAGTCTGCCCATTCCCCCATTCCCCCCCACATTGTGGCACACGGGAGCCACCCCAGTGTGCCCAGATATTATTTTTTTATATTTATTTATCTTCCAACACAGGATGCCCACTTCCAGTGTTGGATGCCCCTAAACCCACTTTCTTTGCCAATGGGGTGCCCAATCCCTGTTGGCAGCATGTATCCCTCCCCAATTCATGTGGCACACTGGGAGCCCACCCCAGTGTGCCCCAAAATATTTTATTTTACCTGTAAATAAAGAAAACTGCCCGACATTTTTAACTTGCAAAAAGAAAACAGTCCTCGTCATCACCCCAGTCCCCCCATACCCCCTCCACTGAGCACCCTCCATTGCACCCCCTTACCCCATACTTACCTCTGGAGGTCAGCACCATCATCTTCTCTGGACTGGGACATGTCTGCACTCTTCAAAGTCAACCGGCAAACAGAAGAATCAAAGGTAAGTGCCATATAATAGCAGTCAATAGGGGTTCAACTTTTGTTGATATCTCAGCCATTTTTAAGAATTTTGGCCCCAAATTTTCAACATGGGGTTCTTGGGACCCCACCTCATGAAAACTGTCACTGTCATTTCATTACTTAGTCCCAAACGATGATTTTGTGGTCACCGTGCAGAATCCCCATTCGGGACCAATTAATGAAACAACAGTGCCACCTGTTCATGAGGTGGGGTCCCAAAAAGCCCCAAAATTACTGTATTAAGAGTGTGCATTGCACAGTTTCTACGCATGTTCATACTTTCACCAATTTCTAATATTTTCACTCCAGATTTTCCTCATTGCCATTGTTTCACACCTCCTTATGAACAGTACAGCTGTTATTTTTCTTATCCTGCCTGAAACATGTTTTTGCAACTATGTCACAGAATGGCACAGTCGCTGTGCAAAATCAACTTTCAGGATAGAGTAATGAAATCATAGTGTCACTGTTCATGAGGTGGGGTCCCAAAAAGGCCATGTTGAAAATTTGGCACAAAAATATCCAAAAAATGCCAGAGTCATGTGTGGTCATTGCAGTTTTGCTATGCATGAACGCAACTTTTGCAACTTTTTATATTTTTACTGCAAATATTCAACATTGCCAGTTTTTCCCACCACCTCATGAACAGTATATTGTAGCTGTCATTTTTCATATCCTGCCTGAAATATGTTTTCACACCTGTAGTGCCGAATGGCGCAGTTACTGCACGAAATCACCTTTTGGGATTGAGCAACAACATTACAGTGTCACTGTTCATGAGGTGGGGTTCCAAAAAGCCCATGTTGAAAATCTGGAGCAAAAATACTAACAAACGCCTGAATGAGTTGGCTGTAATGCTCATGCCATTCCAACCCACCCCCACCCTGCAACCAGTAATAGGAATCGAGGTGTGCCTTGGGGTCTTAGGCCCTAACATTCACCCCATTCTCATATACTGCACCCATCTCAGCTTATTTCCTTATGGAATGGGGTGAGCGTAAGGACTAAAGGCCCCATGGCACACCACAATGCCTGTCAGTGTCTGCAGGGTGGGGTGAGATGGAATGGCATGAGCCTTACAGCCGATGACCCAAAGGCACACCCCCAATGCTGACAGTCTCTGCAGGATGGGGGTAGGGATTGGTGTTAGAGCTGAAAACTCTAATGGCTCAGTAAGGAAGTAAATCAGGGAGGGGTGGTGGATGTCACCTACCTTGGTTTTAGGAAAGCCTTTGACACCAACCAATATAGAAGGCTGATTAACAAGATGGATAGTCTGGCCATGGGGCACACGCTGATATACTGGGTTAGAAACTGGCTTGTGGACAGGAGCAAAGGGTGGTGGTAATTGTAGCGGGGTTGGATAACAGGATACAAATCATAGGCTGACAACCAACTTTAGTGCATAAAAAGTGCCTTACAAACACTTATTTTATTTTCTTCTTTTCAGAGACTTTTTGCACAGAAAATAAAAGTCAGGTATTAGTTAATTTGCTTACTCAGGATTAGCCAACAGCATTTTATCTCAGTGAGTCCATCATTATGCCCAGCAGTGGCACACTTCAGTCGCTTTCACACATCTCTGTCTCAGCTCATCTAAGCATCTATCTAGCTTCTCTACTCCAGTGGTAGCTTTTATAGTATATCTCATGATGACCTCACAGCATAGGGATCCACCCACTTAGGTCAATTAACCAAATACATCACTATCTAAAGCTCATATCCCAGCCTATACAGAATTAAGAAAGGGATATTTCTAAGCCTATAACAAGAATTTACTTTTCTGATATATCTCTTAAATATCCCAGCCCAGAATAGTTTTATTTATTTTAATAACTTAATGACCCTCATTAGTCTGAACTACTCCCACTGACCAGCTTGCTCTATGATCCAGTTCAGTATTTATACAGAACACTAGGGGCCGCCATCTTCCTTTAGGAACCTTCATTTCCCATGAGCTCTTCAAGGAACAGGTCAGTCTGAAGTAAACTATCTGCCATCTTTTTACATGCAGTTTTAAACTCTGCAAAACCCTGCAATTTATCTCTCACTGTGTTTCTATCTCTACTAAGGGACACACCTTTAGAACACATGCCACTCCTAAAGCTCTTTCCTTTAACTGTACTATTCTGTTTCCTTTTATTTTCCCCAGTAATATTTTGTTTCTCTTTTATCTTTTTTATGTGCTATCAGAACACTACACCCCACAGATAAAATAAGAAGCCAGCACTCAATAGGTCAGTGAATAAAATAATTTTTACTGTGCTTAAAAAAATAAAGCTACATTCAGCAGTCATGGTGAATTACCTTTGTGCATGAAAATACAGATTTTAGTCAGGTCCAGACGCAGTATCTGACCATGGCTATTCACTGACCTATTGAGTGCTGGCTTCTTATTTCATCTATTGGTTTTATTTTTGCCTAGCACCCAGTCTGATACTATGAGAGCAGCTGTCTTCATTTGCAATACACTACGTGCCACATTAGGGAATTATCCCTTCAGGCATTCATATTATTTTATAAGGAGCACTTTTCTTCATTCTCCCAATGGCTGAAATCTCAGCCCATCGGCTATTCCTTTCATTTGGGCCTCTTTTCTATTTCTTTCTGCCTTCTCTTTCTCTTTACTTATTTATTCAGGCAGCCTATTCAACACTTCTCTAGGGATGCCAAACCCTTTTAAAACCCATTCATTTTGTTTCTGAAACTTCACTGGGGCTCCTATTCTCCTGCTCATAGTGTCCCACCAGATTACGCTTTTTATATTCTTGCCACACTATGTCTGTAATGCTTGGGAGCATGTCCTTTTTGCTCCGATGCATGTTTCTTACTTCATGCTCTGAACTAGGAGTGATTTTGCAGCAGCTAGAGCATCCTGCACCGATCAGATTAACATTCCTGAATCACACCTTGTGACCAGGAGAAATAGGGCATTCTTCCATTGAAGCTGCATTTATTTGCAGAATTTACTCATTTGTTGGAGTGAACAGGGCCATTGCACATAAAAGCAGCTGCTTTTGCAGCACGAGTTTGGTGCTTACATGCGTCTGCCAGGGAATCAGCTTTCATTTAATAGTGCACCCGAGTGATTCAAAAGCACTTCATGCATTAATATAATTTCTCCCACTCCGGAGTTTTTCTTACAGCGCAACATGCGCTTCTATAGTGAAACAGGGCATATATTTGTTTATATCATTAGTGCAAGTGCACACTTTATTCTTATCTCAAGTCTCACTATTCTTTCTCATTTCCCCACGGCTACCCAGCTATTTACAGGGCACCGTACATATTTTATATTGAAGGATATCCTAGTCTTTCTTTTTACTTTAGTGTGCTTGTTTGGGGATTCACTAAACAAGCACGCTGTAACCACGCCAGCGCCTGAGATCATACAGAGCACCTATGCTCCTATTTTAAAACCATTTCCTCTTCTTTTCCTTTCTTTCAAACTGATATCTACTTTGAGGCACCAGTATTTATATACTCTCCAACATAACCTACGTTTCTCTTATTCTTGCTCCCACTCATATCTCTTTTCTCCATACAGCACTACCTCTAGACACATTATGACTCCTTCCTGAATCATTTTCTTAAATAGCTGTTTCTCTCTAGCTGTCTACTTTCTTCTTTAGGGTGGCACTTATCCCTGACAGAGGACACTCTGTCACAGTAATGGGATCCAATCTGGGAAGAGGGTGGTGACCAGTGGGGTAGCTCAGGGATCAGTCCTGGGACCAGTCCTGTTCAATGTCTTCATTACAGACATTGCGGAAGGGCTAGAAAGAAAGGTCTGTCTGCCTGTTTGCAGATGACACCAACATCTGTAACACCGTGAATACTCCAGAAGGGGTGGAGAAAATGAGGAGGGACATGGAGAGGCTTGAAAAATTGTCTGAGGAGTGGCAACCGATGTTCAATGCAAAGAAGTGCAAATAATGCACCTGGGAAGAGGGAAACCTGGGGAGAGTTATAGGATGGGGGGAGGTGCTGACGATCACCAGGGAAGAAAGGGACCTAGGTGTTAGCAGTTCTGATGAACTGAAGGTGTCAAAACAGAGCACAAATGTTGTAAAAGAGTGCCAGTTGCATGTTGGGGTGCATAGGCAGAGGTATCACTAGCAGAAGGCGTGAGGTTGTGATGCTATTGTAAAATGCACTAGTGAGGCCTCGTCTACAGTACTGTGTGCAGTTCTGGAGGCTGCAACCACGCAAGGACATTGATAGGGTGGAGGTGGTCTGCAGAAAGGCAACCAAGATGGTACATGGCTTGCAACACAGAACATATCAGGCGAGAATAAATGACCTCAATATGTACTCATGGAGGAAAAGAGAGAGTTGGGGAACATGATAGATACGTTCAAGTACTTCAAAGGCATAAACAAGGTGCAGGGGTGGACATCTTCCAATGCATCAAATGTTCGGCATTGACAAATGCTTGTTATTGTACTGTATTGTGTTCTTTAACATAAAGATTTAAACAAAAATTGTTACTGACAAACAATACAGTACTACAGGGTAATACACAGTACTACATAGTAACGTACATTCAGTGGCAAACAGATTACTGTTCACAATTCTGAGGCACTAAATATAGGGGTAGAGATAAAATTGAAAGAATCCAATGCAAGCCACCAAAATGATGAGAGGTCTGGAAAACTTACATTATGAAGACAGACTTAAACATCTATCATAGCGTAGCCTACATAGGAGACGTATCAAAAGGGATCTCTTACTATTTTACAAATAACAGCATGAAGGAGAACTATTAAATGATCTCAATGTTACTTTTAGAAATGAAGCCAATAATACAAGAAGTAACAATAAGCAAACTGCAAACAAAAATTTTAGGATGAACAACAAGAAATTGCAGTATACACAGAGAATAACTCGATGTTGGAATTCACTACCAGATGAAATAATAAACTGTAGCGACATTGATTCCTTTAAATGAAAGTTAGATTAATTTATGGACAGGGAAAAGACTATTCTATCGAATATCAGCATAGTTAAAACATGGACCTGTAACATCTACTACTACCAAGTATTACATATTAATAAAATATGTATTAAACATACAGCAGTACAAAGTAAAATACAGTAGTGCATAGTAACAAGCAGTGGTACAGATTAACATACAGTGGTACATGGTAACATACAGTAGTACATGCAGTGGAGCCTAGTAACATACATAAACATGCAGTATTACATACAGTTCAACCTCGTTTATCCGACCCGCTTAGGGGACATCTGATATGGTCGGATAAGTGGGGGGTTGGATAAATGGGATTCCATCATTAAATCGGTCCTCATTCTTTCATTAACACACTCACGATGCAGTAATAGTTAGTTAACAATTTATTCCTGGTGCAAAATGTGAAAAATACAAATCTTTATTTCATTTTTAGTGCTTTGTGCTTACTTTAAAAATATTTTATGTGCAGTAGTTTAGTTTAGCTTTTAAAATAGTCAGCAATTGACTTTTGTTTAAGCGCATCATATCGCTTTGTTGCCGCACGCTGCTTAATGCTTCGTAGCAGCATGATCTGTATAGGGTCACAGTCCAGTTGTGATTCTTGGTAAAGAATCACCTTTTCAAGGTACTGTACTGCCTCTGTATGACTTGGCATGATAGGAGCAGACTCTTCTTCTTGTTCCTGCTCTGTTTTTGTCGCCATCTCCACGATGCCCTCATCAGACAGAATCTCCTGACCTTGTTCATGGGCATCACTCAGCAACCACTCCTGCACTTCTTCTGCAGATGGAGGATCAGGGAGTTCTGCCGCAAGGATCTCTAGTTCTTCTACAGTGACATCAGTGTTTGGTGGGATAGGGAGGTCAGCTTGCTGGGGGTCAGCTTGCACAGTGTCAGGATAATTTTCCGTTGCTTCCAGACTTGTTTTTATTCCTGATTTTCACCAAGCTTTTTGTATAGATTCAGGGCGAAAGCTATCCCATGCCTCAGCAGCCATGTAAACCACATCCTTAAGATTTATGGCTTTGATAATGTGGGCCAGAGGAGTATCATGATTATTGCTAGCAAGCACGGTCTGCAGCAGTTTTTTATGATATGCCCTCTTAAAAATTTCAAGGACTCCCTGATCACAAGGTTGTAACTTAGATGTTGTGTTGGGTGGTAAGAAAATGCAGTGAATTGTGCCATCTCATGTGCAAACATCGGCGATGTTTGGGTGGGCTGGTGAATTGTCCACAAGAAGCAAGGCTTTCTGTGGTAACCGTTTCCCTTGAAGGTAGTGCTTTACCTGAGGGACAAACTGACTTGAAAACCAGACCAAAAAAATGTCATCAGTCATCCACGCACTCTTCTGAGCCTCATACTGCACAGGGAGGGATGCCATGTTTAAATGTTTAAAGCATCTAGGCACTCTTGACTTGCCAATCACAACCAGATTCAGTTTGTGACCAGCAGCGTTGACACAGCCAAGAACTGTCAGCCTGTCTTTCTGCTTTTTTATCCCCGGGGCATCTTTTTCTGAGCCATGAGCAAGTGTTCTCTCAGGCAAACCTCGCCAAAACAGCCCTGTTTCATTGGAATTGAGCACTTGCTCTGGCAGTAAACCACCAGCCACTATCATATCCAGCAGCTGTTGACTAAAAGGCTCAATGCCATCATCTGCTGTGCTTAGTCTCTCACCACAAAGACGAAGCTGGCGAATCCCATGCCGCTTCTTAAACCTGTCCAGTCAACCCTCACTTGCTGAGAATGGTCCCGAAATGGCAAGACGAGTGTGAAATTGTAATGCCTTTTCTTTAAGGAGCGGGCCAGATATCGGTGTGCCCTTCTCCCTCTCCTGCCTGAACCATGTGTAAATTGCAGCGTCACGCTGCTCCTCTTTACACATCCTGGTGTTTTTTCTTATATTGGATCCAGCAGCTGTCTCCATACTGACAGCAAAGTCCCTTATTTTTTTTTTTTGCAGACTTCATATCGCTAATTGTAGACTTCCCGACTCCATACTCCTGTGCTAAAGCAACAGCACGCTCGCCACCTTCAAGCCTGTCAATGATTCTCAGGTTCTGGGACATGGAAGGGACAACTCACTTTCTTTTGCCTGAGGGAGAATCCATCACTACGCAGTACCGTACGCCGCTACTACACTGCATGAATCTTGCCAGAATGACACAGCTCATTAAGGTCATCAGGTCACAGCTGCAAAGAATTAAAGTTAATTGCAGCGCATACTAATGACAGCTTTTGACAGCTTTGACAGCATATGATGAACATAGGAAAACAGTGGGGGACACATCAGGTTCGTTAAATAGGGAGGTTCGGTAGTACAGGGATCGGATAAACGGGGTTTGACTGTATATAATAAAGCATGAGGTGGTGAGTGTAACAAGAATTTTACACACACCCAAGGTGCTGGATGCTACATAAACTCCAAGAGTGAAGTGAATTTGAATTTTACACACTATCCCATGTCTTATTTTACATAATTGTTTTTTACCTCATCCCCGAGACTCAGCCCTGCTCCGCCCACTGTCCCCCCCCATGCCAGTCTTACCCCCTCTGGATGGGGCCAATGGGCAGGCACCCATCCCACAGACACTGGGTAGGCTGGACCTGGCTTACACCCTGGGTCAGGGCCATGGGAGTGGGACCCCCAGCAGACATGGGTAGGCAGTGGGTGAGGCGGCGGAGCCGGGATCATGTGCGGGGATCAGTTTTTCTTTTGCTGCAGAAACCCCTGTGGGCAGGGATGTGCAATGACAACCAGTGTCCACCCCACCCCCTGACGTGTGGCACTGGTCGTGGCAGTACCCCCAGCCTCCGCCAGAGGTCCACGTTGCACTCGACACTCAACCCCTCTCCCCCCCTAGAAGGAGAGCAGTCCCTGGGACACTCAATCCTTCCCCCCCAAACATAGAAACATAGAAACATAGAATTTGATGGCAGATAAGGACCACTTGGCCCACCCAGTCTGCCCATTTCCCTACCTGATGGATAAGCTGCAGATCCTAGTTAACCAGCAGCCTAATTCTTCCTACCCCAACCCCCTAGAATTGCCTTATGACTGTCCCATGCATGCTTGAATTCCACCACTGTTTTTAACTCCACAACCTCTTCCGGAAGGCCGTTCCATACATCCACAACCCTCTCTGTGAAAAAATACTTCCTTAAATTACCTCTGAGCCGTCCCCTCTATCTTCAAACTATGCCCCCTTGTTCTTGCACACCTCTTTTTTTGAAAGATGCTACCCTCTTGGACTTTGTTGATTCCCTTGAGGTACTTGAAAGTTTCTATCATGTCCCCCCTCTCCCTCCTTTCCTCGAGGCTATACATATTAAGCTCCTTAAGTCTCTCTTCATATGTCTTCGGTGCAGACCCTGCACCATTTTAGTTGCCCTCCTCTGGACAGCTTCCATCCTGTCTATGTCTTTATGGAGATTGGGTCTCCAGAACTGCACGCAGTACTCAGATGGAGTCTCACCAGCTGTCTGTATAGAGGATAATAACTTCCTGTTTTCTACTGGTGATGCCTCTCCCTATGCATCCCAGTATCCCCCCAGCCCTCCTTGCTGCCCTCTCACATTGCTTGCCCACCTTTAGGTCATCTGATATGACTACCCCCGGTCCCTTTCCACTTTTGTTGTTGTTAGTATCTCACCCCCATTGTGTACTCTTCCCCTGGGTTTTTGTTTCCCAGGTGCATTACCTTGCACTTCTTAGCATTGAATCTAAGCTGCCATACATTTGACCATTCCTCTAACCTTGCCAAGTCCCTTCTCATCCTTTCCACCCCACCTTGTGCATCAGCTCTGTTGCAAATCTTTGTGTCATCTGCAAAGAGACATACTTTTCCTTCCAGTCCCTCTGCAATGTAGCTTATAAAGACATTGAAGAGGACCGGTCCTAATACTGAACCCTGCGGTACCCCACTAGTAACCCCCTTTTTTTCAGAGTGGACTCCATTTACTATTACTCTCTATGTCCTATTCTCCAGCCAATTCTTTACCCAGGCTGTCATCTTGGGACCCACTCCCAGGTTGGCTAACTTGTATATTAATCTTTGTGTGGGACTGTGTCAAATGCCTTGCTAAAGTCTAGGTAGGCCATGTCCACAGCCCTCCCTGATCAACTACTTTGGTCACCCAGTCAAAGAAATCTATCAGATTTGTCTGGCATGACCTTCCTGCTGTGAATCCATGCTGCCTTGGGTCTGTGCCCTCTGGCCTCTAGATACTTGACAGTTCTTTCCTTCAGAAGTGATTCCATCATTTTCCCTACCACTGAGGTTAAACTAACAGGTCTGTAGTTTCCTGCTTCTGCTTTGCTCCCACTTTTGTGAAGGGGAATCACATCTGCCCTCCTCCAGTCCTCGGGTACCACCCCATCCTCCCATGATTTGTTAAAGAGGGTAGTCAGTGGTGTCACTAGTTCTACCTTTAGTTCTTTTAGAATTCTGGGATGAATCCCAATCCCAAAGCCAGTCCTCTGACTCCAGAGTCCGTTCCCGAACCTGGGATGCCGGCGCCGCAAGTGGACTCCTTGCTGCTGTGCCAGCAGGCTGACTTTATTTTATATAATCACTGGGTGGTATTTTTTCACCACAGCTGTTATATAAAATAAGACTACATCACTCGATGTTCAGCCGTGGTCCCGTCTGGTTGAAGCGTGGTCTGCAGCTGCTGAAACCTGTTGATTTTTTTCTTCAAGTTTTTTTTTATCTTTTTCCATATAGATTTTTTATAGTTTTTATCCCCATTTTTTCCCAGCCCCATGCCCCAGTCATCTACATGCATGTAGATGCACGAGCACACCTGGTTCAAGGTGCCCTCCTGATACACTGCCACCACCTCCTGCCTACGCTACCCATTAGGCCTCCAGCTGATGGAAGTGGAACTATTGGGGGGGCAACAACCATCCTGGGAGAGGGGAGCTACCTTTCAGTTGCTAAATCCTACTCCCACCCCATGCCAGCTCTCTGATGACCCAAGGTTCTTCCCAAACCCGGGTCACAAACGTGACGCAAGGTAAGGTGTCCAGTGCCTCAGCCCTCAGCACCACCGGGCCGGCATTTCTTCAAGCTTTTGAGATTTAAATTGTAAGTAGGCTTAAAAACTTTGATCTGACAGTCCAGTTTTTTGTTTTTTTAACATTTACTTACCGCCGAGAGTGAGTGGCAGTGCAGGGTTCAGCACGACAACTGGAGGTTGAAAGGCAGGCTCATGCACAGAGCGAGGGAAACCCGGCGCATGTTTGTCATTATAAACACTCTTCTTGTAATGGCAAATTACAAACTGGGTTTCCTTAGGGAAAAAAAACATGACCCAGTTATCATATAGCAATATAGAAACATAGAATTTGACAGCAGATAAGGACCACTTGGCCATCTAGTCTACCCATTTTGTCCTTGCCTATACTGTCATTGCAGACCCTACTAGATCTCTAGCTCCCTACGCACCCCCTTGCTTTCCGCAAGATTCCCTTATGCCTAGCCCATGTATTCTTGATCCCACCAGTTTTCACCACTATCACCTTAGCTGGAAGATTGTTCCAGGCATCCACCACTCTTTCACTGAAGAATTACTTTCTCTCATCTCTCTTGAATTTATCCCTTTCTGCTTCATTGCATGTCCCCTTGTTTTTGTGCTTCTTTTCCTCTGAAAAAATGCTCCCCTCCTGTACCTTGTTTAACCTGTGAGGTATTTATGGGGCTCTATCATATCCCTCCTCTCCCTCCTCTCTTCCAGGGTGCAAATATTGAGGTCCTTTTCCTCATAAGGCTTCTGATATAGACCCTGCACCATTTTTGTTGCCCTACTCTGGACAGCCTGTACTCAATCTAAGTGCTTCCTGAGATGCAGCATCAACTTCCTCCTTGGTGATATCTCTCTCTATGCACCTCAACATCCCACTGGCCCTATCCATCTGTGTTGTCGCACTGCCTCGCCATCTTGAGGTCATTAGATATGATTACTCTCTGGTCCCTTTCCTGTCTGGTGACTGTCAATACCTATTTTCCCATTTTCTACTCAGCCTGTGGGTTTCTGTGCTCTAAGTGCATGATTTTGCACTTTTTCATGTTGAAATCCATCTGCCATGCCCTTGACCACGCCTCAAGTTTTCTCAGGTCTCCACACATTTTTCCTTCTCCCTCTGGAGTGTCCAACCTATCACAGATTTTGATGTCATCTGCAAAGAGGCAGACCTTCCCTTCCGGCTTCTCTGCAATGTCACTTATAAAGACATTAAAGAGGATTGGTTCCAGTACTGATCCCTGAGGTACCCTGCTGGTCACCATCCCTTCCCCTGAGTGAACTCTGTTTGCCACCACCATCTGTCACCTATCACTTAACCAATTTCTTACCCAGTTCACCACCTTAGAACCTAACCCTAAGCAGTCCAGTCTCCTTATTAGTTTCCTATGTGGAATGGTGTTGAAATCCTTACTAAAATCTCAGTAGACCACATCCACTGCCCCACCCTGACCTATTTCTCTGGTCGCCCAGTTAAAGAAATCTATCAGATTTGCCTGATAGGACCTCCCTTGGGAATCCATGCAGCCTTTGGTCTTGTAACTCACTGGATTCAAGATACACCACAATCCTTTCCTTTAGCAGTGATTCCATTAACTTCCCCACCACCGACGTCAGGCTGACTGGCCTACAATTGCCAGCCTCCTTTCTGATACCATTTTTGTGAAGCAGGATTTCATATGCCCTCCTCCAGTTCTCTGAAACCATTCCTGTTTCCAGTAAGTTGTTAAAATGGATTGTCGGAGGTACAGCCTGTACCTCCCTAAGCTCCCTCAATACCCTTTGGTGTACTCCATCTGGCCCCATAGCTTTGTCCACTTTCAGATTTGTGAGTCCCTCCAGGACTGTCTTCTGTGTAAATGTACTTGTGTCTACCTCCCTCCCTCAGTGCTCCTGATGTTTACTGTGGCCCATCCCCTTCCCTTTCCTCTGTGAAGACTGAATAAAAGGATTTGTTCAGGATATCTGCTTTTTCTTGATCCTCCTTTGCATAGTCCTCACCTGCTCTTCTTTACCTCACAATCACTCCCCTAGTCCTTCTCTTTTTATTCATGTACCTAAAAAATGTCTCGTCTCCTTGTTTTTAACCCCGAGATATGTTTTCCTCAGTTTGCCCCTTTGTGGTCTTTGCTGCTTTCCCTGCCTTCCTCTGCTTCTCCTGATATGCCTCATTATCCTCTTCCCTCTGTGTCTTTTTATACATTACCTCCTGAATGCTACCCTTTTAACCTTTACGTTTTTGCCCACTTCCTTTCAGAATGGGAGGGCTCAAGCCCCAGGTTCAATGTGGGGAATTGCTCCTCCCACAACCTCTACTTAAACCCAGCTCTAACACACCTCCCTTGCTTAGGAAGTGCTTTTTCCCCTGGGCTCCCTGCATGGCTCATGTGGCTGTGCCTCCTTAGTGCTTCTGCTGCTGTGTCTCATTTGTTTTCCTCTTGCTCCTCCATTCCCCTCTCCCTTGCCTTGGTTGTTTTTTTCATGTTTGTGCTTCCCTCGTTTTTCCTTTGGTCTCCTTTTCAGTGGCTTTTTCTGCCCCCCGCTCCTGTCTTTCGCTCCCCTCCTTTCCTGGTTGTGGTGGTGTTCGCCCCTCCCCTGTTTTCTTTTGGGCTTCTCGACGCCCCTCTGCCTGGCATTTATGGGCATCCCTGCTTCTTTCCCATATTCCCCATCTTCCATGAGTTCCTTCTGGAAGCACGCCTCTTCCCGTCCACCCACAAACTCCCCCTTCTCCTCCTTGTCTCCTCGGCACTTCAGGATTAGCTACCATACCCGGGACCTCCTGTCTCGGTAGCACTACCTACTTTACTCCTCAGCAAACAGAATCGGCATCTCATTTACCCTATGAGACAGCTGTGGACAACGCAAAGCAATTGGAAGCCAAAGGACTTCCTTGAGGCCGCACACTGTATGTTTAGGGAGAGCTAGCAACTGCAGATGGAACTGAACTTCGACAATGATGAGAAGGTTGGTGAGGTAGTGTCTAATCAGGATTCTCCACAACACCGTAGTAACTGGCTTGTCTCACACTAGAACTATTTGCTTTGCACTCATGGAGAAACTCACAGATATGAAATGTATAACATGACTAACAATAAACTTTGCCTCCTTGGATTTATAGGGCCCACATTAATACCATATGCATACACTACGAGACAGCACCATATTATTTTCCTGGGATAACTATTAGGTGCTTTGTTACAACTTAAGTTTTCCCATATGTGGATCATCGCGACCACTCATATGCTACATTTTATTTCAAACTGCATTTACTCAGTGATATACTGCCTCACCAGAATGCCTTTATACATAAGGCTACAGATTATGCAGTCTAGCAGCAGCTAGAGTTCTGCTCTGACACCACCGCTCAGCTTCTTGTGATACCAGTGGAAAGGGGGGGAGGCATCCGTTCAGCCAGCTAAGACTTTACAGTGTGCGTTTGGCATTACCCCGTGGTGCGCAATGCCTGTCTCCTGCCCCATTTCTTCATTTCTGTTTTCCTATATATTTCACAGTCCTGGATGCTCCTGGTAATTGTCCCTGCAAGGCCAATTGTGCTACCCCCCTCAGGACATAAAGGGGGGCTTACCCAGTGCTCCCGCTCTACTAAATCTATCTCCTCATTTACTCCTTCTCTGCTGCCTACAGTCTCACTTGCTGCATTACCATGCCTCCCCTCGTTCATTTGATTCTGTGGATTTTCCTTCCTTCCTTCCCTCGTCATGCTCTAAGATTCTTCCCCTACCCATTATGTCTTGTTCCTGTGTTTACTATGCCTACCATTCTCCTGTCTCCTGCCATGACATGTCATTCATCATCCTATCTCAGCTCATCTCCTAATCTACTCTCTCTCTCTACAGCAGCATTTTGTGCTTTGCCAGCCCATACCAGCAGTACTCTGGACTCCGTCCCTAACTCGCACCTTCTGAGGTGCTGAGCGAACATAGGCTTCCCCTGTCTAGCGGGGATGGTATTCCATTACACCTCCTACTACTTACCAACTTGACATCCTCCATCCCTAACTCTGCTGGACAGCATCAAGTGACAGTTAGCTTGCCCCGACTACCAGGGATGGGTGCCATGTCTACAATCTACTGAGTCATACCATACCTTCTCTACTTCATACCAGTTGCTGCTTCTCTTTGGGAATGGAACTTCTTTACCCCATGTGCCCTCCTCATTCTACCTATGCCTAGCTGCCTCACGTCACGATCATCCCACCTCAGCCATAACTGACGGATGTCTGAGTTTCCATTCTACTGCTTCAATTTATGCATTCTCAGCCTGATACCAGATGCTGCTTCCTTTCTGGAACTTGACTTTGCCCGACTTACCTGTTCCATCCTACCTAGTCTGCAGCCTCAATTCACGGTCCTATCCTACTAGCCTCCATGGCTGGGGGCCTGAATCTGTATTCGAGTGTTTCCACCATCTGCATCCTATTCCTGATGTGGGTTGCTGCTTCCCTTCGGGAACAGAACTTCTTCAATTATGTACTCTCGTCATTCTACCTCTCATCCCTGCATCCAGTCAAGATCATCTTGCCTCAACCATCATGGATGTATGTCTGAGTTTACATTCCACTGCATTACACTCCAACTGCCTTCCACCTCTCGGCTCTGCCTGATGATATTGACTGTAGTTCACCTCACTGACAACAGAGTGTGGTAGCCCATTTATGGATCCACTAGGTCACTGTATCCTCTGTCTCATGCACGGTTGCTGCTTTCTGTCTTAAACGGGACTTCATTAACTCATTTGCCTCCATCCTCCTACCTCTGCCAAATGATATCAGATAGTAGTTCTCTCTCCTTGATTATTAAGCATGGACGCTCGCTTTTACAATCAACTGTTTTGATCTTATTTGCTCTCTACCGGACCACCGCTTGCTGCTCCCTCCTGGACCTGAGCCATGTACCGAATGTACCTTCACACTCAGCCATTATCTGGAGTGCCATATCCTGGTCATCTCACCTCACCTACCTTGGTTAGGAGCCTTCGTCTGCACCTGCAGGTCCCTCCTAATGCATTTTCCATTTCCTACCCGATCATCACTTCCTTTCAGACACAGGACCCCCCTTCTCCGAATGACTTGTATCCTTCCTCACCACTCACCATCCTGCTCATCCATGGACCATCATACTTGACCCCCTTGGCCTCCTTTCTCTCATGATTTGGATTCTGCCAGCTGTAACTATGTCAATCCAGTTTGACTGCCTCTGGGACTTCTTTGCTGAAGGTCATCCCTTCCAGCTGCTGTATGAGTTTATTTTCTCCTTCAGATGTGGGAACTTCATCCTTCTTCGCTCCAGCACCTTCCATCCTTTCCACTGATCATTTGAAGCCTTCATCAGATGTAGGACTCATGCACCTCAACTCAGTTGCTCTTGGTACTTTACTTCACTCCTTGGCCTTCCATGGATCATCTTCTAGTACCTTGCTACAGCCTTCCTGCATTCTGCTGCTGTCCACTGAGGAGCTGACCCTGTCATGTTCCTAGCTGCACTATATATCATCTGGCTTCGCCTAGCCTGGCACCTTCCTGGATTATTCCTTCAGTCCATCAGGATTCACTCTAGACTTTCCTTCCTTTTTTGGATAGCAGCATTGTCATCTCCACTTCTTCCTGTTTGCTGTGGCTCTCTTGGGCATACTACCTTATTTCTGGCCAGAATACCTACCCAGTCAACTACTCCTCCCATTTATCCATCTCTTACTCCTACTCTAACCATTCTTACAACTCCCATCCACCCCTCAATGGATCACTGTTCATTTCACATAAGGAAACTACTTCTAGCATACATCCCTTGAATAACTTGCCTCATAAACTCTTACATCATCATAGAGTTTTCTATACTGCCCAATCAACTCCCCTCGATCATTCCGGAATCTCATTCGACTGGATACTAGAAAGATTCCCATCTCTCCCTATTGGATACGCCCTACGAATCTTGTCTATTCAGTCACTGTGGGCTTCCCTGTCAACCATGCCTCACAGGCTATCCTCCTACATGGAAAGGACTTGAACTGTTCTGTTATGCTCCAACTTAGTACCCATTATCATTGCTACAGATACCAGGACTCGCATGATAGTTCATGCCACCTCGGACATCATCCAGTTATCTTCTACAGCCTCTCCTACCATCATCGACTCTGTTGACCATGTTACTCAATTCCTACTTCCTCAACAGACATTGCTTGTCCTAGGACCTTCTCAGCTGCCTTACCAGAACATTTATTTTTGGATCTCCAGTGCCTAGCTGCTTACTAATGTCATGCTATCTAAACCACTGTTTTCCATCTCCTGGACATCACCATACCTCATACAATCATCTGCATTTCTTTGCCTATTACCATTTGTTGAGTTAGCCATCCATCCAGTGGACGCTCCATCCTGTTCTTCACCAATTATCTCCATTAATCTCTCCAGTAAAGACTATCACCGAGAACAGACTCTTCAATTTTCTATCCAGAAATTCACAACCGTTAAGGCAAATTCACTATCCCAGTCTTGCCTTCCAATCAGTCTTAATCAGCTATAGCACAAAGATCCTCTGGCATGCCACACTACTCGACCTCACTTCCACTCCAGCCTACAGACTCTTCCATATGTCTGCCTCCAAGCTTCTCTCAAGTATTTTGACATCGGATTACCTGTAAACCTAACCTACTGCAATGCAAAAAAGAAAATATCTGGGTAATGGTTCCACTTCTGGTATATCTTCTTATCTGCTCCCCAAGGTAGCTTACGTAGTCAGACTGTTCAGATGCTGTGGGGGCTTTGCATATCTAAAAAAGATTTTCACTCCAACAGGAATTGCAGTTCAATTTTCCTTTATTTTCTCCCCCTACGTTTTGCTCTGTAGAGCTTGATCACAGGGTTTTATCTGTTAAAAATATTTTAAAATCCATATTACAAAACATTCTTTTTACAAAAAACTTTCTTTGCAACTTTTTTGCAAAATTGCTAGTATACAATGATATTTACCGCATGAACTGTCAGCTTATTTCATAATATGTACTTTCTTTCTCTGCTTTAAGTTTGCCGCCTATGAACATACAAAGTTTGTTTTCAGTTGTTCAGCAGCTTACAACCTTATTTGGCCCTTTACCACACCTTTGTGAAATGAGCCCAAATGTTCACACTGCTATTTAGCCTGAAACCCCTTTAACTGGGCAAATACCTCTGCTGACTGTGTTCCAGTTATTTCCAATCTTTATGCACATTTTAACTTTAAATCTCTTGTTTGGAGGCCTAAAATGAAAACATATTTAATCGTGCCGAGTTTTCATTTATGGTGTCTTTTTTTCCTTTTTTCTCAATTTCCCAAAATAATTCCAGACCCCCATATTAGGTTGAATGTGTTAAAAAACTTTTAATTCTCTTGAGGCTGAATTTAACTCCCTAGGCACTCCATACTAAATGTCCTTTTAAACTTGTAATGGCACTCAGATGGTACTGCTGTTTGTATGCTATAGTAGTGCCTTCTCTCTCAAGCCCCCCTTGGAGAAATCTGCTGTGATGAGGTGCCACCACGTGTACATCTCGCTGGGCAACTGTACACTCTGCCCCAGGGGCCTACTCAGTTTCACCAAGGGGTTCAAAAATAGGCTTGTTCAAATGGAGTGTGTTAGTCTTATGGGTTCAGCTGTCCCAAGATCACTAGTTATAACAGGGATCTTAAATCCTCCTTCATTTCTTATTATAATGCTTATTTAATACATGCAAATCAAAATGCTACAAGGTGGAGGGGTGGGGGTGAAGGGGTAGCCAGGATAGAACAAAATAAAGTTGATACTGATCACAATATATTGTTATAAACCACTCACTTACTACATATTTCTATATCCATTCTACATGAATGCATTTCATATTCTCACATAGTTCTTATAACATCTATAGACTCCAGAAATTACTCTGAAAAGACTTAACACAGGATGAACTTCCTACTTAGCAACTTATCGCTCACTACTGAATTCTTTGGTTCCAGACTTTACCTTGAAAGTCAAACCTTACACAAGTCAGGTCATTCACCTATGACTTCACAAATCATTGCATTTCCTACCGTTCACTGTCTGGTAACATATTGACCAAATCATGCTGTCCCTGCTCATTACGCCCATGCAATCCCTTTAGACAAGCATCCTTCATCACCTTGAAAACCTGGACTTCATTCATCCTTCAACTGGATCTACTTCACAATTAGGATTCTACTGCTCCTTCAGAAAAGACCTACTCTTCAACCTCAGGATCATCATTCAATCTGCATCGTCCATGGATCGAGGATGGATCAACATCTCTCCAAGAAGCTCGCCTTCCTCAAATTAACTATAGTTACTAGAACTTAGGTCCTTCTCCTCTTCATATGCCCAGAGGATGGGCAGACCACCGGCCATGTGTCCTCAGAGGTTTCCTCCACCTGGGTTTTTTTCCTCTCCTGAGTGCTAAGGGGTCATACTCTCCGTTAGTTGGAGGAGGTATCTTTTTGGGCCTTCTATTCCCTACAAATTCCTACCTACATACCTACTACTCAAGGGTGGGAATAGAATAAGGCCACAAAAGGTACTACAAGTTACACAAGCACTAAATACCCCATCGATATTCCCCAAACATTGAATGGGAGAGCTTAAGCCCGAGGTTCAATGTGGGAAATAGCTCCTCCCACAACCTCTACTTAAACCCTCCACTAATGCACCTCCCTTGCTTAGGGAGTGTTCTTTGTCCACCACCATCCCCTCCTCCTCCTTCTCCAGTGCTCTTCTCACCCTTGTTCATGGGATTGGTATTCCCTACAAATTCCTACCTACATACCTACTACTCAAGAGTGGGAATAGAGTAAAGCCACAAAAAGTACTACAAGTTACACAAACACTAAATACCCCAATGCTATTCCCCAAACATTGAACCATAGCGGTCACATTTTCCTCTGGTATTTGCTCACTTTATTTTCACAGTGGTTTGTTGTCTTCTCTATGCCTTCCCTTAGCTTAGCCCACTGTTCCTCCATCCCATCCAGGTCATTCCCCTGGTAGGTTGTGCCTGAGACCTTCACCCCTTTTTTAAACATCTACCCTCCTGAAGTCCAGGACCCTTGCCCTTGTGTGGTTCATTTCCACCACCATCCTTATGTTGAACCACATTGTAGGTTGATCACTGGACCCCAGGTGGCTTCCCATCTTAATGTCTGCAGCACTTTCACTGTTAGTGAGCACAAGGTCCAGTACTGCCCCATCATGAGTGGGTTCCTTGACTAGCTGCCTGAGAAATGCCTTCTGCAGGGAGTCCAGAATGTCCCTGCTTCTAGCTGAAGCTGCAACAGGGATGCTCCAGTCTACATTCAGCGGAATGAAGTCCCCTACCAGCAGCACCTCCCCTTTTTCTGCTATTGTGCCAATGGCTTTCACCAGTGCATTATCTAACTTCTTCACCATGTTGGGGGTCTGTAGATCATGCTAGTGTGAATACTGGCACCAGGGTGACCCACAGTACCTCCAAACCCTCCATTCCAGAGGAATGTTGTTTCCTAGATTTTCTTACATTGGAACACATGACCTTCCAAATTTCGTTACCAGTCTGCCTGCTACCTCCCTTTTTCCTTTTTGCCCTGCCTCCTTTTCCCCTGTCTTTGTACAACATGTGTCCTCATCCTCTTCCATTTCTACCACTAAGCTTTTTTCATTATTTTGCTCCCTGGGGGATTTACCTCCCCCTGATCCCTTCCTTCTCTCTCTGCTTCACTCTGTTGGGGGTCAGTTTATGCCTCTGTGATTTCTTCCACTACCCCCCCTTGGCTAGTTTAGATGTTCATCAAAGTAACATTTAAACTGTTCACTGAGGACTTGAATTCTTTTCCCAGATGAAAGCAGATCCTCACCCCTGTATAGGCCCTTATCCCTCCAGGTTGCTCCCCAGTCCCAAGTATAGCCGAAACCCTAATCTCCACACCATTTCTTCAACCATGAGTTGAAGCTCCTGGTGTGGAGAACCCTATCTTCCCCCGTCATAGACAGGCAGCATGTCATCGAAAGCCACTGAGCATGTTACCTGCCCAAGGCCCTTCACCAGTTCCCCAAAGTTTTCTGCACAATCCCAGTCCCATTCCTAGCCAGGTCATTAGTCTGCAGCTGGACAATGACATCCAGCCTCCCCTCCTGCCCTGGTGCTCTAGCAAGCTTTAGGATCCACTTTCCTTCCCTCCGAGCTAAGGTGCCAAATAGGCACCTCACCTCCCTCTCTCCTTCCCTTCCTGTTCCCAAATCAACCCCACTAACAATCATGTTTATCACCAGAAGGTTTCTTCCTCCTCTGCTGGGGTCCTCTACCTTCCACACAACAAAATACAGCAGTACATAGTAACATACAGCGGTACATAGTAACATGAAGTTGTCCATAGCAACATACTGCTGTAAATTCTAACAAACAGTAGTACATAATAACATATAGTGCTACAGAGTAACATTTAGTCATACAGAATAACATACAATGGTACATAGTAACATCAGTGCTATAGGGTAACGGTGCATAGTAACATACAGCAATACCTACAGTTGTAACATACAGTAATACATAGATTACTATTACACAGCGGTACATGGAAAAATACACCAGTACATAGTAATATGCAGTGTTATATAATAACACATAGTAGTGCAAAGTAACATACAGTGGTACATGGTAACATATAGTAGTACACAGTAACATATAGTAGTACACAACAATATACAGCAGTACATAATAACATACAGTAGTACATAGTAACATACAGTGGTACAAAATAATGCACTGTAGTACAGAGTAACATACATTGATACATACAGTAGTAGCATACAGTAGTACATAGTAATACACAGTGGTACATGGAAAAATACACCAGTACATAGTAACATGTAGTGCTATATAATAACACATAGTAGTACAGAGTAACATACAGTGGTACATGGTAACATACAGTAGTACATAATAACATACACTGGTACATAGTAACATATAGTAGTACATAGTAACATACCGCAGTACATAGCAATATACAGCAGTACATAACATACAGTAGTACATAGTAACATACAGTGGTACAAAATAAGATACTGTAGTACAGAGTAACATACATCGATACATAGTAACATACAGTAGTACATAGTAACATAACTGTAGTACATAGTAATATACAGTGGTACATAGTAACATACAGGTAGTACAGACTAACATACAGCGGTACATAGTAACACAAAGTGGTACTTAGTAACATAGCAAACCTCTCAACCTCCTGTCACTGAAATGAGGGACCGAGACACTCAAAATGAGGGACAGTGACCCTCATAGTGAGGGACGCATCCTCAAACTTGGACATACAAGCCCAGAATACTGTGAAAACTATTGTTCTTACTTGTATAAAGTTTAGTTGTGACTTAGCATCTTACATATTATGAATTCTGCTTTAAAGTCTGAATTTGCAACACATTCTCTACATGGACAGCATATTTTCCATGCGTGATGGTGAGAGACAGTGCAATTTTGAGGGGTAAAATGAGGGACATCACTCATAATCAGGGACAGTTGAGAGGTATGTAACAGAGTAACACAGTAGTACTGGGTAACATACAGTAGTACATAGCAACATACAGTAGTACACAGCAACATACAGTAGCGCATAGTAATATACTGTGGTACATAGTTACATACAGTAGAATATCTTATAAAACGGGTAAGAGAAATACTGTACTGTGTTTGGTGGACTCCAGTCACATGGCCGTGCCGATATCCCAGCACAACAGCACGGGTCAGAAATGTTGAACTTTCTGAACCTCATTACTTGGTCCTAAAATAGAAAAATCAGGGAAGACATTTTATAATTGCAATAAGCCATTCCAGGGTGTGTGTAATTGAGGGATAATGGCACTTCTCAGGTGTGTAAAGCCCTCGGCTTCACCTAGAACTTCACTTCCTGAGGCTTGCCATGATCCCACAATAACACACACCTTGTCATGCCTTATTGCTTAAGTAATATACAGTAGTACACGATAACATATACATAAAAACAGACAGTGGTACATAGTAACATACAGCTGTACACAATAACATGCAGTGATACAAGGTGACATACAATAGTACAGAGTAACATACAGTGGTACAAAGTAACATGGAGAATGATTTAACACAAAATTAATGTTTAATTCTTCTTTTCATTATAAAATAATACATTTATTTTACTTTTTAGGATGTTCTAGGGTTAAGATGCATACAAATACATTTGCCTTTTTGGGTATGGATAGACTTGTAGTATACTATTTAAAATTATAGGTCTTGAATAATTACAGAGATGTTATTTGTTTGTATGTGTTTGATACAGTTCATAGTTCTCATTATTTTATAGAATTGACGTTGAATGTGTCTTTGAATTACATTTTGTAATGTACTGTATGTTTGTGTTATTTAAAATAAAATATTTAATAGGCAAGTAATACGAGGTACATAATAACACACAGTGGTATATGGTAACATACAGAGGTAGAGTACATAGTAACATACAGTGCATTAGTACATTGTGACATACAGTAGCACATAGTAACATGGGAACTGAAGGTTGGAGGGATTCTGGACCATCATGTCTGCCCCCTCAGTCTGTCCTAAAAAGGGGTCAAGTAAGTATGCTGTGCAAACACATACTCATTTATAGGATTTTGCATGGGCACAGGTACCTCAGGCAGAAATGACTACAAAATGGAATAGCTGTTTGTGAGTCTCACTGAAGGTTTCCTGGGCAGGTGTGGCCTTAGCCTTAGTAGTTATTCTTATCAACTACAGATTGATGGTTTAGTGCCCTAGGCATTCTCACTGCAAGCAAAAATGGCATGGTACTCTGTCATCTGTGACACACATCTGGATAGGCAAAGTAGGCAATGTGGTACCTAGGACATACATGCAGCTTTTGGGCTCTTTCTTCAGATGAACACTGGAGATACAGCAGCAGCCCACAAGTTTTCTTTGTTTGGTTGAGTGGGGAAGGAGGTTCTGTTCAGAAGGAACATCGAGGGAGGCCAGGAGGAACCAAAGAAGAAGGACCTATAGCAAGACTCGCCCATTAGAGAAAGAAACCAATAGGGGAAGAGGGACCAATATGCAAACTGAGAAAGAAACCAGTGGAGTCATTAGATGGAAGTGATGGAAATGTTTAGAGGATATATCTCTAAAACAGTGAGTGATATTGAATGTTCCACTTTAATTAGATGACTAGAACAAAACAGATGCTAATTAAATCTCTTGCATGCTTCCTTGCTAATTATATGAATATAAAGGGAAAAGGGATGCTCCAGAGGGATTTATTTTTGTGTGATGGGACTCTTGTCACTCACAGATCAGTCACACAGGTAATTCTGGCTACTTTTCACTTTGTATTTAGTAGCAGAGATTGTCCTGACTAAAAATCAGAATAATGTGTTTGCATACATTATTGCAGCTGTTTCTAATGGTAACAGCAAGCCTACATTCCCTTGGGGAGGAGGGAAACTTTCTGGGCAGTGCTGAGAATGTGAAGCAGTACAGGAAGTCTAGACTTCAAAAAGTGGTTTTAAAACCCAGCATCAATAATGTGAGCATTGGCTCTTAGGATCTAATTTTTTAAGGGGTGAAGACGATACCTGGCATATACTGACAAGGCAAGGCACATTTTTATTAATATAGTGCCCCTTTCAATTGACTGTGGGCACTTTAAAGGTACAACAGTCAAAAAAGCTTGGCAGTTCAAACAATTTGATCTATTCAAATTTATTTAAAGATAAATGAAACAGCTGAAGGATAGATGCTGATGTACACAAGATTGGTAGCACATTCTGCAAGGTACAGGGGCTTTTACCACAAAGGTGCTATCCCCAGGTGACTTAAAGTGAGCCCTTGGAACATTCAGAAGGGCAGCCTCCATGGAACATAAACTGTAGACAGAAGTGTAGGGAGTAAAAGGTGGTTGAGGGACTGCAAAAACACCTTTCAACCTATACTTGGAAGTTCCCACCATCCTTGTTCATAAGGTAGGATAATGTACACAACATATTCAAACTTTGAGACAAAAATATTGTAAAATAGACAAGTTATGAGTAAACGTATATGAGATACAAAAATGGAATTCCTGTGTTGCACATTTAAGTGCAACACAAGAATTATTCATGCGTACCAAAAATGGAATTGCTGAGTTTCACATTTAAGTGCGACCCAAGAATTACATGTTTGGTGCACACAGAAAACTTTAGTGTTGCAAATTTTAGTATCACACTTCAGTGTGGCACTTAAATGTACAACATGAAAATTCATAGCCCGTGACACTAAAGCGGTCATTTCAGTAAACTGTTAGCCAAAGTCCAAAAAAGGCATTTCTGGCTGATTTTTGGAAAAACAAACAATCTTATTTAATGGTTCCTGTTTAGCAAGATGCATTTTTTTCTTTCAAATAACTCATTTTTATGTATTTTTTTTTTTATATCTAGAAAAAAAGATGGAGGCTATCACAACACAACAGTGTTTCCTCATGACATGAAAAACAATAATTTTGCAAAAAGTAAAACTACTCATGAAAGGTAAAGTTATGTCATGTCAGAGGGTTATCCTGAAACCCATGATCAGGAGCCACATTTCAAAACCTTATAACTCTGGAACCAATTCATATTTTTTCATGAAGCCTTTGGAAGGCACACCCTAGGCACAAGCCTATTGAGCCCTGAAGGTTTTGGAACAAAATTCCAAATTGTCTTCGCTGTGGGTGAGAACAAGAAAATAGAAAAAAGGGGGCAAAAGTGATGCTTTTTGTGTATTTATAACATCTCTAGATCTTGGAATCTGGATAATCGGCCATCACTAAACTTCCCACGTCTTGAGAATTTGTCACCTGGACCACATATTCTGAATGTAGGGAAATTTCATCAAGCACTACCAAAGTTATTAAGGTGCAAAACTGGGTTTTAACACTAAGACTTCTGCTCAGCCCTAACTATACTTGCACTGCAGCACAAGTCATATAGATATAGATATAGATATATATATGAAAGTAATAAGCCACAACAGGGTGTGCATTATAGGAGTTTAATGCATGCCCCAGGGGGTGAAGTCCAAAGGCCGAGTGTCCTTACATCCCTTGGAAGTGCATGAAAATCCTATGATGCCCTAAAGCTCACCCCATTAGGTGTGTGTTTCTGGAGTGTACAGAATGGGACAAGCTTTAGGGTTGACAACTGGAATGTTGCAGCTGGGAGTTAGATAGAATGTTGGGAGGTTTTGAGCTAGTCTAGTGGGAGACTCAGTGGAGGGAGGAGGTGTTCTGCTGTAGGCAGGCCTGTTCTCACCATAAGAAGGACACAGAAGGATACATTTGAAGTGGTAGAGACTGCTCCCCATTGGTTCAGGGCCCCATCCCTGTGGGGATGGGGGCAGCCAACAGCCAGCTTCCAGGGGCAATCCTCTGGCCCAGCTAGAGAGAAAAAAAGCTGCCTGATGTTGTGCTGTGACACCATGAAGAATTCATTTGGTTTTCCTGTGAGAGAAGCCTGTAGGGCACCTGCAATCAGGGGTGAGTCTGCTCTGAAAAAGGGCCAAATGTTACATCAGAGACTTTGTGTATTAAGTATCTGCTACTGTGGGCCAGGAAAGGACAGCCTAGTACAGTGCATAAAGAGTGTGGGATTTGGACATCTTTAATCAGTGGGGGTCTACAGGGATGGACATAGCCACTTAACAAGTATGCCTCAAGTCAGTGCACTGGAGTTTCAGAGACTGTAGATTGAATGTGATATACATTTAAAGTTTAATCTACAATCATTAGAGTTTTCATGGAAGAGGTGTTTTAGAACAAAGGAATGGCCGGGTATGAATTATGGGATCAAGAGGTGGGAGACCCCCCACTTGGAGTAACCAAATTCACCTCTACAGGTTCTCTTTGGGACACCTGTTGCTTTCTTCTGGGCACTTGGCCAGTGTCCGGAAAAAGTACCCAGACGTGGGATTAGATGAAAGAATTTCACTTATGGAGTCTGTGTGTGCTCATGGGTGGTTTAGAGAGCCACCTAGAAATGTTCCATGCCATATGGAAAGTGGTACAGTTGCTGGCTGGATGTATCATGCAGGGAAGTAGTCTAAGGCTGGTCAGATGTGCCAGGCCAAGGAAATCCAGAGAAGAGTACAATTTCAGGCTGTGTGCCCAGTGTGTTTCTAAGCCTGTGGGTTACAGCGTGTAGAAGAGGTGTTCTGATCTCCGTAAATCTGCATTACCAGGAGTGTAGCCCCGTGGGGGTCCATCTATGCTTTGTTATTCTGTTTGGTTGTGAATAAAAGCCACACTCTAGAATCCCACTCCTGGTTTGGATATTACAGTTATTGCTTCCTGTGTCTGGAGTCACTTGGGTGCCCCTGATTAGAAGTCAAACCTAGCCAAAATACCGAGCAACAGTTTTTTTCCCAGAACCCAGGTCCCAGGTAGGTGGTTACATAATGGAGGCACTGCACAGTGCTAATAACACAAAAAATACCATCAATCTGACCCCTGGGGTTACACCACATTTTGCTACTTTTGTAGCTTGAGCCTGAATCCTAAATGTTGCATTAACACAGTTTTTTTTGCAAATAATTTCTTCATTTTTTGAGATCGTATAATGGTATCATTATTTTCCTGTTGGAGAGCAGGGCCCTGCACTCCCATGCCTCCACACTTTTTGAGATAGTTTAATCATATCTTTATTTGTCTGACCCTCTGGGCCCTATGCTCCCATCTCTCCATGGATGTGTACATGTATGTTTATGGGTAAGCACAGGGCCTGGAGGGCCCTTTGCATCCATTTGTAGGACAAGAGAAACCAAACTGTCAACATAGCTTTCCTATTACCCCACCTCATCAACCTAGTAGTAAAAATTGTCAAATCCCCACCAAAATGTGATTCTGTGCCACTGCAGCATAATTCTGTGGCGGGGCACAAAAAGACGTTTTGGGCAAGATCTGAAAAATGACAGCTGTCACATTCATGAGGTGGTGTAAAGAAATGGCTATGTTGGTAATTTGGGGTTAAAATATTGAAAATTAAGAAAGTTAAGAGAAAGTGTAGCGAAATGTCAACAGATGCACACAACTTTGCCATTTTAACATGTTTTTGATGCCAAATTTTCAACATACCCTTTTTATGACACCACCTCATGAACAAGTGTGGTGAAAATTTTGAAATCCTGCCCAAAATGTGACTCAGAGGTAATATTTTATTCCTCTATAAAACTCTAGGAAATCCAATGCTTATGCAATTATGTGGAATTAGGTACACTGACAGAAAACTAGTCCCCAGATTGCACTCTAGACAACTTGCTATTAACAAAGCAAATACTAACAAAAGGCTTAACTATTTCACACTTAGGGCCCCAAGAGCTTGGAATAAACTACCAGGGGATCTTGTCTATAGTCCTAACTTTGAAATATTCAAAACCAACTTGGACTGTTGGATGGGAACCAATCAATATAACTGATCCACAATGTTGTGGGGGCATTCTTGATGGGCTTCAGCCTTCTTATGCCCCATACTACCAAGTAATACCAAGTAATACCAAGTAAAAGGTGATTTCATCAACTGACCATAAAAATCACCTTTCCGGTAGGATTTGTGAAGTGACACCAACATTGTTCAAAGGTAGGGCATCAAAAAGGGTGTGTTGAAAATTTGGTGTCAAAATCTTGAGAAATGACTAAGTTATGCACCCCATTGAAATACATTGATTCCCCATAGAAAAAAAAAAATTGTGTGTCGTCATATGAAACAAAAATCTTGTTTTGTATCATGAATCCTGAAACAAGATTCATAATCTTAAAAAAAAAAAAAAAAAATTTTAAGTGCATTTCTGCAACAGTTACATGCAGAATCCAGCTAAGTTGGTCCCGATAAGCAAGCTACATGTGTTGGTTTCTCTCAGCAATGTCAGTTTTGCAGGTTTTCAAATGTGAATTTTTATGGAAAAAGGGAATACAAGATGGTGGCAAAGGAACCGGTGATTTTCCGCGCATGAAAAAAAGATTTGCCTCATATGAAAAAATATTCTTTTTTCGTTTCATACAACTATTTTTCAGTGCTTACTGAGCATGCTCAGAACCAAATATTAAACATTTCAAAATGAAATAACTTTGGAATTGATTAATATTTTTTCACCAAACAAGCAAAAGGCACATCTGTGTGCCAGCCCCTTTCTACATAGACATTTTCAGGCCAAAATTCAAAATCGTCTGGGCACTAGACAAGTTGACAGAAAGCCCATTCAAACCATTGGGAAAAAATTCCAAAAAATTAACTTTTTGCACTATCTGTATTTTGGAATCTGCACATCCATTTGGAAAGAAACTTGGTATATCAAGAGATCTGCCCTCATGAGTCCACACATGCAAAATTTCTTGCAATTCCATTGAATGGTTGTAAAGTTATTTAAGTGCACATTTTGGGGTTTAACACTGAAGTGCCTGTATAACCCTAAATATAAGGGCACAGCCACACCCCTATAGATTATGTGTGAGTGTGTGTGTGTGTGTGTGTGTGTGTGTGTGTGTGTATATATATTTATTCATTCTTTGCAAAAAACTTCATTAATGCACCAGTTATGGTAACTTAACACCACCGAAGTAGGAAAATATGGCGTTAGGATTTCCAACCCACCCCCCAAGCAACAAAAGGAAAAAAATTGGGGTTTTGCATCTCCAGAGTCTTGGCAAATCAGTGGTGGGGTCTTCCTTGGCAGATGTCAACTCTAATGCCCACCCCATTCCATGATTCAACAACATCACACATGATCTCCTTTCTTCATGCAGGACCCACAGGGCCCTGCATGAAGAAAGGTACAGCAAACTGTGTTGGCAACCTGTGATGAGATATACTTCTCTACCTTTGAAGAGTGTATCATTACGAGGCAGTTGCAGCTGTACCCTGTGCTTCAGATTGGAGGCTACAGGCTTGGGGGAGGGGTGAGCATTAGGGTTAACAACCCCCAAGGAAGACCCCGCCACTGATTTACCAAGACTCTGGAGACTCCAAACCCTAATTTTCTTTTCCTTTTGCTGCTTGGGGCATGGGAGGGTGGCATTAGGGTTGGAAACCCTAATGCCAGATTTCCCTACTTTTGTAGTACTAAGTTACCCTAATTGGTGCATTAAGAAAACCTTTTGCAAAGAATTTCCTTTCTTTTTGAGATAGTGGAATTGTATCCTCATTCACCCGGGTCCCTTTGGGACCTGCATGAACAGATGCAGATTCCCTGCATGAAGAGAAGACTCTGCCCACCCACAGAAGTGCAGGATCTACAAACTGTGGGCCCTGCAGTTTGGTGCAATGACAGATGTGAAGAATTCATGGGGCTGTCTGGTGGGCTGTGGAAGTGTAGGGCCCTGTGGTCTCTGCACTTCAATGTGGCCACAGCTACAGATGCACAGGGAAAAGAGTGTATCTGTCAGCCCATGCACAGGTTCCTCTTCCACCTAAGGGAGGAGAGGTGCAGGGGCGTATGTCAAGAGGACAGCTGTCTTCACTATTTGGTACCCAGGCCCATGTGGACAACCCTGCACCTTTCATTCCCTGGCTGGGGGGGTGCATAACAGCTCACCAGCACGGTATCACAAAGCATACCCATTAAGGTCATGAGTGGCACTACACACAAAGTTTGTTAACAATATTTTTTTTTCAGTTTTGCCCCAGATTTTCAAGATACTCATTTTATGATTGACCTTATAAATATGACATATACCTTTTATAGTATACTGCCTGAAATGTTATTTCACACCAGAAGTGCAAAAACACATCTCATCCAGGATTTTAAAAATGACATGTCACATTTATGAGGTGGTGTGGAAAAATGACTATGTTGAAAGTTTGAAGTCAAAATAGTGAAAATTAGTAAAGGCATGAGTGAACGTTGAAATACTGCAACGTTCACTCATAACCTGGGAATTTTATCATAGTTGTACATGAAATCACCAGCATAACCTTCTTATTACCCTACCACATGAACACAGTAGAGAACAATTTCAAATCCCCACTGAAATGTCATTCTGCAACATTGAAGCATCATTCCATGCCACAGGTGCAAAAACACATTTTGGCTAGGATTTAAAAAATGACACCTGTCACATTCATGAGGTACAGTAGTGTAAAAAAATGGCTATGTTGAAAATTTTGGGTCAAAATACTTTCAAGGACCAAAGTTATGAGCTGGCGTAGTAAAATTTCTATGTAGATCTGCAACAGGATTGATACAAGGTGGGGGTGGAAAGGATGAAAAGGGACTTGGCAAGGTTGGAGGAATGGTCAAATGTATGGCAGCTTAGATTCAACGTAAAGTAGTGCAAAGTAATGCACCTGGGAAACAAAAACCCAGGGGAAGAGTACACAATGGGGGGTGAGACACTGACAACAACAGAAATGGAAAGGGACCTGAGGGTAGTCATATCAGATGACCTAAAGGTGGGCCAGCAATGTGAGAAGACAGTAAGGAGGGCTGGGGGGGGGTACCGGGATGCATAGGGAGAGGCATCACCAGTGGAAAACAGGAAGTTGTTTGCTCTCTGTACAGACAGTTGGTAAGACCACATCTGGAGTACTGTGTACAGTTCTGGAGACCCCATCTCTGCAAAGACAGACAGGGTGTAGACTATCCAGAGGAGGGCAACCAAAATGGTTCAGGGTCTGCACCAGAAGACATATGAAGAAAGATTAAAGGAGCTTAAGATGTATAGCATTGAGGAAAGGAGGGAGAGGGGGGACATGATAGAAACTTTCAAATACCTCAAGGGAATCAACAAAGTCCAAGAGGGTAGCATCTTTCAGAAAAAGAGATGTGCAAGAACAAGGGGGCACAATCTGAATTTCGAGGGGGGATGGCTCAGAGGTAATGTGAGGAAGTATTTCTTCACAGAGGGTTGTAGATGCATGGAACAGCCTTCCTGAGGAGGTCATAAAGTCAAAAACAATGGGGGAATTCAAGAATGCATGGGGCAGACATACAGCAATTCTAGTGGGGGGCAGGAGGAAGTAGGCTATTGGTTAACTAGGATCTGCAGCTTAACCGTTAGGTAGAAAAATGAGCCAAGTGGTCATTAACTGCCATCAGATTCTATGTTTCTATGTATGTGCATAACTTTGCCATTTTTACATATTCTGACCCTCAAATTTTGAATGTAGCCTTCTTATGACCCCACCTCATGAACATGGTGTTGCCAATTTTCAAATCCCACCCAAAAGGAGATTTTGCCAAGCAACTGCAAAATTGCCTTTTGGGCTAGATTTACATAATTCCACCACCATTGATCATGAGGTGGGGTCCCAAAAAGGCCTTGTTGAAAATTTGGGGTAAAAAAATGCAAAAATAACAAAGTTGTGCATCAAAATTCAAAACGCCATTGAAATACATTGAACCTCATTTACCTTAATTTCTCATATTGAAGTCAGAGGTTCCAGCAGCAAGACATGTCTTTGATTGGAGAGTGGATCTTCACCCTGTGATCTGTTCAGTTGAGTGAAGGTGTGTGGGGGTGTACTGGGTGTGTGATGTGGTGATTGTTAAGTAGGAGATGGGGTGGGGGGTCAGATCAGCGAGGGATCATTTTATTTTTTGCAGGTTTTAAAAAAAAATCAAGGAATGGTTTTCTTTGTTTCAGACTGGGACAGTGATCAGAGGGTCGGGGTATCACTAGAAACTAGGGTAAGACAAAAACATTAGGGGAATGGTGATCATAGTGTGGGGGGTGCCACTAGACACCAGGGAAAGACATGAAAATTATGGGGATGGCAATCCAAGGGTGGGGGGTGCCACCAGATACCAGGGAAGCATTATATACATAAAGGGGTGGCAAAGGGCGGTACCACTAGACACCAGGGGAAACGACAGCTCACTACTCTCACTGCAGCCCGCAGCACGAATCCCAGCTGCAGCTGTTGAAGTCAAGAACATCCCACTGTTCTCATACAGAAAATGGGGGGGGGGCGACTCCTATCGCTAAGCTGGGCACCCTGGATTTTGGGTGCCCAGAAAAGGCATTTCTGGAAACTTAAAAAAAACAACAACAAAAAAACACCAGAATCTAGCTAAATGGGTCCGGTGTTTGTCTTTTTTAAAAATATATAATTTGTACGTACTTTTACTATTTGTAAGTTTAAACAGTAAAAAGAAAATGTCAGCCATCTCGACTGGTTTTTCCCATGGCAAATAAATCATGCAAATAACCACTGTTGATATGTTTTTTTACTGTTTGTGATAAGGTTTTTTTTTACCTTTCAAATATTTTTGTTTTTAACAAGTCGCAGTGGAACATTAACTCAAAAATTGTTATAACTTTAAAATGATATAATATTTTTTTCTCCAAACCTTTCAAAGGCACTGAAAAGTTCATGAAAGAAATTCCACATGGTCTAGGCTGTAGGTGAGAACAAAAAATACCCAATGTTAAGTATAGTTACACCAAATTTTTTTTTGGCACTCTGTATCTCGAAAACCATACAAGATACCATCACAAAACTTTCCACATCTTGAGACTCTAGTGGCATGACCATGCATGCCAAATTTTGGACTGTTTTGTCAAATAACACCAAAGCTATTAAGAATGAAACTTTCCAGGTCTAGAGATCTATGATTGGATGCCACACATGCAACATTTCAGGCAAATCAGACAAATGGTTGCAAAGTTCCAGATCTCTAGACCTGGAAAGTTTCATTCTGGTCAGATTTATTGTTGTGGAACTGCAGAGTGTCACAAAAGTGAAAAATCCTCAACTTTTGCACATTTTTTGGTCATGCTTAAAGGACTGAAGAATGCATCTGAGTGGATTCAAATTTCATGTCTATATGTGGCCTGGATTAAACTGGTGCTTTTTGAAGGCTTGGTGAAAAAATCTTAATCCGTTCAAAAGTTATGCAAGTTTTTCATGTTCCATTTTAGCATATGGGAAAATTTATATGTGCACTGTGAAAACTTTCACAAACACTTTTTTATCATTGTGCTCCAGAATTTTGTTTTCGTGCTGCCGCCTTCTTGTTTTCAGTTAGCGAGAGACAAAAAATGTAAATTGAAAAATACTGCCTCTTGCTAAACACCAACGCTTGTGTTTACCCAATCGGGTCCTGAGGACATGACCCTGGCATCAATTTTTGTGCAGGTAGTCTGGAAATATGCTTTTCAACATTTTCCACCATTTTGCCATTTGTTGCCTCGAAAGATTTTTGTGTGTGCGGTAATTACCGCACACATACAAAAGGTGGCTTAACAACATAATTTTGTGCTTGAAAACATTCCCATTATAGGGATAGGAGTGCGGTGAACACATTAAAGTTATCATGAAAACACTGCTCAAAAACATTGTCTCATGTGTTGTTTTCTTTGTCACTTCATTGTGCCAAGGTGGATTGCGCTTTTGGGCTGAAATTTGCAGGGTGGCAAGCCCTGGTCCCACAGGTGTGCTTTTTGGTGGTTTGGTCCCAAAATATTCAGTAGGTCCATAGTTACCACATTCCAAAGTTGAGAAATTTCATATAGGAGAACATTGCGGTGCCCATGGTACCTTTCAGTGCCTGTATCTCGAAAACGATTTGAGACACAGATTTTTCGCTATCCGCAGCTTAGTCTACCTTCAGGTGGCACAGTAGCACCACTATAGTTAGGGTTAAGTGTTCAATGTTAATGCCCTAAATTTACACATTAATATCTTTGTGTTCAATGTTAAACCCCTAACTTTGCACATTAATTTCTTTGGCACCGTTTGACAAAATGAGCTGAAATTGTGCATCTGTTGTCTAGGAGGCAAGGATTTGATCTGTGGAAATTTTTGAGAAGGCAGCTTATGTGGGTTCTGAGATCTGCATATGTCATTTTTTTTTTTTTTTTTTTATAGAGGGCACATTTTGTTCTTATACTTAACATGTTTTTTTTTTTTGCTTTCACCTACAGCCTACATGTAATGGAATTTTTCCCCAAACTTGCAGGGGACATGTGTTATGTCCTAAGGTAGTTAACGCCTTTAATAGGTCTGGTGAAAAAATATTAAATAGTTTCAGAGCTTAAAGTTTTGTGTTTTCCATTCTGAGCATGTGCAGTAGGTTTCTTGAGTTAACATTCTTGTGCGAAAAGAAAAATTGGATGTTGCAGAACCCCTTTTTTGGTTTTTCACCACTTGCTTGGCACAGCACCAAACTTTTTTTTGTGCCATGGGAACCACCATCTTGTTGCTTTTCTCCGTAAACTAACAAGCATGGAAAACAAATACAAATATCATTTTAAAAAATAAACACCAAAAACTAGCTAAATGGACACTGTTTAGCTAGATTCTGATGTTTGCTTTTTAAAATGAGGGGCAGAAATACCTTTTCTGGGCACCCAAAATCCCAGGTGCCCAGCTTATCAAGTGGAGCCCTTCACCTGTGCTGTCTATATGAGAACAGTGGGACTTTCTTAACTTCTGCAGCCACAACAGTGAGCCACCATCTTCCTGGTGTCTGCACCCCCACCTTGTCATCCCTGTGTGGGTGCAATGTTACCCTGTTGTCTAGTGGCACCCCCCACCCTCCGATTTTTTCTCATCTCCCACTCCCCGTTTGTTTTTGAAATTGGCCTGTTTGATTTTCCCCTTTAAAAAGGAATCCTCACCTCCCCTGCAAGAATGCTGTGGGACCTTTGGGTCCCGATTAAGAGAAATGCAAGTAAAGTACATTTTTCTATGTACTTACTAGTCTGCTAAGCCCTGCATCCCCGCAAACTATGCCGCACCTGTGGCCAAGGATTTGCTGCAACTTGTGCCCGATTTTATAACCCGGGATGCAAGTTGAGACAATACCCTCATTTTATGGCAGCTTGTGCCAAAACTGTGATACAAGCCCTGTAAATCAGCTGTCCCACAGATGCACAGGTACGCAAGGGGGGAGCTGGAAAAACTGAGCTGTGGGGCCACAACGGAATTGTGGCATGGGGGTTGAGGCATGATTTTTTTTTTTTTTTACAAAATTGCACTTGTGGCCCCATTCGATGCAACCACATACCTTTGGAAAAATCGGACCCACTGTTCTTAGCTGGTCTAGGATAAATTCATTGTAAAACTGGGTGAAGTACCCTACTGAAATGAAAAAGCAGCATCTCCACTGCTGGGCTGAATACATTTTAAAATATACTGTCAGAACAATGGTGTGGCAAATGAACACAGCTTGGCTAATGCAAGGGTGATTCTATTAGCCAAATAAGTAAAATTGTTTGGCAATCTTAATCAGTTCACACTCTGTACCACAGCAGTTAGACACAGTTTCGGTAATTGACTGCTGTCTGTCTAGTGGCAGCCCCCCATTGCTGTCCCTGTATGGGTGTAATGTTGCCCTGGTGTCTAGTGGCACCCCTCACCCTCTGATTGCTGTCCCCATAAGATGTTTTTCTTTCCCTGGTGTCTAGTGGCACCCCCACCCTCCAGCTTCTGTTCCCATAATGATTTAATCTTTTCCTGGTGTCTAGTGGAACACCCACCCTCTGATCACTATCCCTGTAATTATTTTATTTTTCCCTGGTGTCTAGTGGTGCCCCCTACCCTCCGATCACCATCCCTGTAATGACTCAATCTTTTCCTGGTGTCTAGTTGCACCCTCACCTTCCAATCGCCATCTTCATAATTATTTTATTTTTCTCTTGTGTCTTGTGGCATCCCCCACCTTCTGATCACTGTCCCCGTCATGTTTTTGACTTTCCCTGGTGACTAGTGGTACCCCCACCTCTGATCGCTGTCCCTGTCTAAAATAAAGAAATTGTTTCATAAATGCTTTTTTTCTCTTAAACCTACAAGAAAGAAAATGGTCCCTCACCGATCTGCCCCCCACCTCTCACTCAACATCCACCACCCCACACCCCATTACACCCTCACACACCCTCACTTACCTGAACAGGTCACAGGGCGAAGATCCACTCTCTGACTGAAGATACGTCTCGCTGCTGCAACCAGTGAGTGCAATATGAGAAAGTAAGGTAAATGCAGTTCAATGTATTTCAATGGGATTTTCAACTTTGATGCATAACTTTGCCATTGTTGCACATTTTGACTCCACATATTAAGTATGGACTTTTTGAGACCCCACCGCATGACCAGTGGTGGTGGAATTACACAAATCCGGCCCGAAAGGTGATTTCACGGTCCTTGGAAAAATTACCTTTTGGGCAGAATTTGAAAGATTACTCCACCATTGTTCATGCGGTGGGCTCATAAGAAGACTATCTTGAAAATTTGGGATCAAAATATGTAAGAATGGCAAAGTTATGCACATACGTTGAAATTAGACTTTGTTCACTCTTAACTTTGGCAATTTTAAATATTTTGACCACACATTTCCAACATAGTCATTTTTTTATGTCACCTCATGAACGTATCAGCTGTCATTTTTCAAATCCTGGCCAAAATGAGTTTTCACACCTGTGGTGCAGAATGATGTTTTGGTGGTGTAGAATGACGTTTCTGCTGGGATTTGAAATTTTCAGTACCAGGTTGATGAGGTGGGGTAATAAGAAAGCTATGATGACAATCTGGTTGCTGTTTTGCTACAAATGCAAGCAACATGTACTCATCTATGGAGGGATGGGAATGCAGGGCCTGGAGGGCTCTGCGGTCCTACAGGCAAATGAGGATTCGATTATACTGTCTCATAAAGTAAGGAAATTAATTGCAAAAACCTTTGTTTATGCACCAGTTAGGGTAACTTAACATCACAAAAGTAGGGAAATGTGGTGTTAGGGTTTCCAGTCCTTAAGGCCCACCCCCAACCCCCAAGCAGCAAAAGGGAAAAAAAATTAGGGTTTTAGGTCTCCCTAGTCTTGGCGAATCAGTGGTGGGGTCTTCTTTGGGGGTTGCCAACCTTAATGCTCCCCCTCCCCCCAGCCCCTTGCCTCCAATCTGAAGTGCATGGTGCAGCTCCAAGCCACTGCTTCATAATGATACACTCTTCAAAGGTAGAGAAGTATGTCTCGCCACTGGTTGCCAACACAATTTA
>CM028134.1:90992500-91017500 GCA_016271365.2 Neoceratodus forsteri
TCAGCCTGGGGTATGCAAATGAAGCCATTATGCATGCAAGGCACAAATGGGGTAATTTCCATGTCATTATGGCCCTATTTGCATTCGATGTGCCGATCCCCGGTGAATTGCACCTGGTGCCCTGCCATGCTGCAGCCATTGGGGATCGACATCCTGTCATGCCAATACAGCCCCCCGCTCCCTTGCATCCAATCACAGGCTTTTGTAATATGACAGGATGCCTCGTGGTCCAGTGATAACCCCCCTCTCGATCATAGGCATTTGCTTGGTAAAGAATGGATCCCTGGTGGTCCAGTGGTAACCCCCACCCACCACAGGGGTCCTCCACCACCCATCACCCCCATCATTGGCCGATGGCAGTACCCTGCCCACATGCTGCCCAGGCACCCACTGAATGACAGTGTACAGTGTGATCTGTATGCCTATTGGTCCACTGCATGGACTAATGGGTATGCAGACCATACTGTACTACACAGGGCCAATATGTTCGGTCGGCGGCCGGGTGGCATGCAGGTGGGGTGCTGCCACCTGCCAATGATGGGGGGGTGATGGGTGGTGAGGGACCTCTGTGGGTGGATGGAGAGGGGTTTACCACTAGACCACCAGGTAACTCTGATGTTGCACAGCAGCCCACGATCAGGCGAAGGGGGTCTACCACTGGACCACCGGGGGGTATGTGTGCCCAGCAATGGTGTTCTGGATGGGTGGGTGGCTGCCCATGGCTGGTGGCTGCTGTGTTGCGCTGTGTAATTTAGCAGCCTACCTGTGGGTGGCTGGGATTTGTTCCTGCTTTTTCAGGGCACAACTTTGAGCCCCCCTGTGTGATGCAGTGCAGTGTTGCACCAGCATATGCACTGCACATCCTGGGCAGAATATCGGGATGTGCTGCATATGCATTGGCATGCCCCCTGCATCTGTGTCGCATACATTACAAATGTGCCCCGGCACATTGGGGGTTGCGCCGTGCAGCCTGACCCTTTGAATATCATGCGGGGCACATTGGGAGGTTGCGCATGGCGCAATCCCTTTGAATATCTGATGTGTATAATATATATATATATATATATATATATATATATATATATATATATATACATACATACACACACACATATACACATACACACACACACACACACACACACACACACACATTTATTTATTTTATTTATTTGTACAATTGGATTTGCAATCTTTGAGCCAGATGCTCGTTTACAAAGGTACCTCGTCACAGAGAGGGCAACAGTGTTACAAAATTACAGTAGGTGGAACATACAGATTTACACAGATTTTTACATAGTATTATACAGACATTGTTACATATATTTTGTACATTTCATAAAAAAAAGTTACATTAATACAGACATCTGGCAGGGGAAATGAGGGAAAACCAGGAAGGGGAAGCAGAGGGGAGGAGGCAGTCCGGAAGACTTTGTTGGATTCTACTTTGTGATGTGCAAGCAGCCTGTCAGTGACAGAAGCAGCAGCAGGTGTTGAACAGGTGGTTCTGGAGAGCAGTTTTGAAGGAGGCAATTTTGGGAGTGTTAGTGATGGTTACAGGGAGAGTGTTAAACCAGGAAGGGGCCCTATAGCAAAAGGATCTCTGGGCCAGGGAGGTCCTAGTTCTGGGTACCAGTAGAGTGGCCTTGTCTGAGCTGCGGGTGGAGACTGTGGGGGAGGTATGTTGGATGGAGGCAGATAACCCAGGAGGGAGAGCCCAAGCAGAATTGTCTTTGCTAGGAGGCAGGTTTGGTAATGGAGACGTTCTTCCAGGCTGAGGAGATCAGCAGTGGAATAGAGATGACCGGTGTGGCTGAGCCTGGGGGCACTGGTCAGTAGTCTGCAGGCCTTGTTCAGAGTGAGTCTGATTTTATTGAGTGCTGTGTAATCAGAGGCTCCATGTACTGGTAGGCCACAATCCACTAGGGACGGTACTGAGGATGTGATGGCCAGATGGAGAGCATCGGGTGGAAGACAGTCCCTATGGTGGTATAGGAGGCCAATCCCGGTGTTGGTGGCAGATGCAAGGGCATTAATGTGGGCGTGAAAAGTGAGGGCAGTGTCAAAAGTAATCCCAAGATATTTGTAGGTGTGCACTTGCTCGAGTGGGTGTTGAGTGCTCCGGAGGATAAGGAGGGGTGTGTGTATATATTTTTTTCATGACAGAAAACTCAGTTTAATGTATCAGTTAGGGTTGTTCCACAGTGACAAAAGCAAGCAAATTCAGTGTTAGGGTTGCCACCCCTTGCACCCCACGCCCACTCCGCCCCCACCAACAGGCATCGGGTGTGTGTTGGGGTCATTGGCCCTAACTCTCACCCCATTCCATGTGTAAACAAGCTGAGATGGTGCAGTATAGGAGAATGGGGTGAGAGTTGGACTGGCATTACCAACGTACACCCTGATGCCTGTCGGTGAGGGGAGGGGGGCATGGGGATGTGAGGGGTCGCAACCCTAACATTGAATTTCCTTGCTTTTGTTGCTGTGGAACAACCCTAACTGATGCACTAAACTGAGGTTTTCGCCATGAATTTCCCTTCCTTTTTAGAATGTGCACTATAAATTGTGAATGGAATGTGGTGGGCCACCATGTGATTTTTTTGTAACTTCGCTGCACAAAAACTGTATGATCAACTGAAAAGAAAATTGTTAAATAAAGACAGGTACCATGGCACACCATGTGTCCAGAATTGTGTGTACATCTGTTCAACGGTCCTACAGCACCACGAGCAAACAGCATAACATGCACAATTCAGAAACTGTAAGCGCCATTGACGTGAAAATTGGCACAGTGAAAGAAGAAAAATGGTAACAAACATGCAAACAGTAATGGTAATGCAACTGGAAATGCAAACGGCTATGGTAACATCAACAATGACACCAAAGGGAACACTAACACAAACAGAAATGCAAGCGCATACGCAAATGCAAATGGTAACGCACATGGTGATGCAAAAGGAAACGCAAACAAAAACAGTAATGAAAATGCAAATGCAAGTGCAAATGCAAATGCAAAGAGTAACGCACATGGTGACGTAAACCTAAACACTAAGGCAAATGGTTATGGAAACGCAAATGGTAACAGTAATGCAAACGCATACGCAAAGGGTATTATTGAAAAGCTGGTGTGTATTACAAGATTTTTTTGCATCGTTTTTGATGCTATTATTTTAACGATCCATATATTACACATGCATATATATATTATAGTGGTGCAGTCGCGCCACTATAGTTAGGGTTCAGCTGTCACTTACATACTAAAGTCAAGAGCTTGGGTGTTAATAACTTTGGACCCATTCAATGGATTTGCCTGAAATTTGGAATGTGCAGTGCAGCACAGTGGATAACTTGATTTGCCAAATTGTGTTTTGGTTAGACTTACGGTCTTTGCGTACGAAAACGCTGAAAAATGCAAAATTATCAGTTTTTGGAGGTAGCTTTTGGGATTTTGGATGTGGCCCTGCATGGCCATTGTGTAGTGTGCTGCTCTGTGAGATGGCTCATTTGAAAGAGCTTTGCTGGCCGAACATGCCGCTTTTCATTTGGTGAAAAAATATTAAGTCATTCAAAAGTTATGCCACTTTTAAGTTCCCATTATAAGTCAATGGGAACATTTATATGTATGTTTTGCAAACAAAGAATGGGGTTCTGGCCATCTGGTCCCACCTTGCGATCAAAAATGTGCAGCCTTTAAAATTATTCAATGTGAACAAAAACATCCTGTGTGAAAGTTGTTCAGAGCAAAAAAGACCTTTCACATGAGGGTAGTCACTAATCTGAATTCTTTATATCTTGTAAAATATGGTCTTCCCAAACAACCTCATTTATTTCTCTCTGAGTGAACACAGTAGGAGTCATGACAAACAAATGTAAATGTCTCGGAAAGTATAAAAGTTACTAATATACAACCAACATGAAAGTTGTTCAGGACAAAATGACCTTTCAAATGAGGGTAGTCACTAATCTGAATTCATTAGATTTTTTAAATATAGCCATCCAAAAGGTGATAATTGTGAAGAAAAATGAAAATTCAAGTTATCAGATGGCCATAGTTTAAAAAATAAAATTAGTGCAGCTTAATGAATAGGCTCATTTGAAAAGTCATTTTGTCCTGAACAACTTTCATATTGATGGTTTATACATAATTCGCATACTTTTAGAGATATTTACATTTGTTTGGCATAAGTACCGCCCTTTAAGGGGGGTTACCTCAGAACGTCTATCGGCGGTGCGGGACCTATTGGGTTAGTCAGGTGAATGCACGAGTCCAGGGGATCTGGTACTGGCCTATGATAAGGTGGTGGGAGATGCCCTGGACATGATTGCTCCTGTTCATGTTCAACCACTCACTCTTCCCCCAAGGACCCCTTGGTTTGAAGGTTTCTTGAAGGAGTTGAGGAGAGTTGATCGAAGGCTGGAGATAACATGGCAGAGGTCCAGCCTGGAGGTTGACAGGCTTAGATTGATGGAACACTATAAGGGCTATCAATCAGAAATCACCCATAAGAAGGCAGAATTCCTGTCCAGGGAGATTTCTGCTGCACAGAATTAAGTGGCTTAGCTCTTTCAGACTGTTGACAGAATGTGCAATCCAATCTGTCTTCAACCCCGGAGGAGCCTTTTCTCAGGCCAAGTGCAAGGAATTTGCTCAATTCTTCGCAGATAAGGTTGCAAGCATCTGGTCTGGCATTGGCCCAGTTCTCCCTATGAGGGATTGTGGAGGTCTGTGGGAGGTGGTGAGCACTTGATCTGTCTGGACGGACTTTAGCTGACTGGAATTCAGACATTGTGAGGATCGTCCAGACTCTGCACCCAACTGGCTGCAATTTGGATCCGGGCCCTACACCCCTATTAGTGGGTTGTGTAGATGTTATCTGTCTGATCCTAGCTTAAATTGTCTGGAGTTCCCTGGAGAGGGGGATCTTTCCCGATCCCCTTAAGGAGGTGGTCATACAACCACTCCTAAAAAATCCCTCCTTGGATCCAGACTGTCCAGCCAACTACAGGCCTGTCTCTAACCTGCCTTTCATGGGTAATGTTATTGAGAAGGTGGTTGTGTTGCAATAGGATAATCACTTTGTGACCCACGATGTCTATGATGCTTTCCAGTCTGGATTTAGGAAAAGACTGCACTTGTCCAAGTATTGAATGACCTCCTAATAGTGAGAGATTGAAAGACTTGTACCATCTTAGTCCTTCTTGATCTCTCTCTGCAGCATTTGACACTGTGGACCATGGCATGCTTTTGGAGTGCCTGCGGCCTCTTTTTGGACTGTCAGGGGACAGTCCTCAAATGGTTTTGATCTTTCCTCACAGACAGGTCTCAGGGTGGTCACTAGAATGTATTCTTCTGACGCCCTTCCCCTGTCCTGTGGGGTGCCTCAGGGCTCCATACTGGCACCCTTGTTGTTCGCAGTGTATATGCTGCCATTAGGAGATATCAGGTGATATGGTTTGAGTTTTCACTGCTATACAGATGATACTCAACTGTATATGTCCTTTCTACCTGGGCAGGTTGATGTAGTCTCTGTGTTTAATAACTGTCCCACCGAGATCAAGGACTGGATGAGCACCAGCTGGCTGAGACTGAACCTGGACAAGACCAAAGTGTTGGTAGTGAACCCAGGTCATCCAGGGGTGGGTGTGGGGACTGGGCAGGCTTCAGGCTTATGGCTTGATGGTGTCCAGCTCACTACCTCAGACTGGGTGCATAACCTGTGTGTTACTTTTGATGATGGCCTGACCCTGAAATCTCAGGTGTCAGCCATTGTCAAATCCTCATTTTACCATCTGAGGTACATGACCCAGGTAAAACACCTGGTTCCTCCAGATGACCTGCCAACATTGGTCCACGCCTTCATCACCACCCACCCTGACTACTGCAATGCTCTCTACCTAGGGCTTTCTGGGGTTGATATCCACCCTTCAGCTAGTGCAGAATGCAGCGACCAGGCTTTTAACTGGTACATCTAGGGCTAGTCATATTATGCCTGTGCTGTGCAGACTGCGCTGGCTGCCTGTTCAGTGGTGGATCACCATTAAAGTTGGCTTGCTGACCTTCAAAGCCCTACATGAACAGGGACCCAGCTACTTGCAAGATCTCTTGACTCCCTACTGCCCTCTCCAATCCACTCATGAGGGATTGCTAGATATTCCCAAGGTTCATTTTAAAGCATCAGGTGCCCATGCTTTCTCCTTTGTGGCCCCTACCCTGTGGAACTCTGTACCTCGTCGGTTGAGAGAATGCTTGACCATTGAAAGATTTAAATCTGAGTTTTAAAACATGTATTTTTAATCTAGCATTCCCAGATGAATTTTAAGCTAAACTGATGTACTTGCTATGTTTTAGTATAATTTAAATTGTGTATGTTATATTTTAACTGTAAAGAGCCTTGGTTTTGGAAAGGCGCTATATAAATATTTACTTACTATAACTCCTATAGCACTTATAACAGTCTCATTTCTGTAAAGCACTACACCACTTTAAGTGAAATGAGACCACACCATCTTGTCATGCCTAATTTAACAGTAGATCCTGATTTACTAGTACTTCAATGGAATTCTTTAGTGCTTACCAGTGTGAAACAAAATTATCTGCTTATTGGGGTCACATTAGATCTTTTCAGGATGGGATCATGTTAAATCTTTTCAGAACAAAAGCAGCAGATTAATTTTATTAATTATTAGCCAGTAATATCATATGAGATCTATATGTGAAGCTGATGCTGACGAGATAGGGGAAAGAAGGAAAACAGAGAAGAAAAACAATGGCTGCCTGTAAAACCTTAGGCATCTATATTGCAACATTGATTTTTTTCATTTATTGTGTTTTCTTTGGCAACTTCTATTATCAAAATGCATTAAATGTATAGTTTACTAAATCTTGACCTTGGGATAACTCTTGAATGACTCCTAAATACGTTTTAAGCCATTCCCTTTACGGGAGGTATAAGACCTTTGCAAAAGGTCAAGTGTTATTTTTTCATATTTTTTTTTTTTTTTTTTTACAAATTTCCACAGTAAAAGTGTGGAGAAATACAAAAGTATGTACAACTAATTTCCTATGCATTTTCAACTCAGAGAGAAATTAATATTTGTGCAAAATGAAACCCAAAGTTTATATAGTTTTGTTCAAAAGTTATTTATTCTAAATCTGATTGGACTATTGATGAACTGAGCAAAGAAATGTTTAGATAAAACAAATTGAAGACTCCAGGATTGGGAGGTCATTAAAATTGCAAAAGGTCAAATTATGAGACCTTAAATGAACTCATTAAGAGCATTCTTAGTGTGTAATAATAATAAATTAAATCCATTTGAATATAGACCTGCAATTATACAACCACTGTGATACATATTTTTAGGATATTGAGGAATGGTGCAAGGCTACCAAAATAGTGGTGATCTCACTGCTTCAATGCTTCAGTGTGTGTGGATCAAACCAAAATGAGCCAAAATAAAAGCTTCTATCTTGTCAAAAAAAAAAATGATATTTTATTATATTTGATTTAACCAGAAAATACAAAATAGCAATAAGGAAGTAAAACAATCAAGATGAGATTTCAGCGTTCTCCAAACATACATTGAAGCTGAGCCATAATAAAGGCTTCTGTCTTCTTCAGAGCAATTATATTTTATTTTCATATATTTAATATTCCGTAGCTAAAAAAACACTAGAAAGAAAGTATTTTGGGTGTTTGAAAAGAAGGCAAATGCAACCAGGCACAGAAGGAAGTCAATAGAGAGTATTGATTGAGGAGGCTAGTAACAAGTTGAGGAGCTTGCTTGACCACTCCAACGGGGGCCACCCACCAACACTACTGACCGCTAGTGGGCACTGATAGCAGAGAAGGAGCTGGGCAAGTGCTGCAAGCAGTCAGTGTAGGAGGAGGAGGAGGCGGACAGCATGCTGCCTGTCATAGTCCAGCTCTTGCTTTAAATCCCTGGTGATGCCTGAGTGGCTGTAGCAATCATCTGTGCAGCAGCCCTCCATCTGTAGGGAGTAAGGGGACTCAGTTTAGCTGTCATGTTGTATTCAGGCAGGCTTGTGCTCCATTACAGCAGTAGGTCTGACTGCAACCCTGGATCCCCAACTCTGCTGCTTGTACAGGACTGACTGCTTGAGAGTGAGGGATCCTTGCTGCTTGCAGAGGAAGTGGAAGGGGTCGTGGTTGGTGTTCATTTGTGTGCCAGGGGCTGGTTAGGCTGGGAGGAGTGCCTATAAGTGTAGGCATTGCATGTGTCTAAACTGGTGTGGATTGCATAGGCGTAAGCAGGGGGGTGTTCAGGGAGTTCAACCCTCCCCCCCAGAAATGACCTCAGAAAATTTCACATTCTTGTATTTTATTTTTGAGTTGGCTCAGGCTCAGCTGCTAAAAAACTCAGTGTCTCAGCAGTCTCCATAGTGGTTGGAGCTTGCTGCACCACAATTTGCATGTGTGGGACCATTGATGGCTAGGAGAGATGGAGACATCATTAACACAGAGAGCAGGAGAAGCCTGATGAAACAGACTAGTGAGCGTGCTGCTGTTCTTCATTGTCTGTACAGCGCCGAGTAAGTTGAGGTGTCCTGTTAGCTGTTGTGGGACTGTGGGACTGTATGCTGCTCTTGTGTAGCCTCAGTTGAACTGTGGGAGAACTTGAAGTATGGTCTAACTAGAGAAAGAACTGACCCGTCCAGTGCCAAGCTGCGAGTAATGCGCAGTGCATCTTCTTGACTGTGCTGAACGCTGGCTGGTCTGGTGGTGTGGTCCTAAGAGAAGACAGGAAAGGTTGAGGAAAAATGTGCGCTGGCCTCGTGGCCTGTAGTCCTGTCTTGGGAGGGGAGCGACTGGTAAGGAAAACAAAACAGGCAGATAATCAGCAGAAAAGTGGTGAGTGGAGAAAAGAATAAAGATTGATTGGGGGGGACTTCTCTCAGTCAGAGAGGTGATGAAAGGTATTAGCACCATCTCCCACGGCAGCCCACTCATTACATCTCAACCCCACCAATGTTCTGCCCAACTTGGAGCTTATCATGTGGAGTGGAAATAGGTGTGGAAAGGCAGATGCCTGACTTACATCTTTGTCTCTGGCTGTTGCAGGGTGCTACCATGTGCAAAGGTGGAATGGGGTTAGGAGTACTCTCTATATGCAGAAGTAGGATAGTGGTAGAGGAGTAGGAGTGCTGCTAATGTGTGGATGTGTCCCCATATGTAGGAGTGGGATGGATGGGGAGCAATGCTCCCTATGTAGGGGCAGTGGGATGAAGGGGTGAAGTGCTCCCCATGTACAGAGCTGATATGAAGTGGGAGGAAAGCTCCTCATGTGTGCAGGTTGAATGGAGAGGGAGGAGTGCTCCCTATGTGCAGGAGGTGGGATGCAGTGGGAGAAGTGCTCTCCATGTAGGGGAGGTGAACTGTAGTGGGAGAAGCACTGGAGGGTTCAGGAGATGAGTGCTCACAATATATTGAGGTAGGATGGAGGTGGAGCAATGATACCTATGTGTGGAGATGGAATGGAAGGAATAGTGCTTTCTATGTTCAAGTTCACATTTATTGTGAAGGGGTAAAATCCATTGAGCAAGGTCACTTGCAAGGAGGTCCCTTGTACAAGCAATGATAAAGACAATACATGGTGTGAGATACAAAAAGTAAGGCCACATAATATAAATTAAAACATAGCTATTTTCTTTACATTGGTACTTAAAATATGTACAATGTTGCATTCAGCAAAGATTGAGACTAAATATGATTACATAAGACACTATGTCCACCATGTGGAAGAGGGCCGGGGAAGGAGAATTACTCCCCATGTGCAAAGGAGGCATGGAGGTGGAGGAGTGCTGTCTATGTGCAAATGTGCAATGGAAGGAGAGGAGTGCTCCCCATGTGTGGAGGTGGGATGGGGGGGAGGAGTGCTCCCCATGTGTGGAGGTGGGATGGGGGGAAGGAGTGCTCCCCATGTGTGGAGGTGGGATGGGGGGCAGTCACTTAATGGCCACTATCCTAGACCCCACTCCAGCCTGTGTGTGGAACTTTTTAGAATGGGCACAGTTTATGATGGGGCAGATGAGGAAACTACATCTCTTCTCTGACTGCTGTAAAGTATTGGGTTGATAGGTGGGGGTGCAAGAGGGGGCACCAGTCACTCAGGAGCACCCACTGTATCCTACCCCCCCACCCAGCAGAGTGGGAACAGTTGTGATGGGGCAGATACAAGATCCACATTTTTATATCTCAGTACCTCAGAGTGCTCTCCATGTGTACAGCATGTTAGGCGGGAGAGCCTCTGGCTGAAGCAGAGTGTTCTGCAAGTGTAGAGGTGTGGCATATGGTGAGAAAGTGCCAGTCACTCAAAGCCCATTCCAACCTTCATGCTAGCTCTGGTGGAGCAGGGATGGGTATGAAGGGGCAGATGAGCAACTTGCATCTCTGTTCCTGGCTGCTGCATGGTGCTACCCTTGTGTGGAGGTGGGAGGGGGGGGATGAGGCATTATTCTGCCAGAACCACCTGCCTGGAACCCACCCAATGCCAGTGCCAGCTTTCATGGATCTTGGATGAGTGAAGATGGACAGATGTGTGAACCATATCTATCATTGGCTCCTGCAGAGTGCTTCTAATGTGCAAGAGGTGGAATGGAAGGAGAAAATGCTTCACATGTGCAGAAATGTGGAAAGATGTGTTGGGTGCCAATGACCTCAGGCCATCCAGTGGATCTGGACCATAATCACATTTCCATCCACCTGGCACCCACCAGGCTAGATAGAAACATGTGTGGTGTGGCAAATGTGCAGCTCACATTTCTTTCTCTGGCTGGGGCAGCCAATGTGCAGTGGTTGGACGGTTGTGGAGGGGGCACCAATCATCAACTTCTACCAGGCCACAGTCCACTATTTATCTTGGGCTGCCCACCTGGAGGTCACCTTGTCACTGTGCCATCCTGTGTAGAGTGGGATGGGTGTGGAGGGGAAGATGAGTAACTTACATCAGTCTGAGGCTACTGCAGATTGTCCCATATGTGCTGATGTGAGCTGAAGGTGTAGGGACAGCAACTACCCAGGGGTGCCCACCCTACACTGTGCTGGTCAATGTGAAGGGGCAGATATGTGACCCACATATTTGTCTCTGGCTCTGCCTGGGTGCTCCTTTTGTGCAGTGGTGGAATAGATGCACCAAGTTTGTTTTACACTGTGTCTGTCCTGGTCTCTCACTCTCTCTCTCTCTAATGTCCACTCCCCCATGGTGAAAGCAAAACTCTGCAGCACTGCTCTCTGTCCCAGTCATAGCACTCTTGCTGCCATTTTCTCTGCCTCTCTGTATTTGCTGTCTGCTTCCACGGAGCTTCAGAAAGACAAATAGAGTCAGACTGACAGCAAGGTGCCGGAAGAGTGAGTGGAAATAAAATGGATAGCAACTGAGCTGGAGCGCACTCTGTACTTCACTCCTCTGTTTGGAGGGGGGTTGAATCCATCTCTGACTGGACCAGATTGGACCTGCACATATATGCTGCACTGGAAGCTGTTTTTTTGCTGTTGCTGTGTCTGTCTCGTGGGGTGGGGGATGAGGGAGTAGACACCGCTAGGGGACATGCCACCCATTTAAATTAATGTTTGTTCAGGTGCAGGTCTTCGAGCCTCCAGTCATCGTGGTTATGGTTATTACATTGCATTGCCCCCAATTTCACACTGGCAAGGTGGTGCTGCAATAATGACAGCCTGTCACCTGGTGATCACTCTCATTCCACTTACTCGCCACATGTTGTTGTCACTGTTTGGGGACTCTCTATCTTTGCTCTGTCCCTGACACTGGTACCTCTCACCACCTCTTTTGATCCTGCATTCTCTTTCAGGGGAAGGGTTGCTGCTGCCTCTCCTTCTCAGTGTCTGTCCTTGCAGCCTGTGTCTCTCTTTCCCCACCATCCAGGTTTAAGCTACAGCTCTGCAGGCAGTGCTGCCTCATTTCTCAGCATTCTTGCTCCTTGTATTTTTTGGTGGGATGGGGAGCACACTGAGGCAGCAGATCCATGGGGTAGGTCAGTGGGTACCATCCTAGACAGTAATGCTCAGGCTGGGCATTGTGGCACATGTGAAGCATCGGAGAGAGAGGAGCTCAGGGACAAGAACATAACTGTCATTCAGACAGAGACACAAACAAGTTCAATGCGGACATCTGTCTGGGGAAGGATAAATAATACATATTTGTTCTTTACTGCTAGGACTGTTTACTGCTTATGGCCAGAGAATGGGGTATGGCTGGGTACCTGGACATCTGCAGGATGGGTGGGGAGACAAGCAGTAAGATCAGTAAGGGCATGAATGAAAGGAATGAAGTGCTCTCATTTGAGCACTTTATTTCTTTCAACTAGAGAATGAATTCCAGCTGTGAAACTGCAATTAGTGTCACAGTCTGGTTGCATGCTCATTGGTCTGCCAGGGACAAGCCCACCATAGATTGCTGTGCATTGGACTCATCTCTGACACACCTCTGAATTGTCGTTCTATTGCAAGATGTTTCTTGCACACGCACAAGGAAACATAAACTATAAGGATTTAGATTAGTGACTGCCCTCATTTGAAAGGCATTTTTGTCCTGAACACAAACATGTAAAATAATGCAATTGGGGTACAGAAATTCAGGGGCAGAGTACACATGGGTGGAGTGGTACTGACAACATTAAGAAAGCACACATTCAAAAAAAATAGCTTTTACATACAGTTGATTACTGTTTAACAATATTTTTCATGTATGGCTGCCATTGTACATCTGATGCAAACCCATAATGACGTTCCTCACTTGAAGCAAAAGGGGGGGGTGGAGGCCATTACTGACTCCTTGTTTTGGTGTTAAAGGGGTCAGTTTCTTTACAGCAAAAACAAGGAAAGGCATCATTTCTAAAATATGCAGGTGAGCATAGGGACCACTTTTTTCCAGAGCATGGCACCACTGGCAGCTACCACTTCAAGACTGCTACTACCCCCACCTAATACAATCAGGGGAAACCAGAAGTAGTCTGCCAGCACTGAGATCGATATGGTTAGGGAACATTTGCCAGAAATTACTGCTTAGAAATGAATGAGAAAGTGACTGTGATGACAAGTCCCAGACCAGATCTCTAGTTTGTTAATGGACTTCTCCTGAGTCTGACTTGTATGGCTGCATCGGCCAAGCTCCATCGATGTTGTGCCATCATCAGATTTGTATAACAGTACTGTGGAAGCATGTAACAGGACTGCTGTCTGATGTGCTGCCACAGTGCTCCGACATAGTTTCCAGTGATTCTGTTTATGTAGCTCTTCCCCTCCATGGGCCGCATAAACATATCCACTTCCTTATGCACTACATTTCTGTTCTGCAACTGCAGTACTGACGGCCACTGTGTGCAACATGGTGACTTTGACTTAAAATGCTCATGCATGACTATTGTGCATACATTGTTATGTCAGCATCATCAGTCTGACTGCAGGGTAAACTTCACATGTGCGAGTATCACGCGTGCGCAGTACTGTAATTGCTGCAATAGTACTTGTGGCTGACTCTGGCCCAGCGACAGCACCACACATTCTTTTCCACATGCTTGCCATTCCTAAAAGCTCTCCACAGCCATATTGGCTCTGACCACGGTTTGTTAATTTTGTTGGCTCTTTGGCCAATATTTACACCAGATACAGGGTACCCAATCCTGGTGCTGGCTAAAAGTTACAATTTCTGACAGTGGGATGCCTACCACCGATGCTGGTTAAGTCCCCCCTACTTTTTTCATTTCCAACACTGGGGTGCTCAATCCCTGGTGCTGGTTAATCAAATTTCCTCCTGCCCAATTAAGATGCTGACACCGGGGTATCCAATCCCCGATGCCAGATACTTAACCCACCATCTCACCTGCTGCAAGTGTGTGACATTGGGGAGCCCACCCCAGTGCTGTCAAACATTAAACTGACACTGTGTTGCTCATTCTCCATTATTGGTACATTTAACACAAAAATGGTCCCCAACATCATTTCTTTTGTTTTGTTTTGTTTTATGTACTGTAATAAATAGAGTCCATTGATGTCTTGTGCCATAGCCGTTACCCTTCCCCTACCTGACCCCCCCATTCAGCCACTACCCCACCCCCATTCCTTACTTACCTACTGAGATCCAACATTCATAATCCTCTGTGGAGCTGAGCCATGTTTTCCTTCTTCAATACCGGACTGGAAACTGAGGATATCAGATAAGTATGGTTAATGTATTTCAATGCATTTAGAACTTTTACTCATAGCTTGGTCACATTCCAATATTTTTCTCTCAGATTTTTAACATGGCATTTTTGGGACCCCACCTCATCAACAAGAAAAGTGAAATTTTTCAAATCTGATTTGAAAAGTAATTTTGTAGTCGCTGGGGGGAAGGTGCTGCAGTGTACGACACCTGCCAGAGTCTGTGCAGTGCAGAGCATTAGTTTGACTCACAGAAGATACCTTAGGCCTGATATTTAAAGATTAGTCCACCTGTTAACATTAGTGGGTGTGCTTACCCAGATTTGTGCTGTCAGTCCCAGCCAGCTCATATTCAGAAGCCCAGGAGTGCCAGAGCAAACCTGCAGTGCCAAAGCACTATAATGCCACTGCACCAATGCAAATGAGGGGGTCCCTCCATGCATACTGGTGCAGAAGTATTTTTAAAGGTTCACAGCAGTGATAAACAGCCCCCAAAGTAGTACTATTTACTGCCACCAAAAAACACCTCTTAATGGGGTGCTAAGCCCGCTCCTCCACCCCAAAGGCAGAGCGACTGTACTGCAGCTGCCTGCCCCTGATCACCTGTACAAGATACCAAGGCACTCCCTGCTGTCTAGAAGCTGTCCTCCCCCGCTCTGCCATTGTAGTATAATATACAGTGGAGCCCACTTTTAAGAACATCGGATATAAGAACATTCCATTTATAAGAACATTTTTTGGGAAGTCTTGATTTTTGCCCATTATTTTCAGTAGCAGTAAAGTCCATTTATAAGAACAGTCAGCCCTTTTATAAGAACTTTTTTCTCCAGAGGTAGCAATAGATGGTCATTATTATCTCTGAATGTGTTAAGCCTGGGATAAATCATCATCCAGTTTCCTCATTAACAGTCACTTAAGCGGTAAATGGATGCATGAAAGATGCCCTGTGAAGAAGGCGGCACATACTCCTTCATAGTTGGGTGACAGACTGAATGAATTTTACAACAGTACTCTGTCTGAGCAAGAACTCTTTAAAAAGCTATGTTATACTACTTTTAATAGAGTTCTCAAAAAACTAGTTTGAGCCCAGTTTCATCATGTCAGTCACAGATTTTCATGGATTTTCGCTGTTTTCAATGAAGTCCTCTTATAAGAATATCCCGGTTATAAGAACATTTTTGTTTGTCATTTATGGTGTGCTTATAACAGGGCTCCACTATAGTACATATATCTTTGGTGTCTAGTGGCATCCCCATCTCCCATTGTAGTATAATACAGTGCATATATCCCGGGTGTCTAGTGGTACCCCCATTACCTGTTCCGCTGTAGAAAGTAATTCCCTGGTGGTCCAACATTACCCCCTGAACAGCCCCCACTCAATCTACCTGCTGCCTTCTAACCTCAGTGGTTGTGGCTCCAGCCAGCTCAATATGGCAGCTGGCACTCTGCCTGCCTCTCACCTCCGTGGCTGGCCACTGTATGAGCTGTTAGTGAGCACATATACAGCTATGAACTAGACACCAGGAGATATTGTGTGTATCCTCTCTCTCTCTCTCTCTCTCTCTCTCTCTCTCTCTCTCTATATATATATATATAACACACACACACACACACACACACACACACACACACACACACACACACACACACACACATACTGTATTATAGTGGCGTGATAGCACCACTATAATTAGGGTTGAGTAGGCACGTTAATGTTAAATACCAATTTTTGCATGTTAATAACTTTGCAACCATTCAATGGATTTGCACAAAATTTGGAATGTACAGTCTGGTATAGTAGATCTCTTGATTTACTAAGTTGCATTTTGATCAGACTTACGGTTTCTGCACAGTGAAGCGCTGAAAAACACCTTTTCACCACTTTTGACACGTTTTGCCCATCGCGCTGCAACCACACCATTTGGTGTTTTGGCCTGAAATTTGAATATAGAATGAGTTTCAGTCAAAGAACAATCTAGCATTGGTTTGGTGAAAAAATATTAATCCATTCAAAAGTTATTTCATTTTTAATTTTTGGGCATACTCAGTTCACTCCAAGATTTATATGTATGTTTTGCGAAGGGGAGTGGGCTCCTGGTCAAGGATTTTGTCAGCTCATGAACGGGGATTTAAAAAATCCCAGACCATGAGAAAACATTCCTTGTCCATGAGCTGCCATCTTGTTTTCATTTTTCCCCCCAAACAAAATGTCGTAGCTTCCTCCATGGGTGACTTCTTACAAATAAGGTGTGGGTTTTGTTCAGGGTGACACCCTCTACAAACCCATACCTTTGGTTTGCTTTGTTTTGGCCAAAAATTGGCCATTTCAAATTCTGAAATTCTTTGTCCTTGACTCACTTCTAATCCCCTTTTGTGAGCTGACAAAATCCCAGTAAGGGAGACGATCCCCTTTCATGTGGTAGCAAAATCCTTCATCATCACTTTGTGACCAGATGGCCCTTCTCGCAGACCAGAATTGACTCATGATCAAGGATTTTGCTGCCTCATGAAATGAGATCAGCTCATGGACTGGGATTTTGTCAGCTCGTGAAAGGGGATTGATTTTTTTAACCCCTTTCATGAGCTGACAAAATCCCAGTCCATGAGCTGACAAAATCCTCTCACTGAGCAATCTCCTATCATGAGGTAGCAAAATCCTTGACCATCACTTAGGGACTAGATGGCCAAAATTTGATGGTCAAGGATTTCTCGTGGACAATGATTTTGACAGCAGGCAAATGGGGACTGAACTCATTGTCAGGGATTTTGCTACCTCACGAACTAGGAATTTTTAAACTTTTAAAAACTTTCCCACTGCATTGAAAAATTAATGGTTTGGTCTTTTGACTTGAAATTTGCAGGGTATTAAGGGGATGCACCAGAGATGTGAATTATGCTATTTAGGTGTTGAAAAGTTACTTGGTTACACAGATATGCCATCACAAAGTTTTGATTTTTCCAATAGGATAACACTGTGGTGCCCATAGCAACTTTCAGCACTTGTATCTCGAAAACGAAGGGAGATACAGAATTTTCGCTACCTGCAAATTAGACCAATCTGCAGAAACAAGTTTGGAAGTCATAGATTACACCTGCAGTGGAATTATTTCCTACTTGTTACAGTTATGGAGATATTGGCAAATGAGTGCCACAAGGGTTCCAAGGGTGCCTTTTCAGTGCCCGCATCTCATAAATGATGCAAGATATGGATTTAGTTGAAGCATCTCACATGGAGGTCATGATTACGACAACACTTACATTTTTTTCATAGCTGGTACTGTTGCTGAGATATTGGCAAATTCAGAAGTCTAAAGCAAAGTTCCTCTTCCCAAAAATAAGCAGGAAACTCATTTTAATATTACTGTTGATGTCTGGAAACATCCACCCCATCCCAGGCCCACTGGCTTCATCAGCCCGGACCCCAGCTAATAATGGACAACTAAGGATTGTGGCTATGAATATATGCAGTCTCCTAGCCAAACTGACACAGCTTGAGGCTTGGGTGACACTTACCCAGCCTGATGTCATTGCATTAACAGAGACTTGGCTCACAATGTGCACACCCAACTCAGCAGTCTCCATATCTAGCTACAACCTGCATAGGCTGGACCACACAGGGAAAAAAGGAGGTGGATGTTTAATTTATACCCACAACAATCTACAATGCCACAGAGTCCAGTTGTCAGCCACTAATAATGACTGTGAATGCCTAGCTATAAAAATCCTGATAGGCAAAGGGGTAAAGGTCGGATTGTTAAGGCTGTATACATCCCACCAGGGTGGAAACAAGTGGGGCTAGAAGCATTTGCTAAACTCTACACCCAGGCCAGCCAGAATAACCAAACAATCATAGTTGGAGACTTTAACTCCAACTAGCTTTCCAGCTCCCCACACAGAGATCTGGTATTGGGGCTATATCTAACACAGATGGTCAAGAGCTGCACCTGCACAAATTACCTCACAGGCTCTAGCACACTGATTGACTGGGTGCTGACAACACACCAGGAGTGGCTAAAGAATGTCAAGGTGCTCCCCTGACACCCTCAGTGATCACTCACCTGTCCAATGTGAGTGGATGACTAAACATACTAAGTCTCCCCCTAGAATAGTGAGGAACTGAGTTATAAAAAATTCTGCAATGGGTGGCTTTAGGAATTACCTCAAAGGGATAGATTGGATCTTCCTTGACTCATGCCCCCTCTGTTGACACAGCCCTTGAGCTCTTCCTCAACCACTTCAATGTGGCAGTGGATAAATTTGGCCCATTTTGAAAGAAACTGATTATAGGCTGCAGCATGGACTAGGCCACCCCACAAAATCCTAAGCCTGATGTGACAGCGTGATCTACTTTGGCACTGGGCTAGAGCAACTGGGACTGCTACGGATATCAAAAGCTATAAAGCAGCCCAAAACAGGTGCACTTGGGCTATCTGGCAGGCTAAGGCTACTTACCACAAAAACCTTCAATCTCAGTGCTGGGGTGACAGCAAGAAATTCTGGGCATCTAGAAAAAATCTAATTGGAAGCAGTGACAGATTCCCCCCTTCCATGCTTCACCACAATGATGAAGTAATACTTGATGCAGATATTATGGCTAATATTTTCAACAAGGCATTTATGGATTACAGTGTAATCCTTCCCCCAAAACTGGCAATGTACCCAGATGGAACAGCAACCTCTGACCACTCACACTCTTCCTCCTTTGGAAAAGTAACCATCAATGAAACAAAAAAATACCTTACAAGAATCCTTGGCAAAACTAGGATGGGTGGTGATGGCATAAACATGAAACTGATTTCTATAGCCCTTCCCGAGGTCATCAGATCCATCAACAAGATATTCAACCTGTCACTCTGACTGGCTACCTTCCCCTCTACATGGAAAACCTCCCCTGGTCACACCTGTGCACAAAGGGGGTGACCGGTCACTAGTCTTGAATTGTAGGCCCATCTCAATTCTCTTGCCACTCTCAAAAGCTCTGGAGAGAATCATAGCTGACCAACTCATGGACCAGCTGCACAAATACAAACTCCTCTCCCACCAACAGCATGGCTTTTCCAGACTGCACAGTACTAATACCGCCCTTATTAAGTTCATTGGATAAGTACATGAGGTACTCGACCAGGGTCAGCTGGTCGGGGCAATCTTTATAGACCTAACCACAGCCTTTGACCTCATGGACCACCAGCTGCTGCTTTACAGGTTAAGATGCCTAGGGCTGTGCCCTGGCTCAGTCCAATGGTTCTCCAGCTATTTATCTGGGCAATCTCAAAAAAGTCTGAATTAACAGTGCTACCTCCAACACCTGTGAGGTGTCAGTAGGTGTATCCCAGGGGTCTATACTGGGCCCGCTCCTCTTCAGCATCTTTGTGAACCACCTCCCTGATGCCTGCCCCATGTCTGAGATCCTGCTATATGCAGATGACACAATGCTATTCTCATGAAACTCCTGCCAGGAAGCACTGACTAAGGAGTTGCAGAACAACTTTAACCTACTACAGGAATGGTTCAAGGACAGCATGCTGGTGCTCAATAGTAAAACAAACAAGGCAATGCTCTTTGCTGGACGACAAAAGAAGAGGTCCGCTGCACATCTCTCAATTACCTGCAGCTCTCACACCACCCCAGAAAAGGTAACTTCCTTCTGGTATCTTGGTCTCACCATAGATGAGTCCCTATCATTTGATGAACATATACGCAATATTACCATGGTAGTCAATAGGAAACTAGGGGCTCTGTACAGGCTTACTCCCGAGGCCAGGACACAGGCAGTCAGAGGTACAATCCTTCCAATCCTGGACTATGGGAATGTAGTCTATGGGGCCACCACTGAACCCAGACTGCCCAAAGTGCACGCCTCCTTAAATAAAGTCAGTAGGTTTGCGTTAGGGGCAGATCGCCTATTGCATACATATGAACTGTACATATGGACTGAATGACTCCCACTTATGGACCGCATTAAGCTCCATGCCTGCATCTTGGGACAGAAGGCCCTACTCAGACTTGCACCTCCCTCTGTACAAGCCTTATTCCATTCTGCTCCAGCTGAACATGCCACAAGAAGTGTTACCAAACATGCATTAGCTATTCCATTCAGAAGGGCTGCCTTGGGGAGATGAGCTTTTGTCATCAGGGCCCCTGCTTGGATAAATGAGCTACCAAGCACCACCACAAGCCTTACCCAACTTGAGATTTTCATGTCCAAGCTAAGGAAGTCTATCCACCCTCCTGTACATTGCTATTGCCACTCTTAACCCACGAGCCAGCAGGTCTCTGTTTCCCCAAAGCCATGTTCCTAAAGACTATCTCCCCACCTGTATGCTGCCACAGCCACTTTTAGCCTAGCAGGTACCAGAATCCTAGGCTTGCCAAGGTTCTTCTTTCACTCTACAGTTTGATGCAAAACTCCCTGCTCACCACCTGCCCATGTCTGCCCATCTGCCTGCTCATCTTTCCCCTCTTATACTCTCCCTGATAAACCTTCACCCGCTGACCTCCTTACACCACCCACCTTTGAGCCTACCATCATCCCTCTCTTCTGATTCCTCTTTTCCTACCTACTCCTGATTGGTTCCCTTCACCCTTTCTGACTACTATGCCTAGGCTGATTCCTCTTGATATAGCCTAGTAACCTTTAGGTATCAGTTTTGATGAACAGCTCCATCTCCTGTTTCCTCCCAATACAAGATCTTGCCTAGTTTCCACCTCTGATATTTTTCTCAAACTAGCACCTAACTCTGACTTAAGCACTTAATTGTATGGCATGATGTGTGAACCCAACCCCATTGACTATGTACCCTTGTTTTGGTTATGTGTTGTTATTTGCCTATGTTATCCTACATTGTTATGCTATTGCCAATGTTTACTGATGTCTCCTAGTCACATTTTTCTACTATTAGATGTTCTTGATAATGCCTATTAAGCTGCTACTGACTCCAAACTTATGTACCCTCCCCAACCCTTGTGATGATGATCCTTTGTAAATGAGCTTTTTAGCTTAAAGGTTGTAATTCTGATTACTAAATAAATAAATTAAATTAGTGTTACAAGGGTTTCTTGCTCTATAGGGCTACTGTAAGGGTCCATAGTTATGTGTAAGTGGGAGCACAGAGCCTGGAGGGCCCATGATCCTACAGATGCATATCGTTATGCAGAAATAGGCAGCTTGGTGGGAGCGCAGGGGCCCAAAGGGCCCCATGCTCCCACCAACACATATTTCTGAAAGAAAGAATTGTTGAGTACCTAGAGGTCAGCAGGGCACGGGACCCAAGGCAACATGGATTCATAGTGGGTAGGTCATGTCCGATGAATCTAATAGATTTCTTTGACTTGGTGACCAAGGTAGTAGACCAGGGAGTGGCTGTGGATGTGGCCTACCTAGACTTTAGCAAGGCATTTACCCCAGTCCCACACAAAAGATTAGTAAACAAGTTAGACAGCCTGGAAGTGGGTCCCAAGGTGGTAACCTGGGTAAAAAATAGGCTGGACAACAGGACGCAGAGGGTAATAATTAACAGATTCCACTCTGAAGAAGGGGGGGTTACTAGTGGGGTACCACAGGGATCAGTACTGGGACCGGTCCTCTTTAAAGTCTTTATAGGTGACATTGCAGTAGGACTGGAAGGAAAAGTATGCCTCTTTGTAGACAACACAGAGATCTGCAACAGGGTTGATACACAAGGGGTGGAAAGGATGAGAAAGGACTTGGCAAGGTTGGAGGAATAGTCAAGAATTTGGCAGCTTAGATTCAGTGCAAAGAAGTGCAAAGTAATGCACCCGGGAAACAAAAACCCAGGGGCAGAGTACACAATAGGGGGGAGGTACTAACAACAAAAATGGAAAGGGACCTGGGGGTAGTCATATCAGGTGACCTAAAGGTAGGGCAAACAATGTGAGAAGGCAGTAAGGAGGGCTGGGGGGATACTGGGATGCATAGGGAGAGGCATCATCAGTAGAAAACAAGAAGTTGTTATCACTCTGTACAGCCAGTTGGTGAGACCCCATCTCGAGTATTGTGTGCAGTTCTGGAGACCCCATCTCTGCAAGGACATAGACAGGATGGAGGCAGTCCAGAAGAGGCCAACTAAAATGGTGCAACAAAGTCCAAGAGGGTAGCATCTTTCAGAGAAAGAGATGTGCAAGAACAAAGGGGCACAATTTGAAGATAGAGTGGGAACGGCTCAGGGGCAACATAAGAAAGTATTTTTTCATGGACATGGAACATCCTCCCAGAGGGGTTATGGGGTCAAAACAGTGGGGGAATTCAAGAATACATGGGACAGACATAAGGCAATTCTAGAGGGGGGTATGAAGAAGTAGACTGTTGGTTAACTAGGATCTGCAGCTTATCCAATAAGTAGGGAAATGGGCAGACTAGGTGGGCCAAGTGATCCTTATCTGCTCTCAAAGTATATGTTTCTATGTATTTGCTAGTTATATTACAGTTTTTTAAAAAATAAGAAAATTCACTGCAAAAAAGTTCATTAATGAATCAGTTAGGGTTAAAGTGACAAAAGTGGGGAAATGAGATGTTAAGGTTGAGCCCCTAACTCCCCCACAGACCGAGAGAGTCTTGGGTGTGCCATGGGGTTGTGAGGCCTAACTCTCACCTCATTCACCTTTACTGTAGCATTTCAACCTGTTTACACATGGAATGGGGTGAGAGTTGGGTCTGATGACCCCCATGGCTCACCCTGACATCTCTTGGTCTGTGGAGGATGGGGGGTTGGGGTGATGGGGGTTAGGGGCTGAATCCTAACATCTCATTTCCCCACCTTTGTTGCTTTAACCCTAACTGATGCATTAACACATTTTTTGCAATGAATGAATATATATATAGCTGGGTAGCTGGTTCATTCCACTGGGGTGTGAAACAGATGAGGCATACTGATAAGTCCTGGTAGGACAAAACACATGTCTATGTCTTCTGTTGGCACCCTTTGCAAACTGTGTGAGAGGCCTTTCGGCACCATGCATTTCTGCTTAAAGTTGAACCAGCATAATATTCTGTGGTGATTTGCATATGCAGCCCATAATGCTTTGCATTGTGGGGGCATGTGTGATTTTGTATTTCTTTGAAACTTGGCATCCGACTAAATGCCTTTGGGTAACCATTGCCTCAGTGCTTACGCATAGAGGTTCTTTGTCTCTTATATATGTGTGTGTGTGTGTGTGTGTGTGTGTGTGTGTGTGTGTGTGTGTGTGTGTGTGTATATATATATATATATATATATATATATATTTTCATGGCAAAAACTCCATTTAATGCATCAGTTAGGGTTGTTCCACAGTGACAAAAGCAAGAAATTTGGTGTTAGGGTTGCCACCCTTCATCCCATCGACGCCAGCCCCACCAACAGGCATCGGTGTGTAGCGCTGGGTCGTTGGTCCTAACTTTCACCCCATTCCATGTGTAAATAAGCTGAGGTGGTGCAGTATAGGAGAATGGGGTGAGAGTTAGGACCAATAACCCCAACACACACCCAATGCCTGTTGGTGCCAGGGCTAAACAGGCAATGAGGTGAGTGGCTAACACCAGGCCTCACTTTGTCACTGTGGGGCTAACACACTCGGTCGCTGAAGTTTTGACATAAATGCCTCTCTTTTGTTTATTTTATATTTATACACATGTGTGCTAGTGTTATCCTCAGTTGTGCAGCTGTTGTGCGGTTTACTTTACTGGAAGTTGGAGGGGCTGTCATTTTACTTCACTGAACGCTGCAGTGTTTACAGGTACATATTCAATTCATTTTTAAATCTGAGGTGTGGCTGCTTTTCTTCCTTGGAGGTGGTTCTCTTCATGATATGGACTGCTGCTCTGGACTCAGTCGCTATATGACTACTATATGATTACTCACATTCTTTGTCTAGGGTGGCATTCATATTGATGGCTTAAAGGTAGCTGAGTGAAAGAATTCTGTGACATGAGGATTGTGAGCGTATCACTTGCTGATGTAGGCACTGTGTGTATAAATGTCTGATTTTAACACAGTGCCTACGTCAGCAGGATCTATTAGACTCAGGTGAGAATGTACATTTTTATCTGTGGAGATATCACCTCACCCCTATTGTATAAATATATATATATATATATATATATATATGTATATGAATATTTACATATATTCATGGCAAAAAAATCATTTTAATGCATCAGTTAGGGTAGTTCCATAGCGACAAAAGTGAAGAAATTCAGTGTTAGGGTTGCCACCACTTTACATCCCATGCCCATCTTGCCCCCACCAACAGACATCAGGGTGTGCGTTGGGGTCAGCAGCCCTAACTCTCACCCCATTCCATAGGTAAATAAGCTGAGGTAGTGCAGTATAGGAGAATGGGGTGAGAGTTAGGCCCGATGACCCCAATGCACACCCTGATGCCAGTTGGTGGGGGCAAGGTGGGAGTGGGGTGCAAGGGATGGTAACTCTAACACTGAATTTCCTCACTTTTGTTGCTGTGGAACAACCCTAACTGATGCATTAAGCAGAGTTTTTGCCATGAATTTCCCTTCTTTTTGAGAATGTGCAATATAGATAGTGAATGGAATGTGGTTGTGGGCCCGTGCTCCCACCATGCTGCCCATGCCTGCGTAATAACTAACAGTAACACTAATGCTAACAGTAATGGTAATGGTGAGTGTAACAGCAACAGAAACATGAATGCAAACACAAGCTGTAACTGTTATGTTAATGCAACTGGAAATGCAAATGCAAGTGGTAATGCAAATGGCATCACAAATGCAAATGCTAATGGTAATGGTAACACAAATGAAAATGCAAAAGGCAACAGTAATGATAACAGTAAATGTAACCGCAAATGCT
>CM028134.1:91027500-91130000 GCA_016271365.2 Neoceratodus forsteri
CTGGCACAGTAACAAAAGGGCACACCCTTCTTTTCCCCGAAAAATGCATTGGAAAATGCAGTGAAAACAAAGAATGTATACATAACAATGGGCCTTGGAGCAGAAAATGAGGACTTGGAATATTAAATTGCTTATATCTCAGGAACCGTATGATGTAGAAAAAAAATGTGAATTTCATATGAATTATGACTTTCCTGGCTAGATTACTACTTAGCTCCTGCTAGGAGGCTAAGCATTTTTGTGATGGAAAGTCCATATCTTGCACCGTTTCCGAGATACGGGCCCCGAAAGGCGCGACGGGTGCTGTAATGTTATCCAATGGGAAAAACTGTCAACTTTGGAGTGCTGTCACTGTGCCGCTCTGTAATATTTTTTCACCAAACTACCAAAAGGCACATCAGTGGGATGTTGGCTTTCTCCCCTTCAAATTTCAGCCCAAAAGAGCAAACAGTTATTTTGCAGCAGGGCGGCAAAGGATTCCTGTAATGCAGCGGACGCCGTAATGTTATCCTATGGGAAAAGTGTCAACTTTGGGGTGCCGTAATTTTTCCACCCTGTAATATTTTTTCACCAACATACTGAAAGGCACATCTGTGAGATGTTGGCTGTGTTTCCTCCAAATTTTAGCCCAAAAGACCAAACCGTTCTTTTGCAGCAGGGTGGCAAAGATTTGCTGTCATTTTGCCATAGCCTGGAAAAGTAGTGTCGCAATTTGCAAAAGCTTTCACAAACATTTTCTACACTTTCATGAGTGCAACACTACTTTGCAAAAGTACTTTTTCCAGAAACTTGAAAAACATATTTCTAGGGTGTTTAACCTCAAAATAAAGACATGCCTAGCATCCTTAGGGTCTGACTAGGTAAACACAAAAAGAATTGTGTTGCTAGGGAGTCCCAAATTTAAATGCCAAGCATTTTTCTGATCACCAACTGAAAACAGAATGGTAGATTTGCGAAAGTAAAAGGGCCATTTGCGAAAGTAAAAACTGCATTTGCGAAAGTGTTGAACTTTTTGTTAACTTTTCCCACCGATTTATAATGGGAACTTGTTTTTTGAATAACTTTTGAACCGTTCAATTTTTTTCATGAAATCTTCAAAAGGCACAATGGGGACTCTGGCTGCATGCTCCCTGAAGTTTTTGGACTGGTCGCGTAAAACCGTGCGACCTGTAGGCGAGAGCAAAGAAATCGCAAAAAAGTGTGATTGTGCAATTGGTTGTTGATTAATAACTCTTCAGCCGTATATCTGACTGATACGAAACTTAGCAGATTCCAAGCTCTACCATGCCCAATTGTGCATACCAAATTTCAGGCAAATCCGTTGAACAGTGGCAAAGTTATTAAGGTGCAAAATATGACCTTTTAACCTTAAACGTGCTACTCATCCCTAACTATGGTAGCATTAAAAGTCATATGATTAATGACTTTTGTGGCTAGTTTTGAAGTATTGTTCCTATGAAAAGTCCATATCTCGCACCATTTCCAAGATACGGGCCCTGAAAGGCAAGGCAAACGCCATAATGTTATCCTATGGGAAAAAAAGAGAAGTTCGGAGTGCCATAACTTTAGCTCCCTGTAATATTTTTTCACCAAACCACTGAAAGGCACATCTGTGGGATGTTGGTTTTTTTCCCTCCAAATTTCAGCCCAAAAAGACCAAACAGTTATTTTGCAGCAGTGCGGCAAAGGATTCCTGTAATGCTCTGGACACCATAATGTTATCCTATGGGAAAAAGTGTCAACTTTGGAGTGCTGTAACTTTGTTGCCCTGTAATATTTTTTCACCAAAACAGTGAAAGACACATCTGTGAGATGTTGGCTGTGTTCTCTCCAAATTTCAGCCAAAAAGACCAAACTGTTCTTTTGCAGCAGGGTGGCAAACAATTGCTGTCATTTTCCCACAGCCTGGAAAAGTACTGTCAGACTTTGTGAAAGCTTTCGCAAATTCATGTGACAGTGTCACAAATGCGAAAGTACTTTGCGAAAGTACTTTTTCCAGAAATTTGAAAAACATATTTCTGGGGTATTTTACCCCAAAATAAAGACATGCCTAGCACCCTCAGGGTCCGACTAGGTGAATACAAAAAGAATTAGGTTGCTAGAGGGTCCCAAATTTAAATGACAAGCATTTTTCTGATGACCAACTGAAAACAAAATGGTGGATTTGTGACAGTAAAAGGGCCATTTGCAAAGGTAAAAACTGCATTTGCGACACTGTCAAACTTTTTAACTTTTCCCATTGACTTATAATGGGAACTTTTTTTTTTCCTATGTCTTTATCCCCCCAGGGGCCACCAGTCTGCCTTACCTTTTCTGCATCTGGCATCTCCCCAGGTCTATCCGGCCACTATCTCCTCCTCTGGCTACCTCTTTTGATGTCCACATTTGGGCCTCATGGCTACCCCCACGGCTTGCCCCCCGTGGCGGGGTGGTGGGGAGCACTCCCTCCGGAGCTCAAGCCACCCCAATCAGGATCCGGTACTGTCGCACCCCCTCGGTGCCGAGAGAGCCCCCCGCTATGGGAGATGGCCATCATGCCGCCATGACTAGTGCCCCAGTTTTCCAACTTTTCCTTTCCCCCTGAGCCAGCAGGCATGCACTGACACCAATGGCCGTGAGCGTGCGCGCGTCCACCCATGCTCTGGCCAGGCATCAGCCCCCGACCCTACACATGTGCTCCCAGCAGCAGTAGTACCCCGTCTCCACCAGGGGTCCCCCCTGCACCGGGATGCCCCTGGATCCCCAGGGAGAGGAGAGCTGTCCTACAGATGCTCGATCCTACTCCCTCCCTGCTGACCCCCAGCACCCGGGCTCATTCCCGAACTTGGGTCGCTGGCATGACGCGAGGTATGGCGTCCAGCGCCTCAACCCTCAGCACCACCGGGCCAGCCAGGAACTTGTTTTTTGAATAACTTTTGAACCGTTGAATATTTTTTCATGAAATCTTCAAAAGGCACATTGGGGACCCCGGACGCATGTTCCCTGAAGATTTTGGACCAGTCACGCAAACTGTGCAACTTGTAGAGACGAGCAAAGAATTAAAAAAAAGCATAAATGCACACCCAGATCATGCTTAATGACTCCGCAGCCGTATATCCAAACAGTACGAAAGTTGGCAGTTCCCAAGATGTATGGTTCTTGATCATGTATTCCAAATTTCAGTCAAATCTGTTGAACGGTTGCAAAGTTATTAAGGTGCAACATTTAGGTTTAACATGTAAATGACTCCTCAACCCCTAACTATGGTAGCACTACTGTGCTACCATAATGTGTTATATATATATATATATATATATATATATATATATATATATATATATACACACACATACATACATACATATACACACACACATACATACATATACATACACATACATACATATACATACACATACATACATATACATACATATACATACATATACATACATATACATAAATATCTCCACAAGTTGCCTTTGAACTCTTGCTATTCCACGAGCAGGATATCTAGAGTTTAATGACAGCAAGTAGAGATATTTCTACTATCTCACTGCCACCCATGTCATATTCAATTTATACAATTATTGTGGGTCTGTCTTTTTTCAGTTTTAAAGTTATTTGCATTTGTCTGTTGCAAAAGGTGAAAAAAATTGGAGTTTGTGCTGTTTTTTGCTAATTATTAAAAAAACATAAAAGGTATCTGTATATGAAAGATCACTAATTTTGTAGGCTTTTTTGTTCGGAACAAATTTTGTGTTCCCAGTACCATGTTATCATTTTTTGTTTTAAAGTTATTTGCATTTGTTTGTTGAAAAAAGTTAAACGAAAATACATTTTCTGCTCTTTATTTGTTAATTATAAAAAAGATAAAAGGTAGCTATAAATGAAATACCACTCATTTTGTAGATGTTTTTGTGCTGAACAACATTTGGGTACACAGTACAATGCTATCATTTTTCATTTTAAAATTATTTGCATTTGGATACGGTTAGTACTGTTACTGAGGCCGAACATTCTAAATGAGTGCCAAGCCATTTGTGACATACTCAGCTGACCAAGATATCCATTGTGACACACCCAACTGTGAAGATTAAAATTATAACTCACATGTGGTCAGTGAGATATCTCTTTCATCTTCCTGAAAAGAGGCACACACGTGTGTGTGTGTGTGTGTGTGTGTGTGTGTGTGTATATATATATATATATTATATATATACACATATATACATACACTCCATATACTCAACCCTAACTATAGTGGCACTACCGTGCCACTATGGCACGGTAGTGCCACTATAGTTAGCAATGAGTACCTCATTTAAGAGTAAAGTGTGAAATTTGGCAGCTTAATAACTTTGCCACTAAATGACAGATTTGCCTGAAATTTGGCATGCATGGAGTGGTACCATAGATCTCTGGATATGACAAGTTTTGTAATGGTCGGATATACAGTTGCAGAGCTACATAGCACAGTAGAATGTGGCATTTATGCTTTTTTGCGCATTCTTTGCTCACACCTACAGGTCGCACGGTCTGTGCGACTGGTCCAAAACCTTCAGGGAACATGCAGCCAGTGTCCCTGATGTGCCTTTCAAAGATTTCATGAAAAAATATTAAACGCTTCAAAAGTTATTCAAAGTACAAGTTTCCCATTATAGTCAGTGGGAAAAGTTAAAAAGTTTGACAGTGTAGCAAATGCAGATTTTAGTGTCGCAAATGACCCCTGTAGTGTCGCAAATCTGCCATCTTGTTTTCAGTTGGTGGTCACAGAAATGTTTGGCAGTTAAATTTGGGACCCTCTAGTGACACAGTTCTTGCTGCGTTCACCTAGTCAAGCCCTTAGAAAGTTAGCCATGTCTTTTTTGGGGGGTTAAACACCCCGGAAATATGTTTTTGAAATTTTTGTAAACAGTAGTGTCGCAAAGTAGTGTCACACATTCGACACTTTCGTGATTTTTTTTTTTGCGAAAGTGTAGCAAATCACAACACTACTTTGCGACACTATGGCCAAAAGAATAGGAAATATTTACCACCCTGCTGCAAAAGAATGGTTTGGTCTTTTGGGCTGTAATTTGGAAGGAAGAAAGCCAAGATTCCACAGATGTTCCATTTTGTGGTTTGATGACAAAATATTAGAGGGCTGCAAAGTTACCATACTCCGAAGTTGACAATTCTTCCCATAGGCTAACATTACGGCATCAACTGCGCCTTTTGTGGGACCCGTATCTTAGAAATGCTTTGAGATACGAAATTTTCATCAGAAAAATGCTTAGCCCCCTCCTAGCGGGCTAAGTACAAAACTAGCCTGGAAATTCATAAATAATATGCGATTTAAAAATTTTTTTCTACGTCGTACGGTTCCTGAGATACAAGGAATTTAGTATTCCAAGTGCTGGTTTTCTGCTCCAAAGGCAATTATTATGCATGCATTCTTTGTATTCACTGTGCTTTTGAATGCACCTTTTGGAGAAAAAAGGGTGTGCATTTTCGTTACTGTTACAGTTAGCATTTCCACTTGTGTTTCCATAACCGTTTGCGTTACCGTTCCGTCTATGTCACCATATGCGTTACCATTTGCATTTTAGTTTGTGCTTGTGCTAGCATTTGCTTTACTGTTAACATTTTTGTTTCCATTACTGTTTTTGTTTGTGTTTCCTTTGTCATCATCATTGCTGTTCCCGTAAGTGTTTGCATTTCCAATTGCATTACCGTGACAGTGCGTGTTACGATTTAGCGTTTCTGTACTAGCTTGCATTTGCATTTCTGTTTCATTAATGTTTGTGCTTGTGTTTCTATTACGTTTGTGTTATAATTTAAATTTGTGTCACCATGTGCATTACTATTTGCGCTTGATGCGTTACCGTTACTTCACTATTTATAGTGCACATTCTCAAAAGAAGGAAATTCATGGCAAAAAATCAATTTAATGCATCAGTTAGGGTTTTCCACAACGACAAAGTGAGGAAATTTGGTGTTAGGGTTGAAAACCCTATCTGCACATTCCCCTCTCCACCACCACCACACACACATACATGCAAGTAGGGGAAGGACCAAGACAACACAACCAATCACACACAACCAGCAGCAGGTAACAGGAATAAAATACAACTATCTAAACCACAGACCCACACAGCTCCCATCGGGCTGTGGCATGGGGTCATCACTGCTAACTGTCATCCCGGATATTCCATGCACCGCTAAACACATCCTGCTATGACACTTTCATATTTGTGTAAGTATTTTGTGAAAGTATGCTGATAATGACTGCACATCTTTGCCATCATCCTGCAAGCAAACGGTTGGGTTCTTTGGGCTGACATTTGCAGGGTGGCAAGATCTGGTCCCATATGTGCTTTTCCTGCTATTGTGCTAAAATACTTAAGGATTACAAAGTTACACTGCTCCAAGAATTGATCAATTTGCCATAGACTCACATTGCATCACTCATGATGCCTTTGCCACCCATATGTTGAAAATATAGCGAGGACACCATTTTCACTACTGCCAGCTTGGTTCACCTTTATGTGAACTAAACCTTGAACAAAACTTTGTAAATAATGTATCATATCTGAAGTAGGATTTCTACACTTCCTATAGTGACACAGGTATACACCTCCTGATGGATGTGTGTGATTGGTTGTGTTGCCTTGGTCCTTCCCCTACTTGCATGTATGTGTGTGTGTGGTGGTGGTGGGGGTTGGGGGAATGCGCAGTTAGAGTTTTCAACTCTAACACCAAATTTCCTCACTTTTGTCACCGTGGAACAACCCTAACTGATGCATTAAATGGATTTTTTTTGCCATGAATATATATTATAGTGGCACGGTAGTGCCACTATAGTTAGGGTTGAGTATCCCATTTAAGGTTAAACTCTGAAATTTGGCAGCTTAATAACTTTGCCACCATAAGATGGAGTTGCCTGAAATTTGGCATGCATAGAGTGGTACCATAGATCTCTGGATCTGCCAAGTTTCATAACAGTTGAATTTACAGTTGTGGAGTTACGAAGCATGAGAGAATATGGTAATTATGCATTTTTGTGCATTCTTTGCTCACACCTACAGGTCGCATGGTCTGTGTGACCGGTCCAAAACCTTTAAGGAACATGTAACTGCAGTCCCCGATGTGCCTTTCAAAGATTTTGTGAAAAAATATTAAATGGTTCAAACGTTATTCAAAAAACAAGTTTCCCATTATAGTCAATGGGAAAAGTTAATAAAAAGTTTGACAATGTTGCAAATGCAGTTTGTAGTGTCGCAAATGACTCCAGTAGTGTTGCAAATCTGCCATCTTGTTTTCAGTTGGTGGTTACAGAAATGCTTGGCATTTAAATTTGGAACCCTCTAGAGACAGTTCTTGCTGGGTTCATCTAGTCAAGACCTGAGGATGGTAGCCATGTCTGTTTTGGGTGGTTAAACACCCCAGAAATATGATTTTAAAATATTTGTAAACAGTAGTGTCGCAAAGTAGTGTTACACATTCAACACTTTCGTGGTTTTTTTTCTGAAAGTGTCGCAAATCACGACACTACTTTGCGACACTATGCTCAAAAGAATATGAAATCTTTGCCACCCTGCTGCAAAAGAATGGTTTGGTATTTTGGGCTGAAAGCTGGAGGGAAGAAAACCAAGATCCCACAGATGTGCCTTTTGGTGGTTTGATGACAGAATATTAGAGTGCTGCAAAGTTACCTCTCTCTGTGAAGTTGACGATTTTTCCCATAGGCTAACATTACAGTGTCTGACGCACCTTTCAGGCCAGTATCGAAAAGCGCTTGAGATAAGGACTTTTCATCAGAAAAATGCTTAGCCCCGCACTAGGGGGCTAAGTACAGAACTAACCAAGAAAGTCATAAATGATATGACATTAAACTTTTTTTCTGCGTTGTACGGTTCCTGAGACATAAGCAATTTAGTATTCCAAGTGTTCATTTTCTGCTCCGAGGCCGGTTATTATGCATACATTCTTTGTATTCACTGTGCTTCTGAATGCACCTTTTGGGGAAAAACAGGGTATGCGTTTCCCTTACTGTTACAGTCAGTGTTTCCGCTTGTGTTTCCGTTACTGTTTGCATTAGAGTTTCCATTTATGTCACTGTGTTCGTTACCCTTTGCATTCTGGTTTGAGTTTGCGTTACTGTTACCATTTGCATTTTCATTACTGTTTTTATTTGCATTTCCTTTTGCATCATCATGTGCATTACCATTTGCATCTGTGTACGTGCTTCCATTTGCATTTCCATTTCTGTTTCCTTTGACGTCATCGTTGGTGTTACCATAAGCGTTAGTGTTTCCAATTGCGTTACCTTGACTGTGCGCATTACGATTTGCATTTGCATATGCGCTTGCATTTGCGCTTCCATTTCTGTTACTGTTCCCTTTGGCATCATCGTTGCTGTCACCGTAACTGTTTCCATTTCCAATTGCGTTACTGTTACTGTTTGTGTGTTCGTTACCATTTGTGTTTCTGTTAGCCTTGGCGTTTGCATTTTTGGTAGCGTTTCCATTGTTGATTGTGTTACTGTTTCCTTCTGCATCACCATTGTCTTGCATTTCTGTTTGAGTACCCAATTTTCATTTCACTCGGTCATACAGTTTTTGCGCAGTGAAGTGACAAAAAAATCACATGGTGAGCCCCGTACTCCCACCACCACATTCCATTCACTATTTATAGTACACATTCTCAAAAAGAAGGGAAATTCATGGCAAAAAATCCATTTAATACATCACTTAGGGTTTTTCCACAGCGACAAAAGTGAGGAAATTCGGTGTTAGGGTTGAAAACCCTAACTGCGCATTCCCCCCAACCCACCCCCACACACACATATACATGCAAGTAGGGAAAGGACCAAGACAACACAACCAATCACACACAACCAGCAGCAGGTAACAGGAATAACATACAACTATGTAAACCACAAAATCACACACCTATGCTCCCATCGGGCTGTTGCACGGGGTTGTCACTGCTAACTCTCATCCCGGCCATTCCACACACTGCTAAACACATACCACTACAGACAAATGGACATCTTGGACCACACGCTGCCACCAACACATAACACACACTACACATGTGGTATTTGGGGGTTCGCAAGATCAAAACAGAATTTTACAATCACAAATGCACTGAAATCACTTTCAAATGTGAAAGTGTCGGCTTTGGCACTTTCATGCTCATAAAAGTATTTGCGAAAGTATGCTGCTAATGACTGCACAATTTTGCCATCATCCTGCAAGCAAATGGTTGGGTCCTTTGGCCTCAAATTTGCAGGATGGCAAGACCTGATCCCACAGATGTGCTTTTTCCTGCTATTGTGCTAAAATATTTAAGGATTACAAAGTTACACTGTTCCAAAATTGAACAATTTGCCATAGACTAACACTGCAGCACCCATGATGCCTTTTGCCACCCATATGATGAAAACAAAGTGAGGAACACCATTTTCACTACTGCCAGCTTGGTTCATCTTTATGTGAACTAATCTTGAAGATCACTTACAACCACCAAACTTGCTGAACTTGAGATTTTTGCTAAAATTCAAATTTAGCCCTAATAGCAATTACTGAAACATGGGGGAATACGGCCAAAATGTGGAGAACAGAAATACCTGGCTTTAAACATTATTTTAAAAACAGAATTGATACAAGAAAAGGTGGCAGGGTTAGTCTGTATGTTAGAGATGACATTCCATCTTATGAATCATCTACTATCATACATTCTGAAAGTATTTGGGTCTATATTAGGCCCACTAATACCCATCAACTTCTTATAGGTACTTGTTATCGTCCCCCTTCATCTGATATTGATCAAACTAAAAAACTCTGTAGTGAAATTTCTCAATTAGCCAATAAAGATCCGGTCCTTATTCTGGGGGACTTCAACCTTCCCAATATAAACTGGGATACTCTTTCTGGAACTAATAAACATGACGAACAGCTTTTGTCAGTTATAATTAACTTGGGATTAATCCAACGTGTAAATCAACCAACTAGGGAGAAAAACATATTAGATTTAGTCATAACTAACCCTGAGACTCATATCTGATATTCAACTACTTAGCCCCTTAGGGAATAGTGACCACCTATCTCTTTTTCTCCATTCTACTACCTCTCTTACCTAAAACGAACAAACTAAAAATAAAACAATACAACAGGGCAAACTTTACAGCCATTAATCAGCAGATAAAACCCTTGATTGGGAACAAATAATGCAACCAATGAATACTGAATCAGCTTGGACCTATTTAAAAACTAAAATTTTGGAACTAGAGGAAAAATTTGTCCCCGAGAAATTTAAGTATAATAACAAAGGGAAGATCCCCCCATGGTTCAATAGTAATATTAAAACTCTAATTAAACAGAAAAAGAAATTATTTATAGCCCTAAAAAAGTGTTCATTGGACCAGACAACTAGCATTCTTTCGAAATATAAAGAGATGGTCAGACAATTAAAGAAATCCATCTTGTTAGCTAAATGTAATCTCGAATTTAAAATTGTACACACAAAAGATAACCATAAGGCATTATATACTTACCTAAACGGTAAAAAAAGTAACAACAACATGATAGGTCCTTTGGTAAGTAATAATTTGACTATAACATCTGACATTGAAACAGCTTCTGAGCTGAACAAATACTTCGTATCTGTATTCACACCTGAACTTATTAAAACTACTTTTAATACAGAGGATTTCAAATTTGAAGCATATGATACGCTGTTTCAAGATATCAAGTGGGTCTTTGAAACTCTCAAACATTATACTAGTTCTGGCCCAGATAACATTAGTTCCAGATTTCTCATAGAAACCAAGGATACAATAATTCTCCCTCTGACTATTATATTCAAGAAATCATTGCATGAATCCTCAGTCCCAAATGACTGGCATTCTGCTACTGTTACACCTATTTTCAAACAGGGCTCTCACTCCAAAATTGAAAATTATTGACCCATCAGTTTAACATCCATACCGTGTAAACTAATGGAAAAAATTATCAAACACCAACTCGAAAAAGAGATGTCTATGTTAAACATTAATGATGAATATCAACATGGCTTTAATTCTGGTTACTCATGTACCACAAATTTGATTAGTTTCTATAATTATATTAGTTCCAATTTAGACTGTAAAATACCTACAGATGTCATTCTCTTAGATTATAGTAAAGCCTTTGATAAAGTATCACATAGTGTTTTGATTAACAAACTAAAACAACTTGGTATTTCAGCTCCCATTATATCCTGGATTAATAACTGGTTGTGTGATAGAACACAGAGGATTAGAGTGAATGGGGTACTCTCAGATACGGGTATCGTGGCAAGTGGTGTCCCACAGGGCACCGTTTTGGGTCTGGTATTGTTTAATCTTTTCATCAGTGACATGCACATCTCACCATACAACACAATGGTTAAATTTGCCGATGACACTAAACTCAGAGGAATGGTAAATACTCCCACTAATTGTCGTAACTTGACTTTGGATCTCTTATTAATAGAGCAATGGGCCAGTACTAATAAGATGAACTTTAATGTCGCCAAATGTGCTGTACTACATTTTGGGAAAGACAACCCCAAACAAAAATACTATCTGAATAACAATATAGTTAGGGCATCTTCTATAGAAAAAGATTGGGTATTATGGTAAATGAAACTATCATCCTCATCTCACTGTTCAAAAATCGCTAATCAAACAAATGCTTTACTGTGTAGAATCAACAAAACATTCATCTCTAAAACAGAGGAATATTTATTGTCACTGTACAGGTCACAGGTAAGGCCATATCTTGATTATGGATCACCATTTTGGAGTCCTTACTTAAAGGAAGATATAAATAAAATCTAACAAGTACAACACCGAGCCACCAGATTAATACCTCATTTTACCCATCTAGAGTACAACACCAGATTAGAAAAAACTAGATTACATTCTTTGGAGCAAAGACGAACCAGAGGTGACCTTCTACAACTGTATAAAATACTTAAATCACCTGAACAAATGAAACTTTGTGGTATTACTTATTCAACAAGAAAAATAGTATCAAGATTGCATGACAGACAATTAGAAATTCAAAAAGTAAACAATAATAAGAGATTAAACTTCTTCACTATTAGATCACCCAGATTATGGAACAAATTACCACAAGATATTGTCAATTCAACAAATATATCAATATTTAAGAACAAATTGGATAATTTGATGAACAAACGTGACCTGGGAAAATGATCCATCAATATGGAGGACAATCTCGATGGGCCATTGGCCTACTTTTGTCCAAAAAACTAAGTAAACCAAGTAACACCTTTGTATATAATCTATGATATCTCAAGTTGGATTTCTTCACTTCCTAGAGTAACACAGGTATACTCCTCCTGCTGGATGTGTGTGATTTATTGTGTTGCCTTGGTCCTTATCCTACTTGCATGAATATGTGTGTGTGGTGGGGGTGAGGGGGAATGCGCAGTTAGGGTTTTCAACCCTAACACCGAATTTCCTCACTTTTGTCACTGTGGAACAACCCTAACTGATGCCTTAAACGGAGTTTTTTAACATACAACATATATATATTTAGTGGCACGGTAATGCCACTATAGTTAGGGTTGAGTACCTCATCTAAGGTAAAATCTCATATTTTGCACTTTAATAACTTTGGCACCATATGAGGGATATGCCTGAAATTTGGAATGTGTGGTCTGGTACCATGGGTCTCTGGACCTGCCAAGTTCTGTTACAGTCAGATGTACAGTTGTGGAGCTACAGAGTGCCAAAAAATGCATAAATGACATGTTTTTTCATGTTTCTTTGCTCACGCCTACAGCCACGCATGGTTTGCGCCATCAGTCCAAAAACTTCAGGGAACATGCAGCTGGGGTCTCTGATGTGCCTTTCAAAAATTTTGTGAAAAACTATTAAACGGTTTAAAGGTTATTCAAAAAAAAAAACTGTTCCCCATTATAGTCTATGGGAAAAGTTAAAATATTCGAAAGTGTCACAAATGCAGTTTTTACTGTTGCAAATTACCCTTTTGCTTTTGTGATTCAGCCATTTTTTTTTCAGTTGGTGGTCAGAAAAATGCTTGGCATTTAAATCTGAGACCCTCTAGGGGCACAATTCTTGTGTTCACCTGGTCAAGCCCTGAGGATGCTAGCCATGTCTTTTTTGGGGGTAAAACACCCTAGAAATATGTTTTTAAAATTTTTGTAAAAAGTAGTGTCACAAAGTACTTTTGCAAATGTGACACTTTTGTGACTTTTTTTGTGAAAGTGTCATGATTTGCAAAAGTAATTTGCGACACTATGCCCAAAACAATAGGAAATGTTTGCCACCCTTCTGCAAAACAGTTTGATCTTTTGGGCTGATATTTGCAGGGAAGAAAGCCAAAATCCCACAGATGTGCCATTTGGTGCCAAAATATAACAGGGCTGCAAAGTTATGGCACTTCAAAGTTGATGATTTTTCTCATAGGATAACATTACGGCATCCGCCGCGTCTTTTGGGTCCCATATTTCAAAAACAGTTCAAGATATGGGCTTTTCATTGCAAAAATTCTTAGTCCTGACTAGGTGCAAACTAGCCTGGAAAGTTATAACTAATATGAGATTTTTATTTTTTTTCTACGTCGTATGGTTCCTGAGATATAAACAATTTAGTATTCCCAGATGCTCATTTTACTGTCTAAGGGCCACTATTATGCCTACATTCTTTGTATTCACTGTGTTTCTGGATGCATCTCTTTCGAACACAAAGTGTGTGTGTTTGCATTACTGTTAACCGTTAGCATTTGCATTTATATTTCCACTAGCGTTTATGTTACCATTTGCGTTAGCATTTCCATTTGCATCATCATGTGCGTTACCATTTGTGTTGGTGTTTGTGCTTGCATTTGCATTACTGTTTGTGTTACTGTTTCTTTTTGCTTCACCGTTGGCATTATCGTTTGCATCTGTTACTGTTTTGCATTTCTGTTACAATTTTCATTAGCATTTCCATTTGTGTCACCCTGTGTATTACCCGTTTGCATTTGCATTTGCTTTCTGTTACCATTTGTGTTTTCATTAATGTTTGCATTTCCGTTACTGTTAGTGTTTGCGTTGGTACTTGCATTTCTGTTGCTTGCGTTACTGTTTTCTTGTGTGTTGCTGTTGCCATTACCGTTTGCGTTACCTTTAAGGTTTGCGTTTCCGTTAACATTTGTGTTTGTGTTTACTTTTGTGTTTGCATTTCCATTACTCGATTCTTTGCAGCTAAGGTGGGCGACATCAGAGCAGAACTCCAACCAGCACACTCTATGGGCGCGTTGCTCTGAACCGGCGTTTGGCCACTGCCCCTCAGTTTTCCTGAAATACCTTCAACCAGCTGGAGCTTGTAGACATCATGTCGATTGTCCAGGGTATGCAGCCCATGTGCTGTAGTTTGGATCCAGGACAGACTACCCTACTTTTGGGTTGTAGTGACATTCTTGGCCTGGTCTTAGCATGGATAGTTTGGTGCTCCTTGGAAGCAGGTGAGTTTTTTTGCTTGCTGAAGGAGGCAGTGGTGACACCCCTTCTGAAGAAAGCTTCTTTGGACCCAGACTGCCATGTGAACTACAGACCAATCTCAAACCTCCCCTTTATGGGGAAGCTGATTGAGAAAGTAGTTGCCGTACAACTGGAGAGTCATTTGACCATCCATGATGTCTACTAGCCTCTCCAGTCCTGTTTTTGAAAGAGGCATAGCACTGAGACAGTGCTGGTTTGGGTGCTCAAAGATCTTCTGATGGCTAGAGATCAGAAGAACCACTCCATCTTGGTTCTTCTTGATCTCTGTTCAGCATTTGACACTGTGGACCATAGGGTCCTGCTCGATCACTTGAGGTTCATCTGTGGCCTGTCAGGTGCGGTCCTCAGGTGGTTTTTATCTTTCCTCACCAGAAGAACTCAGAGGGTGGTGTCAGGGATTTATTCCTCTGACCCAGTTCTGTTATCATGTGGGGTTCCTCAAGGATCGGTGTTGTCCCCCATGTTGTTCGCAGTGTACATGTTACCCCTCGGAGACAATGTAAGAAGGTATGGGCTGAGGTTTCATTGCTATGCTGATGATATCCAGCTCTTCCTTTCTTTTGCACCTGACCAGGATAGAGCCCTCTCGGCATTTAGTAACTGCCTTTCTGAAATCCAGGAGTGGATGAAGTCGAGCTGGCTGAGGTTGAACTCAGAATAGTCTGAGGTGCTGGTGGTGGACCCGGGTCCCTGGATAGAGGGGCTGGGGTGGGGCCACCCTCTGGACATTTTCTTGGGGATCTCCCACTCCTGACATCCGAATGGGTGCATAACCTGGGGGTATTTTTTGATGATGGTCTGACACTGTCTTCACAGGTGTCGGCTGTCATCAAATCCTTTTTATCATCGGAGGAATATCTCCAGGGTTAAGCATCTTGTTCCATCTGGTGACCTTCCTACATTGGTCCATACTTTTGTTCCTCTCACCTAGATTATTGCAATGGCCTTTACCTAGGGCTTGTGGGGGTGGATATTCACCGCTTGCAGCTGGTGCAGAACGCAGCGGCCTGGTTATTGATGGGAACCCCCCGGTCCTGTCATATTTCTCCTATGCTGTGTGAACTGCACTGGCTGCCAATACAGTGGAGAATCACCTTCAAAGTCAGACTTCTGACTTATAAAGCCCTACACGGACAGGGTCCAGACTACCTGAAAGAGCTTCTAGTCCCTTACTGCCCTGGGTGATTACTCCGCTCGACTGACGCGGGGTTGCTAGAGATTCCAAGGGTTTGCTTAAGATCTTCCGGGGCCCGGGCATTTGTGCATGCGGCCCCTTCTCTGATATTCTCTACCCCATCAGTTATGTAAGTGCCGGACCATGGAGGAATTTAAACAGGCCCTTAAAACTGTTTTATGGACTCAAGCATTTGGGGAATAACCAGAACATTGCTGACTGTCTACTGCTATTTTATCGTATACTATTTATAGTATATGTAATTTGAGGCTGTAGTTGTTTTATTGTTTGTGAGGTGCCTTGACATTTGAAAGGAGCCATATAAATAAAATTGATTGAGTGATTGATTGATACTGTTTGCCTTATCATTTCCGTTTGTATCACCATGTGTGTTACTGTTTGTGTTTGTATTTGCGCTTGCATTTGCATTTCTGTTTGCGTTATAGTTACTGTTTGCATTTTCGTTGCCATTTGCGTTACCATCTGTGTTTGGTTTCACGTTTGTGTTTGCTTTTCCATTACTGTTTCTGTTTGCTTTTACGCTTGCGTTTGCGTTACTGTTTCCTTTTGCATCACCATTGGCATTACTGTTTCTGCTTGCATTTGCGTTACCATTACTGTTTACATTTTCGTTACTGTTTGCATTACCATTTGCATGTGTGTTTCCATTACTGTTACTGTTCTCGTTACTGTTACCATTACCATTACCGTTTGCGTTACCGTTACCATTTGTGTTTCTGTTGCCGATTTCGTTAGCATTTCCATTTGCATCACCGTGTACATTACCATTTATGTTTGTGTTTTTGCTTGCATTTCCATTTGCATTACTGTTTCCTTTGGCATCGCTGTTGCCGTTACCATTACCGTTTGTGTTTCCATTTGCGTTACCATTTGTGTTACCATTTGTGTTTGCATTGCCATTACCATTAACGTTTGTGTTTGCATTTGCTTTTCCATTATCACTTGCCTTACTGTTTCCTTGTGCATCGCTGTTGCTGTTACCGTTTGCATTTGCGTTTGCATTAGCGCTACCATTTGCATTTCCGTTGCTGTTCGCATTATCATTAGAGTTTGTGTTTACATTTGCACTTGCATTTCCATTACCGTTTGCATTATCGTTTCCGTTTGAGTCACCATGTGCATTACCGTTTGCGCTCATGTTTGCGTTACCGTTAGTGTTGCTGTTTCCTTTTAAGTTCCCATTGGCATTACCATTTGTGTTTGTGTTACCAATGCCATTTGAATTTCCGGTACTGTTTTCATTAAAGTTTTTGTTTGCATCACGATGTGTGTTTACTGTTTGCATTTATATTTGCACTTGCATTTGCGTTTCTGATTGTGTTACCATTACCGTTTTCATTTTCATTGCCATTTGCATTATCATCTGTGTTTGTGTTCACGTTTGTGCTTGTGTTTCCATTACCATTTGTGTTACCATTTCAGTTTGCTTTTGCACTTGCGTTTGCGTTACTATTTGCGTTACTGTTTCCTTTTGCATCACCATTGGCATTACCATTTCCACTTGCGTTTGTGTTACCGTTACCATTTGCATTTTTGTTACCGTTTGTGCTACCATTTGCGTGTACATTTCCATTACCATTACTGTTCTCATTACTGTTACCATTAGCATTGGCTTTACTGTTAGCGTTAATTTTCCCATTACAATTACCATTACCATTGCCATTACTGTTACTGTTAGGGTTATTATGCACAAATAGGAACCATGGGCCCCACGCTCCCACCACCACATACCATTCACTATTTATAGTGCACATTCTCAAAAAGAAGGGAAATTCATGACAAAAAACTCTGTTTAAAGCATCAGTTATGGTTGTTCCACAGTGACAAAAGTAAGGAAATTCGGTGTTAGGGTTGCCACCCCTTGCACCCCACGCCCACCCCTTCCCCACCAACAGGCATCGGGGTGTGCGTTGGGGTCGTCGCACCTAACTTTCACCCCATTCTCTTATACTGCACCACCTCAGCTTATTTACACATGGAATCGGGTGAGAGTTAGGGCCAATGACCGCACACCCCGATGCCTGTTGGTGGGGGTGGGGGGGTGCAAGGGGTGGCAACCCTGACACTGAATTTCCTCACTTTTGTCACTGTGGAACAACCCTAACTGATGCATTAAGCTGAGTTTTTTGCTGTGAATATATATTATAGTGGCACAGTAGTGTCACTATAGTTAGGGTTGAGTACCCCATTTAAGGTTAAATCTGAAATTTTGCAGCTTAATAACTTTGCAAAGGTATAACAGATTTACCTGCAATTTGGAACGCACAGTCTGGTATTATAGATCTCTGGACCTACCAAGTTTCGTTATGGTCAGATGTACGGATGTGGAGCTACAGAGCACCAAATAATGCATAAATTACGCGGTTTTGCGCATTTCTTTGCTAATGCCTACAGCCCACACAGATCGGTCCAAAACCTTCAGGAAACATGCAGCTAGGTCCCCGATGTGCCTTTTGAAGATTTCATAAAAAAATATTAAATAGTTCAAAAGTTATTAAAACAAAACTGTTCCCCATTATAGTCTATGGGAAAAGTTTACAAAATATTTGAAAGTGTCGTAAATGGAGTTTTTACTGTAGCAAATGACCCTTTTACTTTTGTGATTCAGCCATTTTTGTTTCAGTTGGTGGTCAGAAAAATGCTTGATATTTAAATTTTGGACCCTCTAGATCCCACAGATGTGCCTTTGGTGGTTTGGTGACAAAATATTACAGGGCTACAAAGTTACGGTACTCCGAAGTTAACAATTTTTCCCATAGGATGACATTACGACATCTGCCGCACCTTTCGAGGCCTGTATCTCAAAAACAGTTCGAGATACAGACTTTTCATCAGGACAGTGCTTAGTCCCCCACTAGGGGCTAAGTGCAAAACTAGCCTGGAAAGTCATAAATAATATGAGATTTAAATTTTTTTTCTACATTATACGGTTCCTGAGATATAAGCAATTTAGTATTCCAAGTGCTCATTTTCTGGTATGAGGGCCATAATTATGGCCATATTCTTTCTATTCACTGTGCTTCTGAATGTACCTTATTGGGACAAAAAGCATGTGCGTTTGTGCTACTGTTACTGTCAACGTTTGCGTTTAAGTTTCCGCTTGCATTTCTGTTACCATTTGCGTTACCTTTTACGTTTGCGTCAACATGTACGTTACTGTTTGAGTTTGCATTTGCGCTTGCATTACTGTTTCCTTTTGCATCACCCTTTGCGTTAGCATTTGCATTTGCATTACTGTTACCATTTGCATTTGTGTAACTGTTACTGTTTGTGTTACCATTTGAGTTTGCGTTTCCGTTACTGTTACCGTTAGCATTTGCGCTTATATTATCGTTTGTGCTAGAGTTTCCTTTTGCTTCACCATTACTGTTAGTGTTACCATTTGCATTTGTACTTGTGTTTGCGTTTCTGTTGGCGTTTACATTTGCATCACCATTACCATTATCGTTAGCGTTTCTGTTTAAGTTACCCTTACCGTTTCCGTTTGCGCTTGTGTTTACATAAACCATTGGTGTTTGCATTTACATTTACATCATTGCTAGCGTTACCATTAGCATTTACGTTACCGTTACCGTTTACGTTTGCTTTTGCACTTGAGTTTATGTTACCATTAATGTTTGTCTTACTGTTTATGCATGTGTCACCATTATCATTACAGTTTGTGTTTCTGCTTGTGTTACCGTTTACGTTTGCGCTTCTTTTGCATTATCATTAATGTTTACTTTTTTGTTACCATTTGCGTTTATGTTTGCACTTGCGTTTCTGTTACTGTTTGTGTTATTGTTTCTGTTTGCGTTTGCACTTAAACGTAACATTGTTTGTGTGATTATAACTTTACAACTGTTTAACAGATTTGTGTGACATTTGTAATACTTGGTCTACTGTGGTACTTCTGTGGATTTACCAATTCCTGTTTGACATCTGCATAAGTTTTTTGCAGAATAAAATGCCAAAAATGTATTTTTCGCCACTCATGCGCAGTTTTACACTCGTGCTGCTCTGCAACCGTTGAAGAGATTTGGTATACATGGAGTGGCATAGTACATTTCTTTATTTACCAATTTCTATTCCACTGGTATATATGGTTTTTGAGCAGTGAAGTGGCAAAAAATCTGTTTTTGCTATTTTTTTTCACTATCTTGCGCGACACATACTGTAGCCAATGTGTGGTTTATTGGTCTGAAACGTGGCATGTAGAAAGCCCGTAGTTCAAGGAAGATGCCAGTTTTTGTTTGCTGAACAAATGTTGTTCTGTTCCAGAGTCATTGCCATTTGAAGTTATCCCCCCTCATGGTTAAAGATTTTTTGGCCACCAGGTCCGCCATTTTAGAGCATTTTTGGCTGTGAGTTCCGTCAGTTTGTGGTGGATGACTTCTTAAAGGTGCACAAATTTTTAAATTGAATATCTCTCAAATGGTTTGGTCTTTTAACATGAAATTTGGAGGGTGTTTAGTGGATGTCCTGGAGACGTGAATTATGCTGTTTACATGTTGGAAAAATAATTTACTGTGGAGCTACTACGTGATGCAGTTAATGTTTTGTGCATAGCACTATGCATGGTGCTTGTGGATTGAAATTTATAGTATAGGTAGCCCTAGTGGTACGGAAGTGCCTTTCAGTGGTTTGGTTCACATTAGCCTTTTTGCCGTTATCTCGGAAACGAAGCAAGATATTGACTTTTTGCTACTGTTGCCTCAGATCACCTTTGCGCCATTATCTCGGAATCAAAGCGAGATACACATTTTTCATTACTGTTGACTCACATCGCCTTTGTGCTGTTGTCGCGGAAACTAAGTGAGATACAGACTTTTCGCTACTGTTGGATAACATTGCCTTTGTGCCGTTATCTCAGAAATGAAGCAAGATATAGACTTTTCGCTACTGTTGCCTTACATCACCCCGCTGTTACTGTTACCATTTGCATTACCGTTTGTGTTACCAGTTGTATTGCATTTCATTTTGCATTACTGTAACAGTTATTGTTTGCATTTGTATTAATATTTCTGTTCGTGTTACAGTTACCATTAGCATTTGCTTTTCACTCACCATTACCATTACTGTTAGCATTAGCGTTATTGTTACGGTTATTATGCAGACATGGGCAGCATGGTGGAAGTGCGGGCCCACCACCACATTCCATTCACTATCTATATTGCACATTCTCAAGAAGGAAATTCATATAAAAACTCTGTTTAATCAGCAGTTAGGGTTGTTCCACAGTGACAAAGTGAGGAATTTGGTGTTAGGGTTACCACCCCTTGCACCCCACTCCCACCTTGCCCCCACCAACAGGCATCGGGGTATGCATTGGGGTCATCAGGCCTAACTCTCACCCCATTCTCCTATACTGTACCACGTCAGCTTATTTACCTATGGAATGGGGTGAGAGTTAGGGCCGATGACCTCAACATACACCCTGATGCTTGTTGGTGGGGGCAAGGCAGGTGTGGGGTTATAAAGTGGTGGCAACCCTAACAACAAATTTTTTCACTTTTGTCACTGTGGAACAACCCTAACTGATGCATTAAACAGAGTTTTTTGCCAGGAATTTCTCTTCTTTTTGAGATTGTGCAATATAAATAGTGAATGGAATGTGGTGGTGGACCCATGCTCCCTAACTGATGCATTAAAAGGATTTTTTTGCCATGAATGTATGTATGTATATATATATATATATATATATATATACACACACACACAATGGGGTGAGGTGAAATCTCCTCAGATAAAAATGTACATTCTCACCTGAGTGGAATAAATCCTGCCATTTCAAAACTTGAGAAGGAAGAATGATCTTTTGTTGGTATAGCAACACACACTCATGCTTTCTTCTCCGTTTCTGAAGCAGCTGACTCACTTGCTATGCTCTCAATAGAGTCAGTACCTTCTGTTGAAAAAATAGTGTTACATTTAACTAAAAGCAAGATTTTCTGCAAAGCACTGACTTATTTTAAAGGTATGGCAGCATGTTCTCCATCAATTTAGATAGCGCTCAGTTATGCTACATTTTGGGGGTAAAAGTGAAAGTAATACACATTTTTTTCACTACCTCATGGCAGGATCAACCAGGTACCATTTTATAAATATTTATTTTTTTTTTTTCCATTCAAATTTTATTGAAAATTTTCAATACAGAGAACAAATCCACAACACTGTTGGCATACTATAAACAATTCAGATACAAATATTGTGATGATTCATTCTCTCCCTACCCTTCTACCCTCCCTCCACCCACATAACCCTCCCATAAAAACCCAGCACAGCATAATACCTCCTAGACTGCACCTTAAGGTATAGTATCAACATATCTTAAACTTGCAAGGAGTACAGGGTTTGTAATGGGCCCCATATCCTGTTAAACTTTGTAACTCTGTCATGGAGACTTGAAATGGTCCTCTCCATTCTCAGATTAGCGAGAAGCTCCTGTAACCATTCAACATAGGTCAGTTCATCAGAATCTTTCCAATGTCTAAGGACCACTTTTTTAACTGATAATGAAATTAATGCCATGTAATATTTCCTGTTCACCACCAAAATACCAGAGAAATCCCCCAGGAGGCATATTTCAGGTGTGAACAAGTCAGAAAGCCCTAAGAGAGGGTCAGCCCTTTGCTTAATAGTGGCCCAAAGTGGAACAACTTTGTGACAACTCCAGAAAATATGAAGAAGATCCCCTCACTGCAATTGGCATCTTGTACAAAGAGGAGAGGACACAATGCCTAATATGGCCAAATTCTGTAGGGAGTAGTAAATATTGTGCAAAATTTTAAATTGCATTAATTGATTAAGTCTATCCTGTAACAAAATTTGTGACAGTTTTGCCACAGAAGAGACCAATCCAACTCCTTATCTGGAAAAAGAGAAGACCAAAAGGCGACAGGGACAAAGTTATCAGGAAAGGCCCAATGTAAATAAGGTACTATATATCTTGGACACCGCGTGAGGTAGGCCAGTCAGCTCCATTAGAGTAGCCTGAAATCGAATATGGGTAGCTGAAGGTGGGACCAATTCTACCACCTTTAACAAAAGATGACAAAGCTGGAGAATCTTAAAAATGCTTATACAGAGTATCATAAACCTGTGCATAATTTCAGCCGAAGAGCTCCATTGTCTATCAGGTGTGGTAAAATCTTCAAACTGAATCTCCTATCTGGGGAAGCCAACTGTGTAATAGGGGCTTGTTATCTAATTGAAAATTGGGATTACCTCTTATAGGCTGGGATAAATCCTTGATATTCTCATATTTCAGGAACGCACACAGCTGAGAATGAGCCCTGATCGAAACTGCAATAGGGGAGTTACGTAGAGATTCAAGAAGGGATCCTAATTTAGTGTATAACATTGCAGGAGGAGAGTAACCATGTTTTTTTTATGGTGGATAACTCCACTTTTAACCAAATCAGGGTATATAAAGACTGGGCTAGAAGCTGCTTCGTGGTCAGCCACCTGAGATATTTATTAGCCTGACTGGCCCAGTAGTACTGCCCAATATGTGGGAGTCTTAATCCTCCTTTTACTTGGGGTGCAGCTAATTTGTGGAATGCCATTCTTGATTTTTTATACCCCCATATAAAGGTAGAAATCACACTGTGCACTTTTTTGAACCAAGATAATGGAAGCCCAACATTTAACAAATTAAGGGGGTATAAAAGATATTCATTTTAATTAAGTTAATCCTGCCCCAAAGAGAGAGGGGCAGTAGGGTCCACCTGTGAAGATCTTGATCTAGTCTATGGATCAGTGAGTCTAAATTTAACTGTTTAATATGAGCTATATTTCGTGCCAAAGTAAGCCCAAGGTATTTAATAGAATCAGCTTCCAAGCAAGGCCAAAAATGATAATTTCTTGTCTATAAACACTGTGATTAAGAGGAAAAACCATGGTTTTTCCTATATTAAGTTTGTAGTTAGAAACCTTGCTAAAACCATCTATTATTTTAATAATAGAGGGGATAGATGTAATTGGGTGTGATATTTGCAGCAGGAGGTCATCTGCATATGCTGCCACTTTAACTACATGTCCACTCAGGGAAATGCCAGCTATGTCCTGGGCTCTTACTAACCTCTGAACAAGGGGTTCGAAATATATATTAAAAAGCAAGGGGGAAAGGGGACATTCTTGTCTAGTTCCCACATGCAATTTAAAAGGGTTAGAAATTACTCCATTACAGGAAATTCTAGCTGAGGGAAGTGCATATAGTGAGTTAACCCAGTTCCGGAACTTCATGGGAAAACCAAATGCCTCCATTGCTTCAAATAAATAATTCCAGTGGACCCTGTCAAATGTCTTCTCAGCATCCAGGGAGACCAGTGCCATTGGAAGGGCAGTGTCCCTGGAGGCCAAGAAGACATGAGCCAGGGTGCACAGGTGATCCACCGAAGAGCTTCCTTTCATGAAACCTACCTGCTCCACCCCATTAGAGAAGGAAGGACTACATTCATAAGATCGGCCAGTAATTTAGCTAGAATTTTAATATCATGATTCAGAAGGGAGATTGGCCTATAACTTGAGACCAAATCCTGCAGCTTGTCTGGCTTTGGCACTAGAACAATCAAGGCCTGAAAAAGGGAGGGATCGGATGCCTGGCCAGAAAGGAAAGACTGGAAAAGTGGTAATAAAATGGTGATCAATTGCTTGGAAAAAACTTTGTAAAAATTAGAGGAGAACCCATCTGGGCCAGGGGTTTTGTCAGATGGAAGAGATTTAATTACCCTTTCTATCTCATCTTCAGAGATGGCAGACACCATTATAGCCTGTTGAGATTTTGTAAGAGAGGGTAATTGTAACTCCCTCAGGTATTTTTGCAATTCTTCCTCCGAAGGGAGATTTACCATGGGACCATATAATTCCCGGAAATAACTGGTAAATTCTTCAGCTATCTCTGAAGGTGAAGTTTTGAGGGAATCACCTTCAGAAGATCGAACCACTGCAATAAATCTGGCAGATTCCTGTTGCTTAATATGCATCGCTAACATCCGACCAGCCTTTTCCCCCCCAATCGGTATACACTGCTTTTGTTTTTAAGATTGCTAGCTTGGCTTGCTCCCCTAACAGATTATGGTAAGCATCCCTCAGTTTGACTAGGTCTTGCTTAAAAGTCTCTGAGGAGGCTGGAGAGAGGCAGGATTCCATACCTCGAATTTGAGATAAGAGACAGGAAACCTGATTTTCTCTCTCTTTTTTCCTTCTTGATGTTAGGCCAATTATAACCCCTCTCAAATAAGCTTTAAGAGCCCCCCATTCCATGTCGGGCTGCCCCATAGAATTATTATTTATAGCAGTAAACTGCTCTATTTGGGATGCTATATATTTGACCATTTTTGGCTTCTTCAATATTTAGTTATTCAACTTCCATCTGCTCCCCTTTTTTGGTAAAGACAACATGGATAATAAACAGGTGACCTGCCACAATATTAGAATCTAGAACCCTGGGTAAAAGAGTTTGGGAAATAAAAATGTAATCGATCCGTGAGGAGGTTTCATGCACCTGTGAGACAAAAGTATACTCCCTTATTTTAGGATGAAGCACCCATCACATGTCACAAAGACCCGTAGAATCTAATAGGTCCCTAAAAGCCCTTTGAGCTGGGGAGAGGCCTTGGGGAAATTTACCCAACCTATCTATGGACTGATCAAAGACAAGGTTAAAGTCACACCCTATAATCATAGGGATGTCTAGAAATGGCATTAGGACTTCCAATATCTGAACAAAAAAACCTGGAGTATCTATGTTGGGTCCATAGATGCTTCCCAGGACAATGTCCAGATTTTGCAATCTACCCTTTACAAATAGAAACCTCCCCAAGGGGTCTGGGACAACTTGGAGAGGTCTCAAAGGGAACAATCTATGCAAAAGAATCATAACCCCTCTACTCTGGGTAGTGCCCTCCACAGCAAAGATCTGCCCTACTTGTTGGCATCTCATTTTGTCGGCTTCACCATTAAGCAAGTGTGTTTCCTGTAAAAACACAATTTCAGTTTTTAGGTGACTTAGGTATTTCAGAATTTTATATTGTTTGGTCTTATGTCTTGCCCCTTTTACATTCCAGCTAATGAGCTGAATGTTTCTAGCCATTACCTTTTACAACAACCAGAAATTTTATGAGAAACCATCTGTACTTCTATATAACATTTATACTGCGCCATATGTGGTATATGCTGCACTTTCTTACCCTCCTCACACCTCTACCCTTCCCCTCCCCTAACTCAATAATAACCCACCAAAGAGTCCACCCTAATAACACCCCATAAACCCCTCCCCTCCCCCCACTCCCACCCCCATTTAGTATGGTACATGATGAACAGCCAACCTGAATAGTCCCTCTCTGCCTAACCCCCTCGCCCCTCCGATTAAAGCAACCATTTCAATATTATCCCTTTATGTACTAAACACTTAGCTTCCCTTGATAAACAGTATTATAAAACAACCTAAAACTATCCCTATTACATTTATACCTTATATTCCCTTCAATATATCATTGTAGATGCGTAAAAATAAACACTGTATTTGAATTAGAGTTATATTCCCCTTCTCCAATCCACTGGACCATACAGGAACAAATACAGGGGCGATGAGAACATAAAACTCAATTCCCTTGCCTGGGAATAACAGTCTTTGGTGCCCTCTAGCGGTGCTGCCTAAAAACTAAAAGCGAAGCAAACAAGTTAAAATTAAACAGGTGCACCACCTCTGCAGGTTGGAGTGTGTTTATGCCCCTCCTCCTTAGTATTAATGCCGCCATGCCTATATTCCAACAGGACACTCACATCTGCTGAACAAAGGATGAAAAAGATGTAAAAGAGCCCTCCGAAATCTTGAGTTGCTATTATATAGTATTCGAACAAATATTTGGGCCGCATAGGCATTGTGCTACCTGATCCCATCTGTAGCATAGAAAATTCAGCATAACGAATGTATTAACTGTAAAAAAAAACCTTGTAGGCACATAAAAATAATGCAATGCCAATATGCGAGCCAACACAATGCGTTGCTTAGGGGCATCTCCCCATTTACCAATCTGACTTAACCTAAGCACCCCCCTTTCCCCACACTGCAAACAAAATATGAACAATAAGAGGGACTGGCAGATACAGCCCATATACATTCAAATAAATTTAACCAATAACATGAGACAAAGACATCCATTGAGGGAATTACAGCCTAGATAGCTTCAGGCAGTATTAATTTAAATCAACATCTAAAGTCTGACTAACAAGAGTTCAAAGGGTTTTAGCATCTTCCAGTGCTTTAGAGTCATTCATTTGCCCCTCACCTCTGTGCCAGAATACAAAAAAAGGGGCTTAGAATTAACAGAGGCGCTTACAGCCTAAGATAACAAATCAGTCCCGGAGTTATCAGCTTACATAGTGTTCAGATTAACCATCTGGGAATGCAGAAGCATCGCACCTCAGAGGTTGAACCACCATCAAGGAGTGTTTGATCCATGTAGCACCTTCGCGGAACTAAACCAGAAGAGAATACAAAGGTCTACTATATTAGATAGGAGTGAACCACTTACACCATATAACAAGCCAGTGTATTAGGTTATCCAAACTTGACTTTCAGGTGTTCTTGAACAAATCGGGGAGCGCTTCTTTGAGCCCAGCGGCCGCTGACTCAGGATCCTCAAATGTCACCCAGGAGCCACATAGAGAAACTTGAAGCCTGGCAGGAAAGCCCATCCTAAACTTAATTCCTGCAGTGATCAATTTTACTACAAGCTTATGGAATGTGGCTCATTTCTGGCGCACTGACAGTGGCAAATCTTGCGCCACCCGCAACTTTTTACCATCCAATTCCAGATCGTGGGTATCTCTGGCTTTATACAGAAAGTGTTGCCGTTCCTGAAAATTCAGAAATCTAAATATAAAAGACTGGGGGGGGCTCCATGGGGGGGGTCATAGTGCACGGTGGGCTCTTTCGATAATATATCCTGCCCCAAAAGGAGAGGGGCCTGCTACCTTCTCAACAAACTTCTTGGCAAATTTGATCGGGTCAGAGCCCTCTTCTCTCTCAGGCAGACTGATGATTACCGCATTATTGCGGCGACTATGACCCTCCAAGTCTTTGACTTTATTTTCCATTTTTGCCAGGCGTTGCCTAACGGTCACTAGCTCAAGCTCAGCTTTATCCTGTTTCTTCTCAACGGAGTGCAGACGGACTTCATTGTCAGCCGTTCTCTTGGAAAGATCCTCCAACACATTGTAAATATTTTTTATCTCCCCTGCCATGTTTTGCATTTCAACCTTAAATGGCTGAAATTCCTCTAGAAATCTGGCGAGAGTGAGCAGATCTGAGTCAGCACTCCCAGCAGTGGTAGCCTGCGATGACTGCAAAGAGGAGGCTCTGGCTTTCTTTGGGGCCTTCTCCGGAGTTGTCAGAGGAGTGTGCTTTGATGTGGTTTTTCTCATTTCTTCATCCATCCACATCTATATCCAAGGGCACCAGCTGTTAAGTAACTTATTGTTGTTTAGTCGACATGTAAATTTCGGAAAAAACTGAGTTTATAAGGTATTTAAGAGGGCGGGAGGTCGGAGCTCATGGAGAGGAGTCTTACCCAGCACACTGCATCATGTGATTCCCTATAATTATTTATTTAAACATAATGGCAGGATCAACCAGATAGATGGCACAGGCATGTGTTTTTTTTGGGGGGGTGAGGAAGAGACAGCTGTGCAAAAGAGAGTGAAATACTGTACTTTCACTTTCTTTTGAATGATGTACAGGAACAGAGATATCACCATGATGTACAGGAACATTTAGATATCACTATGACGTATAGGAACATGGAGATAACAGTGATATCTCCACTGCCTGATGAAGATACTATGTTTTATCCCTGCTATTATCCCAAAACACATGTTGTATAAATATATATATATATATATATATATATATATATATATATATATATACACAGTATATATATTTTATATATTATATATATGTTATACTACAATGGGAGATTGTTGGGGTTGGGGGTACCACTAGACACCAGGGATATATGTACTGTATTATACTGCAACAGAAGTTCGGGGGTTGGGGTGCCACTAGACACCAGGGTTATATGTACTGTATTATACTATAATGGGAGTTAATGGGGGTAGCACTAGACACCAGGGATAGATGACATATGTTATGATGAAAGCCACTGCAATCAACACTAAGCAGCTGCTGCTCACCATGCAAATTGGCTCATAATGGGCATCCAGATGGCCCCTTAGCACCTTGCATGCCCAATGGGCTCATTTGCAGACTGCCGCTGAATATACCCCACAGGGGTCTTGGTGCTCTTCTGTTTTGGGCAGCACTATTCCTGTGGGCTATATACAGCTCAGGTCCATGTTGGGGCAGTACAGTTTACTTAGCACTGTGCTGACACAATCAGATATTCAGTTGGATAGTGCCTCTTGCTATACCACTGAGTATAGCAGCCTCTGGATTGGTTACATTAGAGCGGCTGCTGGGTTGAGCACAAACACAGTGCAAACATTTGCACTGCACTTGCACTACTATTTGAATATTCTGACCTTTGTGGTGGGCAGGGAAGCCTTCCCTCACAAGGAGTTGATGTGTGTATCAAGGCCTAATGGGCTTATGCACTGCACTGAGACTACTTCCACTATTCTATTTATTAAATTTTACACAGGTCACAAAAGGATATGTGCAAATGAGGGTACAATTCCACTATCAGAAAAAGGAGGGAAAGTAATTGCAAAATAATATACATGAATGCAGACATTAGGGCTGAAGAAAGCAAAGTGCACAAAGCAAGGAAATTAAAAAATATTAAGGGTTTGGGTCTCCGGAGTCTTAGTGAATGAGTGATAGGATCTTCCTTGGGTTTATCAACCCTAATGTCCACCCCCTTCCCTGAGCAAACAAGGTCAGACATGATCGTTTTTCTTCATGCAGGTCCTGCAGGGCCCTGCATGAAGAAATGTCTAACAGATTCTGTTGGCAACATGAGGTGAGGCATACTTTTCTACTGCTGAAGTGTGTCACTTTGAGGTACTGGCTTGGAGCTGTCCCTTGTGCTTCAGACAAGAAGCTACAGGCCATGGGGTAGGGAGTGGGCATTAGGGTTGACAATTGCAAGACAGACCCCACCACTGATTTGTCAAGACTCAGGAAACCCAAACCCCTAAATTTTTTTCATTTCCCTACTTTGTGCGCTTTGCATTCTTCAACCGTAATATCTGCATTAACGTATTTTTTTGCAATAAATATTGCAATGAATATATATGTACTATAAAACTGAGATTTTCACTGTCTGTAAAATTGACCCATTTTTGCTATTTCTGCTGAAGCACTACTTTGCACTAAAGTATTAATGTTTGTAATAGCCACCTGAATAACACATGTAACAACAACCTACAAACCACCCACATTACAGCCCTAACAGCCTCTCCAACGGCAAATTCTGCAAAAAAGGAAACAGAACTGTAAACAAGAAAGTATCCCTAAACCAAGCTGCACAATATCAGCCTCCTCATCACTTGCAAAACAAACAACCACACACCTGTAAAACAAAGTTAACCTGTGTGAAGAAAGTGTCCCTGAGCTACCCTGCACAATCAGCCCCCTGGATCACTACCAAATACTTTTGTCCTCCTCTGGACCATATAAATGATATGGAAATATCACTTATACAAACATAAGAAATTACCAGGAACTTAGGCTTAATGGTCTATCATGTCTGCTTGAGATGCAGCTCACAGCACAGTCTCTGCTGCTGCCCCTCCCCCTTTCTTTCCCCTGCTCCTGTGTACCTCCCCAGAGCTCCCCTACTGTTCACTTCTCCCCCTACCTGTACCTTGCCCATGTACCTGTCCCAACCTGTCTTGAATTCTACCACTGATTCTATTGAAATCAGTTCCTCTGATAATGCATTACAAGGTGACACCACCATCTCCTTGAAATAGTGCTTACTCAGTTCTCTTCTGTACGGTCCCCCTACCAGTTTTAGGCTATTCCTTCTTGTGGTCCCTTCCTGCTTCGATCTGAACAAACCCTATGTGTTTACACTGTTGATTCCCTTCAGATATTTAAAGATCTCTATCATGTACCCTCTGTCTCTTCTGTCTTCCAGGGAGTACACATTTAGCTCCCTAAGTCTCTCTGTAGGGTATTCCCCATACTGTGGATCATTTTAGATGCCCTCCTCTGGACCCTCTCCAGGAAAATGATGTCCATTTTTAAGTAAGGATGCCAGAACTACACACAGTACTCCAAGTGTGGCCTCACCAAGGAATTGTACAGTGGCAGGATAACCTGTCTTTTACTTGAAATAATCCTCCTGGCAATACTAACATACTAAAATGCCAGCAGAATAGGCCTAATGGTCTTCCGTGTCTGCTCGTTTGGTCAGCCCCCACCCTGGGAGCTGACCTTGCTGCCCCCCTCGCCTTCTCTGGCTTCTCCCTTCCCAGTTCTGGATATTATTGCTGCACTTGATTTTGCTTCCAGAACCCTTCCCCTGTACCTGTCCCACCCCCTCTTGAACCCCTCCACCGTCTCTGCCTCCACCAGCCCCCTGGGCAGCGCATTCCATGGCTCCACCACCCTCTCAGTGAAATAGTACCTCCTCCTTTCTCCCCTGAATCTTCCCCCCTCCAGCTTCCACCCATGCTCTCTAGTTGCCCCCTTCTCCTTCTTTCAAAGCACCCTGACTGCTCCTCCCCTATTTATCCCCTTCATGTACCTGAAGACCTCCATCATGTCCCCCCGGTCCTTCCTCTCTTCCAATGTGTACATATTTAGCTCTTCGAGCCTCTCCCCATAGGGCCTGTCCCCCAAGCCCCAAATCATTTTGGTTGCCCTTCTCTGGACCCTCTCCAGGAGTTTAATGTCCCTCTTTCAGTGTGGCCTCCAAAACTACTTTTGCTGCTGCTTCCATATCACTTATACGAATACACCCTAACCTTTTGTTTGCCTTTGCCACTGTTCTCCTGCATTGTTCTGAGTGATTCATTTTGGCATCTATCACTTCCTCCCAGATCCTCTTCCTCCTTTGAGACCATAAGCTGTCCCCCCCAAATGGTATCTGTATCCTGGATTCCTAACCCCTAGATGCAGTACACTACACTTCCAAACATTGAACCCCAGCTGCCAAGTGTGTGATTACTGTTCAAGCCTCTCCAGATCTTCCTGGAGTGCCCTCCTCCCCATCTTACTGTCCACCACTGCACCTAGTTTGGAGTCATTGGCAAACAGGCTCATAATGCTCCTTACTCCCTCTGCAATGTCATCTATGTATACATTAAACAATAGTGGCCCCAGAACTGATCCCTGAGAGACCCCACTGATGACCCTTCTGAGTGACAGACCTCCCCCCCACCACCCGCTGCTGTCGGTTACTCAGCCAGTTCCTAATATATTCTACCATTTTTACCCCCATCCCTAAGTTCTTCAGCTTACTTATCAGTCTTCCATGTGACACAGAGTCAAATGCCTTGCTTAAGTTCAGATACAGGACATCAACTGGCCGTTCATCATCCAGGGATCTTGTCGCCCAGTCAAAAAATTCAAGCAGGCTGGTTTGACAGGATCTCCCCTGGATGAACCCATATTGTCGGACATCATGAAAGCCATTTCAGGAACTCCACCAGCCTTTCCTTCAAGATGGTCTCCAAAAGCTTCCCCACAATGGATATCAGGCTGATTGATCTGTAGTTTCCTGGCTTATGCCTAGGTCCACTCTTGTAGAGGGGCATAACATGTGCCATCCTCCAATCCAGAGGTACACATCCTGATCTGAGGGAGGAATTGAATAATTCCATCAGTGGTGAGGCCAGGACATCCATCAGTTCCTTCAAGACCCTGGGATGGATTCTGTCCAGGTCTGGGGCCTTGTCAGTCCTCAAGGACAACTTCCACACCCTCCTCATCTGAATCTCTCCATCTGTTAATGTCCCCCTATCCCTAGCCCCTGCCTTGCCCCACCTCTGCAGAATTGACCCATCCCTTTCCCTTGTAAAAGCTGAGCAAAAGTACTCATTTAGTACCTCAGCCTGCTAGACTACCTCCTCTGCCCACCCACCTTCCTTTTTTATATTGTGAATCAGCCCCCCCAACACTACCTTCTCTCCCTGGTGTATCTAAAAAATGCTGAAAAAGTTCTATAAAACACTTATGAAAGTCACACTCCTGTTAAACAAAGTTAACCTACATAAGAATGTGCCCCTGAGTACTCTACAATATCAGCCCTCCAACCACTTTTGCTGCAGCCTCCCCACCACTTACAAACAAGCAGCCACACACCTGTAAAGCAAAGTTAACCTGTATGAAGAAAGTGTCCTTGAGCAGCACTGCAGAAAAGCAGCACCCCCAAATACTTACCAACTACTTTTGCTTCTCCCTTCCATGCTGCTCCTTCTGTACCATCCTGGAAAAGAACTAAAGGAAGACACACTGAAACCACACCTCCTTTTATAGGAAGACACTACACTACGGAAACCTGAGAGGAGTAGAACAGTGCAGCCCTTGCAATGCCACTACAACATGGAAGAACACTAATGGGAACACTATAGCATTTAGCAGGAACACCACTACACTACGGAAACACTTTCATAACTTACGGAAATACACTACAGAAGTTACACACAAAACCCAGCACATTTTATCTGAAAGCAAAACAGACTAAACCTAATATAATATATAAAACTTTGGATAGGTAAGTTGCAGATATCCATGAAATGTCACCATCTCCAGGTCAAACAAGCTCATAAAGGCCACTTGCCCTTCAAGATTATTGCTTTATGGCTTGTTCAACTCCTCAATGGTGATATTTGATACTTACCTTTCAGCTGTTCTCTTTCTGTCTCTCCCTCTCTCTCTCTCTCTCTCTCTCCATATCTCTCTCTCTCTCTCTCTCTCTATCTATCTATCATACACACACACACACACATATATATATATATATGTATATGTATATATATGTGTGTGTGTGTGTGTGTGTGTGTGTACATATGTATATATTATTTGTAAAAGACTGTTAATGCACCAGTTAGGGTTCAGCTTAACACCACAAAAATAGGGATATGTTGCTTTAGGGTTTCCAACCCTAACTCCCCACTCCACCCCTCCAAACAGCAAAAAGAGAATAAAAATTAGGATTTTGGGTCTCCAGAGTCTTGAGAAATCAGTGATGGGGGTCTTCCTTGAGATTGTCAACCCTAATGCTCACCCCACCCCCAGCACATAGCCTCCTGTCCGAAGCACAATGTACAGCTCCATGGCAGTGCCTCATAGTGACACAGTCTTCAAAGGTAAAGAAGTATGTCTCACCACATGTTGCCAACACAATCTATTGTATTTATATTCATGCAGGGCCCACAAGGCCCTACATGAAGAAATGAGACACATCCAACCTTGTATGCCCAGGGAACAGGATGGGCATTAGGGTTGTCAACCATAAGGAAGATCCCACCATTAATTTACCAAGACTCTAGAGACCTGGAACTCTATTTTTTTTCTTTTGCTGCTTTGGGCGAGGGTGAGGAGTTAAGGTTGGAAACCCTAATACCACATTTACTTACTTCTGTGGCATTAAGTTGAACCCTAACTGGCGCAATAATGCAGATTTTTGCAAAGAACTTCCTTTATTTTTGTGATAGTTTAATCATATCCTCAAAGGAACCTATGTTAACAGATGCAGATGCACAGGGCACAAGTGAAAAAAGGGAAGACTCTACCTGCCTATGGAAGTGCAGGACCCTTGAAGGCCCTGCACTTCCATGTAGTGATGGACTACAAATAAATCATGGGGCTGTGTGATGGGCTGTGGAAGTGCAGGGCCCTCTGTTCCCTGTGCTTCCATGTAGGCCAGATACATGAACACAGGGCAAAGAGTCCCTCTGTCAGGCAGCATAAAGAGCACTCTGCCACCTACAGGTGGGGATGTGCAGGGCCCTATGCTGAAAGAAGAGATATCTTCACTATAAGGTACCTGGTCTTATGCGAGCAGCTTTGCATCTTTGATTCCTTGGTGGGGGGGTGTTGCATAACACCACCATCACCATCCCCCCACCCTTTCTCCCCATCCAGCAGGGTCACTGAGCTCAGCCCCAAACTCAAGTCACCAAGATGAGATACAAAAGTATACCTGCTGGAATCAAGACTGACACTACACAGAAAGTTTCTTAATAGTTATATAATTTTTTTTTTAATTTTGACCTCAGATTTTCAAGATAGTTGTTTTATGGCTCCCTTTATAAACATGACATGTGGCATTTATAGTTAAGGCCACTGGTTTTGGGTTTTTACCAGAAAACCCAGTAGAATTTGGATTGCCTGAACACCAGTAAAAACAAAGAATTTCACTGAATTTGGCATTTTATACCAGATCAGTAAATCTATGAAAACTCGTATTTTTCTCCATATTCGCTTGGTATTTTTCAGCTCTGTTTACAAATGAAGCAAACTGAAAACTACAGGAAGCACTATAGGAAAAATGCTCAGTGTAATAAACCTTCTTTTATTCTGATCATTTATACATATACAAAAAGGATGGCAGTAGAATCTTGGTAAAATAAAAAAATTAGACTAACATTTGCCAGTGTAATTCCCAGAATTTCAAGTCCTGGAAAAAGGGAATTTCATTATTTTCATCACCATAAATCAGTAGCCTTGTTTATAGTATATTGACCAAAATGTCATTTTGTACCATGAGTACAAAAACACATCTCATTCATGATTTAAAGTTACACCTGTCACATTTATGAGGTGGTGTGAAAAAATGGCTGTGATGAAAGTTTGGAGTCAAAATATTGAAAATCAATGAACTTATGAGAGAATATTGAAATATTGCAACATTCAGTAATAACTTGGTCATTTTACCATAGCTGTACACCAAATTTTCAGCATAGCCTTCCTATTGCCTCACCTCATGAACTTGGTAGGTGAACATTTTCAAATCCTACCCAAAATGTCATTGCATGCCACAGGTGTAAAAACACATTTTGGCCAGGATTTGAAAAATGACAACTATCACATTCATGAGGTGGTGTGAGATAATTGCTATGTTGAAAATTTAGGGTCAAAATAAGTAAAATTAGCAGTTATAATGGAGCATAGAATAATTTCAATGTATGTTCATAACATTGCCATTTTTAAATATTTTGACCCCAAATTTTCAGCATAGCTTTCTTATGAACCCACCTCATGAACTAGTGTGGTGAAAATATTCGAATCTTGCCTGAAAGGTGATTTTGTAAAGCAACAGCAAATTAACCTTTTGGACCAGATTTGCATAATTCCACCACCATTGATCATAAGGTGGAGTTCCAGAAAGGCCATGTTGAAAATTTGAGGTCAAAATATGTAAAAATGGCAACGTTATGAATTAAAGTTCAAACCATACTGAAATACATTAAACTGCACTTACCTGATTTTCTCATATCGCAGTCGCTGGTTCCAGCAGCAAGACATGTCTTCAATTGTAGAGTGGATCTATGCTGTTGGGCATATTCAGATGTGTTCAGGTGTGTGGGGTGGTGGGTGCTGAGTAGGAGGACGGGGTGGGGTGTGGTGTGTGTGGAGGGGTCAGATCGATAAGGGATTGTTTTCTTTTTTACAGGGTTATAAAAAAGATTGAGGGACAGTTTTGTTTTTTTCAAGGTGCAATCCAATACTGGGGATTGGACACCCTAGTACTGGGCTAGTGTTTGGTGCACTGGGGGTTGACACCCCTGTGCCATCACATACATATGGGGAATGGGGGCAGGCAACTTGAAAGGGAAGGGGTCAAGAGAAGCAGGACTGGGGGTGGGCACCATATATATATATAAACATTGGGAGGGCAGGCAGGTGACATGGAGGGGAGGAGGGAGAAAGAAACGGGGCCAGGGTCGGTCACCCTGGTACACTTAAGAAATAATTTCATAGACAGACAGATAGATAAATATACAGACAAAGAGAGAGAGATAGAGAGAGAGAGAGAGAGAGAGAGAGAGACAGACAGACAGAGGCAGAGACAGGTAAAGAGAGGCAGAGAGAACGGTGGATTGCTGACTCTCTGCTTCAAACTGAAGCTGGCAGCATGACTTCCAGCTGCAGCTTCAGCATTCAGGAAAGTTCCACTGTTCTCATACACAGAATGCACGTGAACAGTTCTTCTCTCTCAGTTGGGCACTCTGGATGTTGGGGTACCCAGAAAATGTATTTCTGGGAAGTCTTTCAAAAAGACACCAGAATCTAGCTAAAAAGGTTCTGTTTAGCTAGGTTGAGGTGTTTATTTTCTTAAAATATATCATTTTGATGTATTTTCAATGTTCATAAGCTAAAGAAAAGATGGCCATCATGATAGTTTTTTTCCCCACATGACAAGTAAATCAAGAAAATAAGCACTAGCAATACTGCAGTTTCTTTATACTGTTTGCATTTGTCAGTTAACTCAAAAATCCCTATAACTCTGAAATGGGGCACACCCTTGGCACAGGCCTCTTCAACCCTGAGAATTTCATGAAAAAACTGCATACCATCTAGGCTGTAGGTGAGAGCAAAAAATATGCAATGTTAAGTATAGTGAAGTCAAAGATTTTTTTGTTTATTTTTTGGTGTCTTGAGACTCTGACAGTCTGACCACACATGCCAACTATTGTACCGTTTATGATGCCAAAGTTATTAAGGTGCAAAATTGGTGTTTGACATTAAACAGCCTACTCAACCCTAACTATAGGGATGCTACTGTGCCCGCATAATTCTGTACATACAAATTCACACTTGTCCTAGTAATGCAAAGCATCATGGGATGTACAGTATATGTAATCATAATATAGATAGATAAAACCATTTATCCTCACCCATTGTTTCCTATTACTCAGCCAGTCACGTATCCAATTTACAATCTTACAACTAATTCTGATTGTGTCAAGTTTTTAATCAAACAGTTGGCTTGCTGGCACAGCAGTAGTGTTACCACACAGGATGTTGATGAGCCAGGTTTGGGAACAAGCCTGGTCTTAGGAAGGTTGGCTGGGAGAGGTAGACAGTGCATCCCACAGAACACTGTTGACCTTTGAGAGGGAGGGAGGGAGAGTAAGGTCTCTGCTGCAATACTGCCATCTGGGTGACCAAAGATGGTGGTGCAGTCAGTGGCTGAGGATCAGAGCAGGTGGATTCTGACATACTCCGATATACATAGCTTGCTTCTATGTGCTTGCACACACCGCAAAGCTCATCTCAGCATTCTAAGGAGCTAGGGAGACAAGTGGAAACCTCCCCACGACAGCAAGAAGATGTTCACCTCTCAACACGTGACCTGGTGCTCTCTCCAAAGCTGGACTGTTAACTCCATCAAGGGTTTCTGTAACTACACTGTGGTTACAGTGTACCTACACTGTAATTGCATTGCAGTTGCTATGTAGTTATATACAACAAACATGTAACTATAGTGTAATTACTCCTGTTGCATGTAATTAACTATTACTTACCCCACAGCTATATTGAAACTAACAATATGTAACCACAAGAGGATACTAAATTTAAAAAGCTTGTTAAGCAGTTTTGCATGTGACACCATATCATGCTTTGCTGAAGTCCAAAATCACCTTTTGTGTCATGTGGCAATTGCATGGTTTGCCTTGATGGTTATGCATATAGTTGACTTGAATTTAGCAAGTCTGTCCATGCACTTCACATGGTTTGGCCATGAATTCCAGCTTTTGGGTGGAGCAGTGCAAAATGCCTTTTCACTTATCATTTGTTTTGTTTATGAGGCATGGAGGACTCCCCTTGTCTGTGACCTTAGTGTGCAAGTAGAGGTGGTTTGGGTAAACAGACAACTGTAGTGGTCAGAAAATATGCCCTAGTTACATTTATTCCCTAAAAAATGAACTAAGAAATCTGCCAGTTGTTTTAAATGACTATATTCTCTTTTGTACAATGATACTCCATAATTGACAATCTGTCTGATTTCTCCTCTGCAATTCCTTGGTTGTAACCCTAATCATCTGTACCTGACCAGGTTCCTCTTTAGCTGGTGAATGTTTGTCATGTTAACTTGTCCTTTGTCCTGTATTGATGTGGAACCTTTGGAAAAGAGCACTTGTGTTCAAAGGTATTTTCTGAATTACAAATAAATAAAATAAATATATAGGCATTTATATATAGACATTGCCTAGTGCAACATTCCCTATCTTCTAGAGCTGTGATGCCAAGTGACTTATATAGAGCACAGTGATGTGTTGTGTGACACATTCAGTGTAAATCTGCAAACCTGGTTGTAGATGACAGTATGCCTGTGCAGTATTGTTTGGCAGGTCATTTTATAGACCACATCAGTGTTCTCTAAGGTTGGGAGAAAGCATTGCATTATGATGAGCTTTCTGGTTCGCAAGCTGTCTTGAATATGATGCAACTTTAGATCACTGATATATTTACAGATTAGTGTGGACCAGTGGTTTTGTCATCTGTTGGATAAAGTTATTCATCCAATAGATGATTAGAAGATTGAGTAATAGTTTATTTTTTTCTTTAATGATTAGGTTAATGTGTAATGAAACAAGTGTTGGTCAATTCGCAACACAGATTCTGCCCCAAAAGGGGAGGAAAAAGTTCTATCAGCACTTATAGCAATGACAACAGATTGGATTATGCAAATGAGCAAGAAAAGCTGAAGCATGTAATTTTGTTTCTACCGCTCCTGCACCAATTGTCTTCGGTCCAATAAATCAATGGGTTTGTAACTGCCTTCTGTGTTGCCATTGTGCTGATATAACTTTTTCACCCCTGTTGGGGTGGAAATTGTGCTGCAAGTTTGAACCCCCTACTGTTGTGCACCGTTTCTGCAACTTATTGTTTTGAGACAGTTCCAGTTCCATATGATCTGAGCTCCTTCTGAGCTGTTGAAGTATCGGTCAATACCTCAATATTTACTTTAATGTTTGGTAGTGAAACTGTTATTTTTAGTGAAGGATCATAAGTTAATATTGCGTTTCCAGCGGTTCCTGCTTCAAGTTTTTGCAGCTAGGTGGACTAGAGCATTGGGAGACTAAATCATGGGCTCAGGGTCACACAGTAAGTATTTAGTTTTAGCAGGATTTTAACCTGCAATCATCTGATTCCCAATAGTGCTGTATCCATTAGACCACACTGATTGTGGGGGTTGGTAGTGGTCAGGTGTCCAGGCAAAGCCAGCACCTGCTGGCAAGGTTTAGTTTTTTTTAATTTTTGTGCAATTTATTTTCACAGGACAGGGCAACTGTGATGCAAGATTGCATTTTCAGTAGGGTCCTGTGTCTACATATTTCCACAGCTGGGTGCAGGGGAGCACTGGGAGGTTAAATGACTTGCTCAGGCCAGAGTCACACAGTGAGCATGTTGTTGTAGCATGGTTTGAACTTGCAATTTCCCCGTTCCCATCATTTCCTTAACCAGTAGATCACACTACCTCCAAGGGGAGTGGTATTTTTTGTTTGTTTTTGACAGTTTATTTAACCACGATAAGACAGTTGAAATGCAGTCTCATTCCTAGTAGTGTCCTGATTTATGTAGTTACCTAGGATAGTCCATCTGGGTTACAACATCCCATTTCCAGTGGTGTCCCACTTGTAATCATTTCATTATCTGAAGGGGGATATGACAGACATTCAAGTATCTCAGGTATAAACAAGATATAGGAGGGTAGCATCTTTCAGAAAAGAAGGTGTAGAAGAACAAGGGGGCATGATATGAGGCTAGAGGGGGGATAGGCACGAGGCAACGTGAGGAAGTACTTTTTCACAGAAAGAGTAGTGAATGCTTGGAACAGCCTCCCTGCAGAGGTGGTGGGGGCCAAAACAGTAAGGGAATTCATGAATGCATGGGATAGACATAAGAATACTCTCACAATAGGGAAGAGAAGGTAAGCTGCAGATCAACTAGGGTCTGCAGTATTGCATTAGGTAGGGAAAGGGGGCAGACTAGGTGGGCCACACAGGCCTTATCTGCCATTGCCTTCTATGTTTCTGTGTTACCTCACAGGCAGATTGATGCCTCAACCAATGAATCACATCCTTATGAACAGATTGACACCTCATCTTATGAATCACAACCAACCATTAACAAGAAAATGTTAGCAGATGATAATGTGGATGACTATGCCATGTGGTAGGCTACAGCTCCCTGCAGAAATGATCAAATGTAGGTATTCAAACAGACCCAGAGTCTTACTGCACCACTGGGGGGCAAGTAGGAGAGGCTGGTTTCTGTAGCCCTCACTGACTACTAGCCTGACACAGCTGCAGTTCCCAACACTATTCCAAAATGTTTGCTTTGCAATTTGCAAGCAAACAAAAATGGACTGCATCTCCTATCACAGCACTGGAGACTACAGGTGGGATGATCTTTTTCATGTCCTATTTAGAACCAAAAATGGTTCTAAAAGGTTCTTTATATGAAACCTTTTTTCAAATCTTGAAATTTGCATACAATTCATGTTAATTCTATGTTGACTGCATACTAATTACTGGTTTACATTTCAAACCACTAGAAATATACTTAAGGGGAGATTCTTTTCAGTTCTTAATGCTAATGCTAGTCTGCTTCCAGGAGGTTCTTTTTTTCTGAACTGGTATTACCCATCCAGACTGAAGATTGGCATGTTGAGGTTATTCATATCAGCCTCAGTGCAGCACCTACACTGGCACATGAGCCCAATACATGCCTGCTCAGACTGCCCTATGAGTGGCATGCTTATTTCCCCAGTGGGCTTCTTTTCTGTGCCAAACCATTGGAAGTGTGCTGATGCTAAGGGTTACACTCCACTGTGAAACAAGCTCACACAGACAACCTCCTTTTCCTTTGCTATCTAAACTATAGGTCTATTTAGTTCTTGGGCTCCATTTTCAAAAGCTGGGACTGGTGCAAGGGGGACTTGTGGCAAGGAGAAATGGCACAAAGGGCTCCTTGTGCTGCACCCTGCACCAGTCCCAATTTTGGAAGGAACCATGTGCCACAAGGGGAACCACCTGTGCCAGCTGGGCTTGTAACATCCTTGCGACAGCCGCACTGGTGTGCCATGGCAGAAGGAGCTAATGCCATGGCAGGGCTGCAGCATCCCCTAATTTGGGAGTTTGAAAACCCCATTGTGTCCACAACTTGTGGCTGTGGTTACACCAGCCAAGTGCTGGTGTAACAGCACCTTGTGCCACCACAGGCTGTAGCAGCCAGTTGGCTAGGGGAGATCCACAGCATGGCACACAGTTGGAAAGGCCAGGGAACCATAAGCCAGACACATTGGTGCTCTTGGCACAAGATGTTAACAGCATGTAGCAGGCAGGACTGCCAGATCCAGGATCACAAAGTGGCACTGGTGGGATGGGGTACACGTGTAGGCATATAAGTATGGAAGTTACACATGGTACCTGTGGTCCCATACTGCTGTGGTGTGGTACACCACCAGGAATAGTGTCCACTATAGCCCGCACGATAGGTAGGTATACCGATGCAGATGGATAGGGAATGCTGTAGCCCCAAACACACCCGAATCTACTCACACAGCCACACAGTACACCACACCAGTGCCACCTGATGCCTTGGGGGATGGAGCCATATCGATTTATATAGCGGGCTCATGTTGGTGCCCAGCATTTGGGTGCAGGAGTTCAGTCTATTACTGGTGCTACACCACAAGCACACTGCCCACACGTCTAGGTGTTGTCAGGTGCCAACAGCACAAATATGTGCAGTGAGATTGGTGGACATTGTAGGGGTGGGGCAGAGAGGCTGCTGGGATATGCCCAACCCCACATCAGTGCCACTTACTGTGGGGCCCTATGGAGATGTAGGCACTACACTACCAATATCTGAGGTTTCTGTGCCCAGCTCAGTCTGACATCACACTGCTGTTCGCCGTGTCTGCAGTGTGCTTGCTGTTGAGGAGCCCCCCCCAACAACTAGTGTGTATGTCCAAGGGAACGGTAGGCTCTTCACTTCATACCAGTGTTTCCCTCCACAATGGACTCTCAGCATCATCTGTCCGCAACCTTTGCAAGGCACAAAGGTGTTTAGTGGAGCACAGATGGCAAGCTACCTGCACATTCCTTCACATGGACCAAATTTAGCAGTTGTAACAGACAACGATTGTGTTCCCAGTACCACCTCATACATGAGTCCTAGGTAACCCCTCATAGCCTGTATAGTTTGGTGTTTTGCACTCCGCTCTCTGTGCACACAGTACACCTGCAGGTGGGACTTTGCAGCACTTGCAAGGGAGTTGCCGAAACATGTCCCAATTCTTGCACCCTATGAACACAAATGGAACCCAGCTTCCCCGTGCATGCCCATCTCAGTTCAGGATGGCAGACCTTATACTGGTAATTATGGGCTGTACAGTAAGTCTCCTCTTTTGTGCTATTGCTCCAAGATGATACATAAACAATGGTGGGACAGTGCATTCTTATGTTACTGTACAGCTGTGGAAGTTGTCACATGGATTGACCAACTACCACATCCCTTTGTTCAGCAATTTGGACATCTACTTGTTTTTTCCATATCACTCTGCATTCCTGCTGCAACACATTGTGCTAAAGTTTTGCATGCCAGGGGTGATGGCAACCTCCACCAAACCCCCTCCTGTGTGCCAGCTGTTTGATGCATGGCTCCACCTGCAGCAACTTCATGGACTTTGGCGCCAGGATCCCACTTCTACCAAAATCCAGTGCAGAGTCCCTGGCACACTGGTGTTTGTGGGAAGTGGGAGTTCAGCGCAACTTTTGTTGATCTATGGGGCTTTTGAAAATTGAGACTCGTGTGTGTTTGTTCCAAATAACATGGCAATAGTAGAGTCTGTTTATTAATTGAATGTTTTCTGTGTGTGTGACTAGGACATACTTGGAGGAAGAGCTGACCAAGGCACAGGAGAAGCCAAAGCTGCGGAAGGATTTGTACAAGAAGATGATTGAAGTAGACACCCAGGCACCAACAGCAGAGGAGCATACCTCACAGGCAGTTACCAAACTACGTTACATGCAGTGGCGAGAGACGCTGAGCTCTACGGAAACACTAGGATTCAGGATCGAGGGGGTGAAGGTAAGGTGGGGCATTAATGCTGAGAAATGAAAATTCTTTTAGATGGGGCAGGGATTGAGGACAACCCCTGAGTCATAAGGTATGTGTTGCGTGAGCGTTCTACTTTGGATCATTTTGCCATCTGCAAGAATATTCCTCATCCCCACATACAACCAATGAGCTTACTCCACTTTAGTCTCCATCCACTATGAGGAGGCAATGTGTGGAAAATGCACCCCCATTCGTGTTTTTTTTAATTTAAAGTTTATTGAAAAGTTTTTCACAATATGAAAACAAATATATTAATTGATTGATAAAAGTTTGTTTTTATACAGGAACAAACGTTAGGGAGAAGGTATTCCTATTTTTAATCAAATGCCCTGTACAAATATACACATAGTGCAATACAACATTTAAGTAAAACAGTATAATACAATTTTACACAAACATCTTAATTCACAATACTCAAGTGCAGCAATTACAGAATGTTTTAAAAGATTTCTTCAAGGCAGTTTGAAATTCATGTAAGGAATTGTTTTGCCCTTAATTCCATAGATATTACATTCCAGGACTTAGCTGTGCATGTTTGTAACGCAAGATCACCACACCTGTTATAAACCCACGAACAGGGCAATTTTAATGTACTTGCCCTTAATGAATACTTTTTTTCTTGCTTAGGCTCAGTTGCTACCAAGTGATGCAACGGATGAATGATTTTAGAATTCAGTAATTTATATCACCAAGTTAACCGATTAAGTTCTCTTTTTCTTCAGGACCCAACCAGTTTAATGTCAAATATACCTTACAATGATGAGTACCAAATTTACTAGAATTGGCAAATCTTGCCAATTTATAATAGGTTTGGTCAATTCTCTTCAAAGCAGTTTTTGGTGCATTTCTATAAACCCATCCTCTATACTCTAGGGCCCAGATATTCAAAAGGGTTGCGCCATGCGCAACAGGGTTGCGCATGCGCAAGTCCTACACTGAGCCATTCTGCGATATTCGGCAGGAGGCAGTTGCGCCACTGAAAACAGGTTGAGCAACAGCACAATGCAAATGAATGCATGCTCAACAGGAGGGGGAGGAACCATGCATAAACTGCACAACCCGATGTTCAGTCGGGTTGTGCAGAGTTGTGCAGGCGCAACCCCCAACCTGCGCCTGCCCAACTTTGAGCCAAAAAAAGGATCAAGTTGAGGGCCACCCACAGGTGAGCTGCTGCATTGCAGGGTTCAACACAGCAGCTGCCACCCGTGGCTGGCCCCCAACTCAATCCCTGTGCCTCACCAGCCCGTTGGCGAGCAGAACGTGAAAAGAACCCCCGCCCAAACATTCTCGTCGCGATCATGGCAGGCGGAACTCTTCAGCCGGACGGGCAGACTGTGAACACTTTCCCGGTCCGGAGCGGCGTCATGTCATGACACCCACCACCAAATATCTTCCAGCTGATCGCGGGCAGAATGTCCAGTGATAACCTCAAACATCCCTGGTGTCTGTGTTCCACCTCACCTCACCCACCCACGAGCCCACCACCCCGCTCCCGGCAGCGGCGGGTGGCATCACCACCTGCCGCCTCGCGCCCGCCGACTGACTTTTCGGTGAGCTGCACTCCCATTGGTGGAAGCTAGAGCCAATGGGCGTGCAGCCCATACGCGATGACAGTCCAGATTTGTAGAATGATGTTCATTCACAAATCTGATCTGTCACGCTTGGTATGACTGCACGCCCATTGGCTCTATGCCTGCACCAATGAGCCCTCACCGACAGCTGGTCATGCTGGGCAGCGGGCGGCAGGCGGTGGGATGCTGCCGCCCGCCGGGCTGCCAGGGGAGCGGGTGGTGGGGCTTTGTGGGTGGGTGGGGTGGGGGACACTAGACACCAGGAGATGTTTGGGGGGTTGACACTAGAACATTCTGCCCGCGATCGGGCATTACAGTCCACTGGACCACCAGGGAGATATTAGGGTTGGGGGTTGTTTCACGTTCTGCCCTCTTGATCGAACTTCAGGAGATGTTTGGTAGGGGGTGTCATTATACATTCTGCCAGCGATCGGGCACTAAAATTGTTTCACATTCTGCCCACGATTGGGCACTGGGGAAGTTGTTTCACATTCTGCCACTTCGTCGGGCATTGGGAGATGTTTGGGCGGGGGTTGTTTTCTACATTCTGCCAGCGATCAGGCTGCGGGGTGCTGGTCCTCGACGGCTGCTGCCTGGCAGGCGACCAGTGCAAGTCCTGGGGATCGGTAGCACCTACATGCTAATGGCATGCAAATGGACCATAATCAGATGCAATGTCTGCCCCTTATGCATGAATTATGGTCTCATTTGCATGTCACCTTTGAATATCAGAAATTATGACATGGCGCACTGGTACTTGCGCCACCGCAGTTTAATGCTCAACTCTGACAACTTGCGGTGGCACAGTTCACACTCGCCATGCACAGTGGCTGTGGCTGGGGGGTGATATTCAAAGGAGTTGCTCAATAGCGCAACTCCTTTGAATATCGCCCCGGCCACACCCCTGCGCAACTATTTTGAGCAGCGCAAGGGCTTGCGCCTCAGAATGGCTCAGTTTGAATATCCGGGCCTAGAACTGGGATAAGCAGTTGTTGAGTTAACTCCATTTCAAAATCTCTCAAGAAGTAGAGAGTCTTCTTAATGCACCCAATTTCTGGATTGTTGTCTCAACTACAGTGTTTATATGTTCTACATATAAAAACTGTAGACTACCCCCCTACCCACCTCACCCCCTGCCCCCCCACACCAGCTTGACAAGGCTTATGGCTGCCACTTCCTTGCTTTCTTGCTTTCTTGCTTTCTTGCTTTCTCCTTCCCCCTCTCATCTATGCTGTCTTCCTATTAGAATGATAAAACTGCATATAGATACATATATATTTGCTCACTTCATTTTACTGTTTTGGAAACATTGTTTAACCTCCGTTGTATGTTTTGTCTCCCCTCCCCACTGACGTGGAACCTTTGTAAATGAGCTGTCTGTGCTCAGAGGTATTCTAATCCATGAATGAATAAATAAATAAATAAATAAAATAAGTACATATAACAACTTGCAATCTGCAATACCTCCTAGGTACTTGTAACCTTTGACATTAGTTATTTCTTGCCCATTTCTAAATCTAATATTTAATTTTTTTCATTGCATCTTTAGTTCCAATAGTAAAATAGATACATTGTGTTTTAGGAGATTCATCTGCAATCCAGACTCAATAAACCACTGTTCCATCCTGAACAGATCACCCTGCAGTGTTTGTTCTAGTGAGGTGCCGCTTACGGCGGAAGTCACCAAAATGGTGTCATCCGCGTACAGGCGGATCTCACTCGTTTCCATAACACTGGGTAGTTCTTTATATAAACATTATAAAGCATGAAGCCCTGTGGGACTCCCCTATTGACTTCTCTCAATAATAATATTTTTGTTCCTAGGAACACACACACGGCTTTCTGACTGCCAAATAAGACTTAAGCCAGTGTAGTGTTTCAATATGCACCCCCATTGCATGTAACCTACACAATAACATCCCATGGTCCACTAAATCAAAGGCCTTACTGAGGTTCATGAGCACAGCCCCATACTCATCCCTGTATTCATGGATGTAGTAACCAAATTATTAAAGCAGCAGTGACAATTTTGACCTATACTTTATGCTATTTTAGATTGCTCCTCATCTCCTGACTTGTATGATGCCCTTCTTTCTCCATTTTGAGTCAGCTTTAGTATTTTTTTTATCATAGAACTCTGGCGGCAGAAAAGGACCACACTGACCTATCTAGGCTGCCCCTTATCCCCCTCTACTTGTCACCTTAGTCAGGTGATACCCCCCTCCGCCCACTGCTCAATCCTTTATGTCTGTCCCATGCCCTCTTGAATTTATCCACTGTTTCAGCCTCCACCACCTCTTCAGGTAGTTTGTTCCAGGGATCCACCACCATCTCTGTGAAGTAACCCCCCTAACATTGCCCTTGTATCTTCCTCCCTCCAATCTTAGATTATGACCTCTTGTTTGAAATAATGAAAGGCGTACTCCTTTTAATATGGCTCGGACCAGGTTTTCCTCAATATTCTCAGCTGTTTTTGAACACCTACTGTCCCATGAGGTCAGGGAACACTGCCTGCTACATGCTGGTTCATTTTAGTCACACCAGAAATTACTTTAAACAACTGATGTACAAAAACAGCTGAGAATACTGATGAAAACCTGGTCCAGGCCATATTAAAAGGAGTACTCCTTTTATTATTTCAAATGTGAAAAAAAAGTACTAAAGCAGACTCAAATTGTGGAAAGAAGGGTATCACACAAGTCAGTAGATAAGGGGCAATTTGAAATAGAATGAAAAGTAGAGGTCAAAATATTCACCACAGTATGCACTGCTGCTTTACAATCCCTCAGGGCCGTGTCCATGGACCTCCCCACCCTAAAACTATACTGGCAATTCATCACCAAGTTGTACTGTTCCAAATATTGGCAAAACAGCCTATGAACAAATTTTTCCATTAGCGTTGACAATATGGGAGCAGAGCTATAGGTCTGTTGTTTGTAGCTGATAGGGGGTCTCCACCCTTAAATACTGGAACTATTTTTCCTAATTTCCAAACCTCAGGATAAGTGGAAGTGCACAAGCTCCTATTTTATAGGTAAATTATTATTGGTGACAGTATGTCAGCCCCTATCTTCAAAAATCTAACTTCCAGACCATCTATCCCACCAGTTTTATTATCTTTTAAATAATGACATTTTTAAACATCTTTAACAATAATTATCTTAAATCTAAACCATGGTCTAGAATAATTTTTAACTTCAATGTTAGTCACCATTTCAGCATTGTGTACTATTTCATGTAAGGGAAGATAGAAATACCTGTCCCTGAATTCTCCAATCCCAAATCAGGGAACTCTGTAAAGTACATGTTTAACATATCAGGCACTTTCATCTGGTCTCCTAGTATTAGACTGTTTTCAATCGAATGTATTGGCATCCTGGAACTAACTGGATTCTGAAGTTGCTTTACCTGGTGCCATATTTTTTTAGGATCAGTTGCCAAAGTTATATTAGTTACATAATATTGGGTTTTTGCCAATTTGATAGTTTTCGTACACTTAATTTTGTCATTTTTTAAATGCAATCCAGTCCTCACTATTTTTTTTTCTTTTTTCCATACCTGGCTTTTAATCCTTGACTGTGTTTTAATTTTGTCTGAAATCAAGCAAGTGTTTTTTATTAATTGTTTTTTTGTACCTTAGGATCATGCAAGTTAGCAATTGATTAAAATATTGTATAGCCAAGTCCAAATCCAATATCAGAGTTAATGTATTCCAGTTTACACTACGTAAACTATCTCTAAATGTTTTTATATTAAAATGTTTCCAACATGTTACCCAATATATTACAGGGTTGGTCCTATAGGGTTTACTCCATTCCAATTTACAAGAATGATCTCCCAGATTCAGGGGCATCACTTTTAAATATTTTACTATTGAATCTTGGGAAATAAACAGAAGGTCCAAAATAAAACCCTGGTCTATACTTTTTGTACATCTTATTTGGCTTTGGATGACCTGTCTGAGTCCCAAGATATCCATAATGTATTTTAATCTTTCACCCCCTTTACTATAACCAATCAGCATTAAAATCACCAGTTAAAATAAAATCTGTATTCTTCACATTGTCTAACAACCTAGTAGCTAATACATGGAAAGAGCTGATTTAGTTCAAGGGGAAGCATAGACAACACCAAACATTAATTTGTATGATATTAACTCCACTACTATACAGTCTATACCTTCAATATTTTCAGAAAAAAATGTTTGAAATGGTCCCGTGCTGTCTTTTATATACAACATACCCCCCTTACCCCATCTCTTCTTGCTGTACCATATTTATCCACCTTCACCTCATCATCTTTAATTCCTTCATGGAGCCATGTTTCTGAAATCCCCAGTAAGTCTGGCTGCACTTCATCCACTCAAAGTCTAAAAACATCAATTTTTTTGCCAGTCTTCCTACGTTTTTGTGAGTTATTTGAAGTTCTGACTGAGTTTTAGGTTCAGGATTTAAGTCTGTGTTACCACTTATTGCCAGAAGAAGAGACAATACATGACTGTGATCTTTTAACCGATAGCTGTATAGCCCTGTTGTAGTTAATATTGGCCCTTTTTTTGTACAATTTCCACTCATTTGTGAACCTGTTCCTTCGGTGTTGAGATACTCTGTTCTTGGATTGTCCTGTATGAGATATTGAGTACCATCTAATCGTCCTGTCCTGGTTATTTTCTGTATTGCAGAGGATGTCATTTAACCCATATAAATATCTCAGTAAAAATATCCCACAAATTACAACATCAAGTTTCATTTTAGCTTTATAATGTGTGTCTGCCACTGTCAGAAATATTTTGTACCAATCCTCCCGTCTAGTCTACTCCATTATTTTTATCTAGTTTAAAATATCACTTTTATCTCACAAACCTTTTGATAAGTCAGATTTCTGGCCCTAGTTTCCAGCTTCCTCAGTTAACTCTGGCAGACTCCTCCATACTCTGCTGGAGTACTCAGCTGGAGATACAGTAGCCGGAGATGAAGCCACGGCTTACAAGGTGCCACCACATCTTAAGAGTGCTTAGATTTAGTGGAAACCTGGCCCACCCTCAGCCACCCTGCCACCGCAGCTAATTTGTGGAACTGGTTCACTGGCGGCAACTTCAAACCCTGCAAGAATAAACAGTCAGAGCCCAGCCTGACAGGTGTAGTCACTGATTAGAAATGAACACAGGCTTAGGGCAACATGCAGCAAAACCAATTCAGACAATATGCTTCAGTGCTGACAAGGCAGAGTCTCACAAATGCTGCTTTTTCAGTACAGAATACAGTCACTCACAAATGCTGCTTTTTCAGTACAGAATACAGTCACTCACAAATGCTTCTTTTTCAGTGCACAACACAGCCACTCACTGTTTGCAGGAACTCACAAACAAGTCACCATCCACTTCAGTCTGTCTTGCGGCAGCTGTTCTGAGGTGTACAAGGCTGCAAACACAGTTACCAGATGACACTTGTTGTTTTACTGTCCCTGATATCATGCCTCTCCTCTGGCCAATTGAGCTGATGGAACTCTTGGACAGTTGTTTTACCGTACTTTACCAGCAGTTGCTCAGCAGGGTCTGCCACCCACCCACCGTACTCAACCAGAGTGCTCAGCTGGAGGTTGATAGCCAGAGATGAAGCCGCTGCTTACAAGATGCCTTCATGTCTTAAGAGCCTAGATTTATTGGAAACCTGGCCCACCCTCAGCCACCCTGCGACCGCAGCTGATTGGTTGAACCAGTTCAATGGTGGCAACTTCAAACCCTGCAAGAATAAACAGTCCATGCACAGCCTGACAGGTGTAGTCACTAATTGGAAATGAACACATGCTTAAGGCAACAAGCAGCAAAACACAGATGTACATCTGCAAATTGATTGCTTTAAATAATACACATACATTCCATGACAGTCCATATGGTTAAACAACCCCAATCCTTCTCCAACCTGCATCATCCTTCAATATCTTCATACAATTTTATTCCTTTACCCTTCCATTAAGTTCTCCTCTCCCATTCTCAAGCAAATTCAGTCCACCCCATTAGGTTTAGCAATCAGTCAGCAGGGTCTGCCACCCACCCACGAGACATTCCAGACTGTTGTTATGCTGCAGTTATCTCCCACACATGTTCTACTTCTGAAATAAGACTGGGAAAACTGCTGTAACAAAATAAGAATGTCCCAGGTAAAAGGATTTTTTTTGAAAGGCTACGCCCGTAGTTAAATGAGTAAGCGACCAGACATACACCCTTTCTGAGCTACATAAGCAGTTCCTCCCAGCCTCCTTCTGTAGCATTTTGTCTTTGCCAGCTAGAGGCTCTGTTGATCTGTCTTCTCACTTGGGCCTGCTGGGGCCTTGCCCCATCCCCTTCTCTCTAGTTTATTCATGCTCTGAACTCTGTTTGGTTTCTGCTGACTGTGTTCATGTGTTTCTCCTGCTTTGGTTAGTATTTTGTCATATTTGGTTAGTATATTGCTGTCAGCGTGGCTCAGTTGGTAGCATATCTGCCTGTGGACCAGAAGGTCATGGGTTCTCGTCCCACACCGGGATTGGACTTGCACCTAAAAATTGCTGGCATCCGAGTGCAGTATTGGGGGGTGCTGTACTGCTGAGGTGTGCCGTCCTTCGGATGAGATGTTAAACTGAGGTCCTTTCTGCCCATCCTGGTGTTGTCCTGGTAGGTGTCCAGGTGGAAGTAAAAGAACCCAGGGCACTCATGGCAAAGAGCAGGGAACATTCCCGGTGTCCTGGTCAACATTCCCCTTCCCATAAACCGGTTCATGCAATTATCCAGGCTGTGTGTGGGTGATGATGTACGATATGGCTGCCACCACACATTCAGTCACTTCACTACCAGTCTAGCATTGCTTGTAAAGCACTTTGGATGTATGAAAAGCGCTATATAAATGCTGATTCTATTCTTCTATTTGTTTTCCTCGGCGTATTGTTGCCATTTGTTTGCACTGTGTGTCTCCTGAGCCTGTGCTCAGGCTCCTACCAAATCTCAGTTTTCCTGCATTTGTTACAAACATACGAACATACGAAGAATGCCAGCAGATGCAGGCCTGATCGTCCAACTAGTCTGCTCAAGTGTGTAGCTAGCAGTCTGTTACACTGCAGCTGCTCCCCCCTTGCCTACCCACATATCCAATTTCATACCCATACTAGCTGTTACCTCTCTCCCCAGTGCCTCATTGATGTCCTTTCCCCTGACTTTGTCCCATCCTCTCTTAAAACTGCCCATCATCTTCAAGGATATCACCTCCTCAGGCAGTGCTTCCACCCTGTCACCATTCTCTCTATGAAATAGTGCCTTCTTATTTCCCTTCTGACTCTATCACCCTCCAACTTTAGATTGTGCCCCTAGTGTCCCTCTCTCTCCTTAATCTTAAAATTCCCTCTGTACTATCTTTATTTATGCCTTTCATATATTTGAAGTTTTCTATCATGTCCCCTCGATCCCTTCATTCTTCCAGGGAGTACATGTTAAGCTCCCTCAGTCTCTCCTCATAGGGTTCGTCCTCCATATCCAGGATCATCCTGGTTGCTCTGTGTTGGACCCCCTCCAGCAATTTAACATCTTTCTTTAAGAGGGGTGCCAGAACTGCATGCAGTACTCCAGGTGTGGCCTCACCAATAACCTGTATAGTGGACCTCCCCTCTCCTGGATGTGATTCTTCTGATAATACACCCCAGCATCTTATTAGCCTTAGCTACCGCTTTTCTGCACTGTGCCGAATGGTTCATTTGCTGTTATTATCCCCCCAAGATCTTTTTCCTCCTCTGTAGGGGATAACTATATCACCTCCAGCCGGTAGTGATTCCTTGGGTTTCTTGCTCCCAAGTGTATGACTTTGCATTTCTTTGCACTAACCCCAGCTGCCATGTTTCTGACCAGTGCTCATGTCTAGCCAGATCATTGTCTAGCCCCTGTCACCCCTCAGTGTTGTCCACCACTGCACCTAACTTTGTTTCATCTGCAAAAGGGCTGATCTTTATTCTTAATCCCACATGAGATGTCAGCAATGAAAATGCCAAACAACACTGGACCCAGGACCAAGCCCTGTGGTGTCACACTGGTTACGACTCTTAGAGTTGAGAGTTCCCCTCTTATGACTACCCTCTGCTTCCTGTCATTCAGCCAGTTCCTGATCCACTCCATCATTTCCTCCCCTGCTCCCTGGTTTCTCAACTTGCTTATCAGTCTCCTATGTGGCACTGAATCAAAGGCATTGCTGAAGTCTAGATACAAGACATCCACCGCTTGGCCCCGTCAAGTGCCCTAGTCACCCAGTCATAAAAGTCCACCAGATTGGTCTGATAAGATCTTCCCAAGACAAACCCATGCTGTCTGTTGTCCTGGAGACCATTCACCTCCAGAAAGGTTACTAGCCTTTCCTTAAGGATAGTCTCCATTAGCTTCCCCACAATGGCTGTAAGGCTGACTAGTCTATAGTTGCCTGGTTCCTCCTTGGGACCACTCTCATGGTGGGGCTCCACGTGCACCATCCTTCAGTCCTGGGGGACACACAGTTCCCAGTGAGATATTGAATAAGTCTGCTAGTGGCTCTGCCAGGACCTCTGCCAACTCCTTCAGAACCCTGGAGTGTATGCCGTCTGAGTCAGGAGCCTTATCTACCCGTAGGGATTTTAGGTCTTCCATCACCCTGTTTGCTGGGATTTCCCCCATCTGTTAACCCTCCCCATGCCCACACCCCCATCCCCTGCGACATTGGCCCAATCTTTTCCCTGGTGAACACAGAACAGAAGTAGTGATTGAGCGCTTCTGCCTGGTCTGCCCCCTTTCCCACCCGCCCATCACATTTCTTGATTCTAACAATTTGATTTTTGTAGCTCCTCCTCTCCCTAATGTACTTGAAGAAATCCTTTTCTCCTTCTCTGATATTTTGTGCCAGCCTCAGTTCCCTTGATGCCTTGGCTGCCCTGACCACTCTGCTCACTTCCCTTGATTTCTTCATGTATTCCTCTCTGTCCTCTCCCCATTTGGATCTCATAAATCTTCTGAAGGTTGCTCTCTTATCTCTCACCTTTTCTAACACTTCCCTGCTTAACCAGCTCCGCTCCCTGGACCTGGCCTTTTTACTTTGGATCTTTGTACATGAGCTAGTGGCCTCTGCAAAGTTGAGCTTGATAATTTCCCATTTCTGGTTAGCATCCATGTGTGGGCAGATGCTGGCTAGGTGCTCTGCTACTATTTCCCTCATCCTGCCAAAGTCTTTCTGCCTGAAGTCCAACACCTTTGTCCTGGTACTGGCAGCCTCCTTACCCATACTGAGTGAGAGTCACACAGTGTGGTGGTCACTCCCTGCCTGTGGAACCTCCACCCCCAGCTCCCTGACAAGCTCCCCATTTGTCAGCACGAGGTCCAGAATGTTACCTTCCCTGGTTGGCTCCCTTACCATCTGCATCAGGAAGCTGTCCTGGAACACCCCCAGGAGGACCTGTTCCCTGGCCATTGAGGTGGCTGGGATGCTTCAATCTACCCCAGGCATATTGAGGTCCCCCACAATCAAGGTGTTACCCTTCCCACTGATCTTCTTTATCTGCTATGCTAGCTCCCTGTTGATGTCCTCATTTTGAGATGGTGCTCTATACACTACCTCCAACCTAACCCTCCTGCCCTGCCTTGTTGTGTATGGGAGTTCCTTTACACCATTTTATATAGTGTATGGTGAAAGAATCACTCAGCAAGGCTTTCTTTGTATTAACATCTTTATTTCTTGCATTCAACAATCGCACTGCAATAATTATTTCAAACAGTTCAGCAGATATCAGTTCATGAGGCTTCAGTCACATTATGATGTTGGGGATCACATGGAGTAAACAGCATCTCTCTGCTCCTACTTCAGTTACTACCCTGCAAGAAACAACAGAACTAAAAATAAATTACTCACTGTAGTTGAATTTTAGAGTACCGGATCTGTTTTTGTCTCCATTCACCACTCTCCTTCAACCTCCGAACTGCGACCTCATGACTCAGCCCCCCTACCAAACACAGAGTGCCTTGCTGCTGCCCTCCAACCTACCAACTTGTCACCATGACCATGTCTTCAACCACCCTCCAAAGAGAGAAAAATGACAGCCAATCTAGATGCAGAATTTGAATTGCAGTTACTTGTGCACTTCAGTTAAGTGCTACCAGCGCAAGAGTACATCTTGAGATCTGCTATGTTGTGTGATGTCCATAATGCAGCAGAATGAAAAGTCTTCCTGCTGCAATACAGACATCACTACTACAGTAGAGCAACTTTTTTGGAGACTGCAGAAAACTATATTCAACTAGCAATCACCATACACTATAATGAATGAGAGGCCATAATGAAAAATGCACAATAGATTGAACTGTGTCAGCAGCGCTTTAAAACTCTTTTAAACTGGATAATGTGCAGGACTCAGCACTCAGCTTGCTACTTGGCAATAGACACTGGAGCTTAGTATATTATGCAGAATTGTTTGTATTATGTTACAAAATAAAAAAGTGAACAGCGTGATTACAAGCACAAAGCAGGTCTCATGAGGGAGGACCCACAGACACCCATTTATTTAAACTGTACATATCTGAAACTTGCAAGCCAGTACCCACCAGACTGACCTTTACTCATAGTATATGGGCAAGCCTAATAGCTCAAGGGGTATAGTGAATTACTTTTTGGGTGGGGCTAAGCAGCGTTTGGCATGGCATTCAACTAGCTGCTTGTGCTGAATCTAATTAGCAGATTCCTGCAACATTCTGGTGTACAGATGTGTGGTTGGAGGACTGTGTCAGCAAGTCGAGCTTACTGTGATGCTTGGTCAATGGCTTTTCTGGCCTTCAGCAGCTGTTTCAGGTTTTCCGCACACCATCTTCCAATCAGGGAGTGAATGACTGTGGGTGGTGTTATTCCTCCTTTTTCTTAGTTCTACCTGTAAGTAATCCTCTGTGCAGTGGTCTGGAGCCCAACAGCTATAGCATAAGGACATCACACTGTGTGTGTCAGCTGTGGAGCCAGCCATTAGAAGACCATGCTGCTTCAACTGTGTGCAACTGTCTGTACCCAGATAAGCACATACTAAATAATTGTTTACTCCCTGTACAATTCCTTATTCCCCTGTGGCGCTGCTAAATATTTTGTTCTGTATGCTTCACTGCATTCCATACCTATAGTTTTTTTTTTATTTTGCTGCCAACATGATGTTAGAGTTTAGACTAGGAGATCAGAAGGCTGTGGGTTCTATCCCCACACCAGGCACTTGGGTTAATATCCCAATACTGACACTGCAGTGCAGCATGAGGTGGGTGCTGCACTCCTGAGGTGCCATCTTTTGGATGAGACATTAAACCAAGGTCCCATCTGCCTGTTCTGGTGATAGTTCAGGTGGAAGTTAAAGATCCCATGGCACTTCTCGAAAAGAGTTTTATTATAATTTCAAAATAAACATAAGTGTTAACATCACACCAAATAATACAGAAATTAGAAGAACAAAAAAAAAAAAAAAACAAAGAAGTATTACAATCATACATCATCTCATTTGATATCAATGAATCTTTTTTTTTCCTCCACTCACTCTTGCCAATTCTCTATGTTTGCCTCTGTTCTACACTTGTTTTGTCTGGAAAAGTAACTCAGACTGAAGGTATCCCAGTTTTATCTTTTCCCCTTCACCTTTTCAAATTCCCCTGCTCCTGTCCGCTCCTCATAAACTGCACTCTATTGGAATACCTGCCTCTTGTGAATAATTTGTATAATTGACTGCCAACCTCTGGCCACTAAGGGTTTCACTCAAACTGCCTTCACTATAGGTGTCACCCTGCCCTTAAGTCACCATTTCTGTCACTTAAATTCTACTCTTATAAGGGACAATCCACCTCTGATTAACAGAGGTTTCTTACAAGGCATACATAAACTTCTCTCTTGCATGCCCAAGGTCACTTCTGGTGGTAATCAGGATCACTACCCACTGTAATCGTCCTCTCCTATCTCTCACGTAACATACCAGCTGGATACCCTGGGTCCCACTGCTATGAAGAATTCTCCTTTGTCTTCTCCAACCTTATACCAACTAGAACCTTGCTCCCTTCTCCTAACCTGTCCCTCCATATAACTCATCCTTCCAAATTAGGGCATTTCCTTCTCTACCACCCCCCCCTAGCATGCCCAAATACCTCAAGTGCAATTACAGATTCTACAAAGAAGTTTGGGTGATGCTTCTACGCTTATGCTTATCAGGAGATATAGAATCTAACCCTGGCCCCCATTGGAATGCCAGGTCCACAGTTGACTCCTCATGATTCTGCACTAAGGGTATGAAAATTGCCCACATGAATATCAGAAGTTTACCAGCAAACTTTCCTGAACTTGAAGCCTGGATAGCCCACTTCTGTCTGGACATACTTGGACTAACTGAAACATGGCTCAGGCCAGAGATGCCTGATTCCATGTACAAAATACCTGGCTACAGCTTGTCCAGATCCAATCGCCTCACCAAACAAAAGGGTAGAGGAGTTGCCCTTTATTATAAAGAGCATCTCAATGTCTCAGTACTCCAGTCTTGGATAACAAATCACTGTGAAGCTCTGCATATGGTTCTACAACTAGGGGGTGATAAAAGGCTAAATCTGATCTGTGCCTTCAATCCTCCAAAGGGGTCTCTCTCTGGCTTAAATGGGTTCTTGGATTATCTGGCCACTCTAAAGGGTAGATCTGAAGTCATACTTATGGGAGACTTCAACCTAGACCTATCAGGAAGTCACGCCGGTACATATACTGAAGCTCTCACCTGACTTAACCTCGCTCAACTTATCTCTAGCCCTACACACATCTCTTCCAACTCGGAGCACCAATCTCTCCTGGACTGGATGGCTACAAATAGAGCAAATAAAATAATTGCTGCAGGGACCTTTTCGGATTCTATTAGTGATCACCTGCCTACTTTCTGTATCTGGAATGGCCACTGCCTCAAACCCCCCACCCCCAAGAATCATTCAATTTCGGCATTTTGCCAAACTAAACTGAACTGCACTTTTCGAGGATATTATTAATATAGACTGGTCTCCCATCTATCACACTCATGATGTAAACACTGCACTTGAATACCTGATGTCTCAGCTTCTTGCCCTTCAGGATCTGCACATCCCTCTGAAAAAAAGGCGTCTCAGGGGCTCCCCTAATAAATGGCTAAATAAAGACCTCCTTTGAGCCATGATAAAAAGAGACAAGGCCTGGACCTTGGCAAAGAAGTCCCAACAATCAGAAGACTGGGTTAACTATAGACAACTGAGAAATGCCTGCAAAAAAGATATTCGGAAGGCAAAAAGGAGCTATTGCCTTAAGCTTCTCCAATCTTCAGCAGGTGATACCAGGGGTTTTTGGAACCACATCAAAAATTTTATTGGGCAAAGGCCCAAGATGGCCATTGCCAACATGACACTGAATGATGCAAACTGTAATAAGTTACCTACTATTGCTAATGCTCTTAATGCACAATTCTCGGATCTCTCCGAATACACTGAGAAATTCAACCAACCTCTTTCATCTCCTCCTGAGGTACAACTTTCGCATGAAACCCCTTTCTGTTTCACATTAGTCTCCTCCACCGAAGTGCTGCATCTCCTCAAATCAGTATCCCCTTATGGATCTGCTGGCCTGGATGGGTTACTGCCAAGCTTCTTGAAGCAGGCAGCCCCTGCCCTTGCTGTTCCTATTGCAAGAATCTTTAATCTTTCCATAATAACCCAAATGGTACCAACATTGTGGAAAACCACTCGCGTTGTCCCTGTTCACAAAAAAGGGGATACCAAAAATATGTCAAACTATAGACCGATTGCCATTCTCTCTACCCTAAATAAACTTCTCGAGAAGGCCATCACTACTCAGGTCACAAATTACCTGCACCTTCACAACCTTATATCCCCTACCCAGCACGGATTCCGAACAGGACACAGCACCACAACTGCACTACTTCAGCTGACAAATGCAGTCCTTACAGCGATGGATAAGAGCCTGCTCACTGGGGCTATATTTATCGATCTCACAAAGGCATTTGACCTTGTGAATCACACTCTGCTACTTTCCAAACTGTCCTGTCTTGGCTTTTGACCTGTCGACCATCTCCTGGTTCGATAGCTACCTCTCAGGGAGGTTGCAATTTGTCCAAATTGAATCCGCTGTCTCAAATCTTTCCCCTACCTCTGTTGGAGTCCCCCAAGGATCTGTTCTTCGCCCACTACTTTTCTCCTTTTTCATTAACAACTTGCCCTCCCTTCTCTGCTCCTCCTCATTGATCCTTTATGCTGATGACATGGTGCTTCTTTCCAGTGGTAAAGATCCCTTATCAGTAAGAGCACATCTTCAAGCAGACTTCAACTGCTTGCAGGAGTGGTTACTACAGAACAGGCTCCTAATGAATGCTAAGAAAACCGCAACTATGCTTTTTGGACCTCCGTCAAGAATCAGATCTCTTACTCCAGACTTATTGATACACTCTCTAGATGATTCCCCTCTTGAATTCGTGGCCTCCTTCAGGTATCTAGGAGTCACTCTCGACCAATCTCTTGACTTTAACCTCCACATTGTGGCTACATGTAAGAGAGTTTACTAAAAACTTGGTCTTGCCTTTAATATTAGGTCCTCCCTCAATGATGCTGCCCAGCTTGCTATTGCACAAGGATTTCTCCTCCCTGCTCTGACATATTGCTCTCAGGTTTACCTTAAAGCTAGCAAAGGAGCGCTCCAGAAATGGAGCACCTGCTATAACAGTATATGCAGATTTGCTCTCTCTGCTCACAGACTTACCCATCATTGCCTGCTCTATTCAAAACTAAATTGGCTCTCCCCAGACTCGCTCAGACACTATTCTGCGGGCTGTACAATTGATAATATGATCAGAGCAGGGTCCCCAAATACCTTGCGAACTATTAACTCAGCCCCTCCCAAACATACCTCCTCAGGGCATCTGCTCAAACCCAACTTGAAATTCCCAGATATCGCACAAAAAGGAGAACGATCCTCGCCATATCTGCGCCCACCCTGGAACTCCATTCCTCCCACATCAAACTCTCCAAATCCCACAAGGCCTTTAAACTGGGTCTTCAGGCACACCTATTAGAACTGACGCTGCTCTTGTGCTGTAACTTGAGCCTCTCTCCTAGCATTTTCTCCTCCCTATGGCCCTTACTGATTTCCTGCTGGTCTCCAAAATCTGAAAGTTTCCCACACCCAGCAGAAATCCTATTGTTATAATGCTACTTCATTTAAGCTTTGTGTGCTGTTTGTCATTTCAATTTAGTCATTGATGTATCATCAGACGAAAATAATTAATGTAATGTTATCTGTTTCTCTGTCATCACTGATAATGACTGTACCTGGCTGTATACTGTTCAGATGTTTGTTCTCATCTCATGCTGCATCATGAAATACTCTTTAATGTTGACTCTGGTCTCCCTTGTCTGTTCTCCCAGGTCGTGCCTGAATATAGGTAACATTGTTGTCTAGTGTACTTACCCGGTAAACAAAAAAACAAATAAATAAAAGTAAATACGTAAACAAAAATAAAAAGCCCCCCCCCACTAAAATAATAGTGGAATGTTCCATTGAACGTCAAACAAAATGGTAAAAAAACAGTGTTAACATCACACCAAATCATAAGAGGAAAAACCAAACCCAAAATCAAATAAGTATTACTGTCATACATCATATCATCCATCGACAATGAATCCATCGAAAACCCAAAATCGGGGCAGTGAGAAAATAAAACCCTCTCTCCTCCTCCTAAAATAGGGGAATGGTTATGTACCAGACAAAAGAAAACAAACAAAATTATGGTACTTCACATACTTCACACAAAATCCCATCATGGAACCCTGTCTCCCTCCCTACCATCCACAGTGAAGGCAAAATTGTGTATCCCCAATAAAAGGTAAAACACTTCTGCAGTGCTAAAGGAAGAAAAAAAACTGTAAAAGGCAGTCTATAGACCGGGCTATTGTCCCTAAAGTAGGGATCTATCTGGGCCCATAACAGAAGACTTAGGGTTCTATAAAGCCAAGGAAATAATCCACCTCACCCTGTATCGAGCCAGATGATGTTATCCCACCACCGTCTGTACAGAAAAGGTGGGACCTTAAGCAATTCGGCTTGTCGATATATACACAATTTTTGGTGAATTATCAAAAAAAGTTGTTCCGGAGTCACATACTGCTGTCTCAGGGACCACTGACATTGAATTTGCCAAATATAATATTAAAAAAAAAAAAACAACCAAGAATTAAATAAATCGTCCCTGAATCATAACAGTGCCATGCTTTGGGCAGGATTCCTAAAAACAGAATATCAGGTGTTAGTAGTGTAAAGAGACTATGGGACCAGTGCTTAAGAACCATAGCCCAAAACTGTTAAACATAGGGACATTCAAAATATAGATGATCCATAGTTTCTACCTGGAGGACACAAAGGTTGTGTGTTGGGCATATCATCTCCCCCACTCCTTATGTTTTAAATTGTTTTTCAGGTTCAGCTTCCCATGAGTGCTGAGCCAAAGGATGTCCCACATATAATTGGGTGTCTGGGAGTGACACAGCATTAGCTCTGTTTGTTTCCTCTCAACACCCGATTTACCCGATTACCAAAATGAGGAGTAGTCCAAAACAGCTTCTGTAACACCAAACCATACAATTCTTTTCGGGACAAAGAAAAAGCATCAGACTTAGTAAAGCCCCACAATTTCAATTTATCAAAACAATGTTGCATGTCTTCAATTAGTCCCTGCAGTGATTTTTGTTTTGGGATTCCCTTATGCAATTCCCAAGAATTTAGCCATGGCTCCAGATAATACAGAACCCAGGGGGACCAAATCTTGACATTCTCATGTAAAAGAGGTTTGATGTTATTTTGGAAAAAGACACTAAAGAAAAACAATACTGGACTGATCATCCCTAGGCCACCCTTCCCAATAGGCAGGAATGTTATACCTCTCTTGATAGAGTTGAGGTGGCTGCCCCATATGCCCTGGAAAAACACACTGTAAATCCTCATCTCCAAGCTTTTGGGAAACAAATATACCACACTTAAATGTAAAAACATATGCAATAAAAAGGTTTTGAGCAGATAAACTCTTTTTCCAAAGATACCACCTATTCCAAAGTGTAACCTTTTTCTGGGCTTCAAAAAGTAAAAGATCCCAATTAACATACCTCATATCATCGTTACCAAAATAAATGCCCAATATCTTACAGTGTGAGGAAGAAATATGCATCCCCAACAGCATCTTATGTTGGCTTCATCCTATCCCAATTGTGGTGCACTTACTTTTGTTGAAATTAATACTAGCTCCTGTGTCTCGGGTGAAGTTTTCCAGCAATGATCCCAATATTCCACTAGAGGGAAAATCTGCCAACGTGAAACACAAATCATCAGCATAAGCAATATACTTTATCTCCTTATCCAGACTAGACACTGATACTCCCATAATAGCACTATCCAAAAGTACTTTGTGTAATAAAGGTTCCAGGGTCAAAATGTATAGCATAGGACTCAATGGACATCCTTGTCGAATCCCCATCTGGACTGGACAGAGAGAGAACCATACCACCTGTTAATGTATGGCTTAGTTAAGGCTGTCTCATAACACATGTTAATCAAACCAATGAAAAGTGCTGGAAATTTAAAATGTTGCAAACATTTCCCATAGGTAAACGTGAGCCACCCTGTCAAAGGCTTTTCTTTGTTCCAAACTGACCAAGAAACCTTGTAATGCCTCTGTATGCCCCCTACTCACAATCTCCCATAACAAAATCAAACCATCTGCAATTTTCCACCTCGGTACCGAACAGAATTAAACATAGAAACATGGACTTTGATGGCCCACCTAGTCTGCTCATTTCCCTACCTACAGGATAAGCTTCAGATCCTAGTTAACCAACAGCCTACTTCCTCCTACCCCCCCACAAGAATTGCCTTATGTCTTGTTTGAATTGTGTAGGGAGAACTATATCCTGCAGGGCCATACCCAATCTGTTGCTGAGGATCATGTTAAGGATCTTCAGGTCTGAATTTCATAGGGAGATCAGCCTCCAATTAGCCAAATCCACCCTGCCCCCAGTCTTAAATAGCAGGATCAATAAACTTACATTCATTGTAGCCAGAATGCACTGCAAAGTAAAACATTCATTATACATTTTCACTAATTCTGTCCCTAAGTGGAGGCCCAAATATGTATAAAGCTCATTCGGTAAACCATCATCACCTGGTGCCTCCCCTGTGGGCAGGTTTGCAATAACCATCATAATTTCCTGAACTGTAATCAGCCGTCAAAGAAATAAGAAACTGTTCCGGAATGGGTAGGAGACTGATGCCCTTCAGCCAGTCCTACAAATGTTCCCCTTAAACCCCCATATCCACTGCAAACATAGTGGACACGTAGTGATCAACTTCCTGTAGGATGTCATTATTATTTTACAGAAGTCCTGTCCACCTTCTGTAAATACTTAATATCCCCCTGTTGTCATCTATCCTGGCAACTATCAAAGGGGTTCAAAAAAGCCTGTTTCCCCTGAGTCCTGAATCTCTGTTCAGTCTCCAGGGACTTCATTCTGTCATACTGGAGACGTAACAGTTTGGCTTTTAAGTCTGTTATTTGACAGTGATAATCCCCAACCCCTGTCAAATGTAAATTTTGCAGAAGGCCCAGTTTCTCCCATAATCCCCAACATCTGTCATTCTGCAGTTTCCCCAATATTTTCCCCATTACCTGAAGATAATCCCTGATGTCCCTTTTGCTATCCTCCCACCAATCACAGAGAGAATTGTACAAAAAAAAAATACTGAGCACCTGGCCAGTAGTATAAGAAGGAAACCCTCCAAGACCTCAGGGCTTTCAAACAGAGACAGATTCAGTTTCCAGCAACCTGGACCCTTTGTGGTCTCTTGAAAATTTGAAACTGTAATTTTCAGTAAACCGTGATCTGAGGTAGGTACAACTTGGACTGTTTGATATCTAAATTTCAAAGTGGGTGTAGCAAAAAAATTATCAATCCAGGTAGCCTTCTTCCCCTGAAAAAAGTTTTAGTGCGTTCCTGAGACTTTTTTCCAAAAACATCCTGGAGCCCTGGTTGTTTCAGTAGGTCATTCAAAAATCCAGAATCACAAAACACCTTTCCTGTAGTATCCGTCTTATTAGAGGAGAATCTGCTGATATTAAAGTCCCCTCCAAATACAATATTCCTGCTAATATATAAAAAGGGTCTGATCAATTTTAGTAATTTAATATGCAAAACCTTGCCCTGTGGGTCATAGATATTCATCAGACAAAAATTCACCCCCTTTACCTGAATGTCTAGCAAAAGAGCCCTTCCTGGTGAAATATCCACCACGTGTTAGTGTAAAATCAGAAAAGGCAAAATAAATTCCCACCCGACAACACAGGTCCTCCCCACCAGACCAGTAACAAGGCCCCCACACCCAAGCAGCTGAAGTGGTGTCAAAATCATGTACAGTGTACAATCTGGTATCCTGCAAGAAAACAATGTTAGTCAGACACTCCAAAAATAAAGAAAAAGTAGATAAACGTTTTTGCTCCGTACAAATGCTATTAACATTTAAGCTAGTAAAAGTCAAATCATATGACTGTACAGTAGAGAGCAAAGTGTCAGGTTATTATTGTTTTTTTGGAGAACTTTTCCGCAATCCCATCCTAGGACACAAGGCCTTTTTCTTTCGTAATTCTTTTACAGTCTCTGCCAAGGAGTCCACATCCGATAAGACATCTCTTTGGGAAGATGAAAAGGAAGCTGCATCTGAATCCCTCTCCTCCATTGGCAGCAGCACCTCAGAAGGACTGAATAGGGGAAGGTCTGCTCCCCGTGTAACCATGGGAGACAGTTGAGAGGATGTCCTGGATTTAGAGGGCGGTGAATGACTCTTAATATTAGGTAGTTGTGGAGGAGGCATGGAGGTACACCCTTCAGGTGCAGATAGCAGGACTGCTACCTCTGAGGACCTTTGCAATGCCGCATTCCCTAAAGCATCCTCCTACTGTCCAGAAAGGAGAACCCCTTCATGTCCAGACACTCGAGGGGAGCTACATTTCTCAACCTTTGCATGCATGTGTGTTATTGAAGACATGCTTCTAGGGAGAGGTGCTGGTGGGACTCTAACAGAGGACCTCAGCGTCACCGTTCTAGCAGCTTTAGCCAGATATGTATCTTGTACCCCAAAATTAGCATCTTCCATATTGTGGTATGCTTTTGGGCGGTCTGTAAAACCATGCCTCACTGCATTGCAGAGGGTACATTTTGGGGGGTTTTCACACAGAAACCAGAGTGGTCAGTTTCCCTGCAGAATGAGCATAAAAGGACCAAACAGGAGGTGCTTATATGCCTGCCAGAGCCACAGTGAAAGCATCGTCAGGGTTGCCCCGGGTAAAAGATAAAACCCTTGTCTCTACTGATGAAGAGTCAATTAGGTAAATGTTGAAAACCCATACCCTCTTGAAACAACTTTATCTTTCGCCTCCAACCACCATTCCAGAAACCTTTCGAGTCAATAATAGGGAAGGGCATTCCCAACACATTACATTGTTGCTCTAACCAAAATAGAACATCCATAATGTTCACCCCCTCACTATGAAAAAGAATCGTGGCCACCCAAAAAGCTTGCTCGGTAAGGGCAGTCACCTGGAAGGGGGTCCAGAGTGGATTTGTCTTTAAAGTAGCGTACTTTGCCAAGAACCTCTCTAATAATTCAGCAGAGCGAAAACTGAAGTCGAAGGTATGTTCCCCAGAAATGTGAATAAAGGCATACTGTAAATGCCATTTGGTGTAAATCCCAGTGATTGTTTGAGCAGTACTTGCTCCACATATCGTCTGTGGGGGGGAAATTCCAAGCCTGTTAAATAACGTAAACATATAGCATGCCTTCTCTTAGCCAGTTCAATTTGTTTGTGCACCTGCCCTTGAGATTGCAGTCCATGCCCTGAAGTAGAGGGGAGGCTGGAGGAGAAGGCACCCCTTCCTGCATATCCTCAGTGTCCCAATTGTGCCCTGTGTCCTGTGATACTCCCACTCCCTGCTGAACGTCAAATGCTTGAGACCCCAAAGGTAGATTACCTGCTGCTCCTAATGGCTCCAATACTAGCGAGGGGGGACCCAAAACCTCCATGTTATCTGACTGGGCCAGAGTGTCCATAACGACCAGAGATGTTGATTGAAGCCACTCCAACTGTCCATGTCTGCCAATGTCTCAGCAGGACCACTCAAAGGATCCGCCCTCAATTCTTCAGTTTGGGCTCTAGTCCAGCCTGTGTTCCTCAAAGCACCTTCTGGTGTTCATGCACCATTGTGGGAATCCATAGGCCCCATCTCCTGCATAGCCACATCATTAGAGATCCCAACTGGAAAAGAATCCCCCTCCTGGGGTTGCACCACGACAATCTTAGCGATGGGTGATACCTATGCTCGAGGTGAGTGCTCCGACTCTCGTTTCCTTTTTCCCTGGTCATCCTGACCACCCGACTCCAAGAGCTGTGACTCGATCTGACTCAACTCAGTTTGCAGAATGTGGTTTCTCTTGGCCAGAGACAGATGCAGATCTGTCTCAAATAGAAGTTATCAAAGGTGCTCTTAATGTGGAGTTTTGCAAATGAACTCCCTGATCTGCTTCTTCGGCATCTACAGTGCCCAGCTCCCGCAGCCCAGAGCCATTCTTCTCCGTCTCTCGACCAACACAAACTGCAGCCATCTCTCGCACCGTGTAACAGTGCCACCTACTGAAAGAGTAGGGGAATGCCCCCGGTGTCCTGGCCAAATTTCACCCATTCAGTAAAAATACCACCAACAGCCTAATCTGGTTCAGTTTCAATTGGCTACCATCTGTATCCCCCCCTCCCCCCGGTTGCCCCTGAAAATGGGACTTTTAGTCTCAGTGGGCCTACCAGGTCAACAAAATTCAATAAATAAATAAATAAATAAATACACATTTATTTAGAGATTCAGATCATACATTTGAGCTCAGAGCTCTTTTACAAAGGTTCCACGTCAAACAGTGACAATGACAACAATAACAAACAGTTTATATACAATACTCGAATAGTAGGTAGCTAGTATACAGTGCCATTCAAAGTACCAATGGTGATAGTGCAGCATCAAGAGCATTCAGCTAGGGTAAAGCACAGTGTTTGTATGTATGAAGGAGATAAAGAGGTGTGACACCTAGTGTGAGAGCCAGAAGGAGGAGTTAAGGTGAGGGGAGGGAGACTGGGGGGGAGTGGGCCAAAAGAAGTGACTTTGTCTAGGAGGTTGGGAGGTAGTGGTAGTAGGTTGGTTATAAGGTTGATCCAGTGGGGGGAAAGCACAGGGGGAGAGGAAGACAGAGGGATAGGGCAAGGGGGAAGAGTGGCGGTAAAAGGAAGGGGAAGGAGAGTGTGGGTGAGTAGGCATTATGGGTGCTAGAGTCTTAGTGGCAGTCACAAACTGTGCTAGTAAGAAGGTGTTGCCTTAGGCCATTTTTAAATTGCAAGATGCATTAAGAGTTTACAATGTGTACTGGGATTTCATTGAGCCATTGGGGGGCCCTATAGCTGAAATCACGCTGTCCCTGAACAGTTTGACAGAAAGGTGTTGATAGGGCCCCCCTCATCCTGCCTCTGGTGGTATAGCAGGTAGCACTTGGTGTTAGGATGCTAGAAATGCATGGGGGGGGGGGTTACCCATTAGTGCCTTTTTTCCAAGGAGACATGTTTGGAATATACTCCTGTTTTTTAGTGGTCTGCTTGTATAAGGAGCAGGTGTGGGTGTTTTGATCTGCAGCCATTGTGAGTCTACATGCCTTGTTGAGGGCAATGTGAATCCTTTTTAGTGCAGTATCTGTTGCTGCACCATAGACCACCAATCCGTAGTCGATGGTAGAAAGGATGGAGCTGGAGACTGAGAGACAGAGGGCCTCAGGAGTGAGATACTTTTTATGCCTATAGAGTACACCCAGCTTGGTGTTCACTGCCTTTACCACTGTGTTGATGTGTTGGGTGAAGGTGAGGGAGTCATCAATGGTGATCCACAGGTACTTGAAGGAGTGAACTTGTTCTAGTGGCTCACTGACTTTATTGGAAATGGTGAGTGGAGGGAGCTTCTTTTTTGTGCTGTGGGCTGGTTGTGAGCATCACCTTGGTCTTTTTGTAGTTTAATAGAAGTTTGTGGCTACAGAACCAGTCTTCCAGCTTGTAGAAGGATGCCTGCAGCTTGGAGTGGAGGGTGACTATTGATGAACTGCTGGTGAGAAGTACAGCGTCGTCTGTGTAAAATATCAGTTTAGTGTCACAGGCTTCAGGAAGATTATTTAGGGACAGGCTGAATAGTAAGGGCCCCAGTATTGACCCCAGAGGGACCCCTTAAGATACCTCATTGGAGCTAGATACTGTGTGCCCAATTTTTACACATTGGCTTCTGTGTGTTAGGTAGTCCTTGAACCAGCAGACAGCAGTGGTTGCAACCCCAAGGTTCTATAGCCGAGTCAGAAGGAGAGAGTGATTGACAGTGTCGAAGGCTTTGGTGAGGTCTATGAAGACTGACCCCACCAGTTTTCCTTCGACTAGTGCCTTGTGCAAGTAGTCAGTGTAGTCTAGCAAGGCAGTGGAGGTACTATGATTCTGCCTGAAGCAATATTGGTTGGGACATAATAGGTTGTATTTGTTGAGGTAATCTGTGAGTTGGGAGGCCACAATCTATTCCAGGGCTTTAGATAAGGGAGAAAGGATGGATATTGACCTATAATTGGTGATGCTTGTCATATCAACGTTCTCGTGCACGAGAGCCTGTTTCGAGATCCCGGGGAATTGTGCAAGAGCCAGCGATTTGCTAAATAGTTTTGTAACTGGCACGATGATGACATCCAGTGTTAGGGATAGGAGTTTCACATCGACTCCATCACTCCCCATTCTGGTCTTGCCTAGTATTTTTTTATGTGCTTGTAAGCCTCCTTCATTGATACTTTTTTGAAGTAGAAGACAGGGGTTGAGCCCCCTTGAGGCATGCAGTTGGTTTGTTCCCCAGCAGGATGCAGGTAGTCAGGTAGTCAGGGGGTAGCACTCCAGTCAGGTAAGTAAATGCTGTGTTGAGAGAATCCACGATGTGCCGTGGGTCAGTAATAGTGAAGTTGTTGATGTTGAGCGAGCAGGGGATCTTCTTCTCATCCTTCCCAAGAAGGTTTTTGATGTTCTCCCAAAAACTCTTCCCGTTGCCCCAAGATTTATTAAGCTGCTCCTTGTGAAAGCTGACCTTAGCTTGGTGGATAAATGCTGATAGCAGTGTGCTTCTGGCTTTTTTGTCCTATTGTTCTGGTAATTGACTTACTGCCTACCCTAAGCCCTGGTTAGCATCCTGGCTAACTCCCAATTTGAGTGAGGGCTGTTTTCCCCCATTACTAGCTACTGCTAGCTCCTTGACTGACTCCCTGTTTGGGTGAGGTCTATACTAACATCACTAGCCACCAAGGGCTGCTTATGGCTTCCTGCCTGACTCTGAATGTCACATGTAATCTTCTCCCAGCAGCTGCTAGCTTATCATATTCAGGGTGCTTTTGCTCTCTCTCTCTCTGGCATCCATGCTCTCACCACACTATGCTACTTCTAACCCAATCCATCTCCCCCTCCTTTTCTCCCTCTGACTTTCCCAACCTCTGTTGCTAGTCTGCCTCTCTTCTACTCCCCTCCTTCCTCTTCCTCCAAACTCTCCCCTCATTCCTCTTTTCTGCCCTGGGTGAAGTCACCTTCAGATCTTCCGAGAATCAATCTTCACCATACATTACTTCATGGAGTCTGTGTCAGAGGTGCTAGGACCCCACAGTGTGTATTGCTTTAAAATTTTAGAGCTAGGGGACCGACATCAGGGACAGCACCACTCATGAGTCCGACACATGATGTGGTGCATGTGGGCTGGCCAGTAACCCTTTACCGGTCACAGTGCCATCCCCCTTGAGGACATCCCTGGTGCCAGTTCCAGCACCAGGAGGTGGTTGGTGTCAGATGTGGCACCAGCTAGGTTCCAGTATCACCCTCGGTGCTGGGTCAGGTTCCAGTACTGCCCTCAGTGCTGGACCTGACTCTGGTGTCCTTTACAGTGTCAAAGGAAGTACTAGTACTGCTTATGGTGCCAACTCCCCCTCAGCTTTGACTGAGACTGTCAATGCTGGGTCCATCACTAGGCCTAGCCCAAAGGGCTGAGCCCATTTTGAAACATAGAAACATAGAAGTTGATGGCAGATAAGGACCACAAGGCCCGTCCAGTCTGCCAATTTCTTTTTCTACCTTATGAATGTGCCATTGGCCTTTGCTCTGTCAATGGCCTATCTATTCATACTCATCTGTTTTGCTCCCTTATGCCTATCCCATGCCTGTTTGAAGCCCTGCACTGTATTCATATCCACCACTTCCTGAGGTAGACCATTCCATGCATCCACACCCTTTCTGTGAAAAAGAACTTCCTCACAATACCCCTTAATTGACCTTCCTCTAATCTCATGCCGTGTCCTCTTGTCCTGCTAGTTTTCTTATATTGAAACATGTGAGACTCTTTCACCTTGTTAATGCCCTTAAGGTATCTGAATATTTCAATCATATCACCTCTCTCCCTCCTTTGCTCTAGGGTATACATATTGAGTTCAGTTAATTTGTCCTCATATGTTTTCTGATGCATTTTGGTGAGTTTGGGGCTGGTAGATCTCAGTTGACACCTTGCTCCATGTCCAGAGTTTGTGACAACTCTACCAGGAGTCATAGTGCTGATTTGAATCATCTGGCCTCACCAGAACTGTCTTGGACTGTCATAGGTGGGGATAGGGGCCACCCTGTGGGACCTCTATGGCTCCAGTCTCCCTGCCTAGGGATTGCTCCCCAAGGGCACCACTCAGACTGCCCCTCCACAGTTGGGTGTTCTTAGGTGGACAAGTTTGTCAGGCCCTCCCCTAGGGTAAGGTCTCCTGTATGTTCTCATAGCCCTGGAAGAGGACCTGACCTAGTCCACCATAACCCTCCTCCTCATCCTCTGCCTTCCCCTTCTGCTCTCACATGCATTTTGGGTCCTACAGAGTCCTTGAAATGGGATCAGTTCAGGACATTGGCAAGTGCTTTTCCCATCTACATTAGGGCACTAGATCAGGCTATTTTCTAGCCTGAGACTCCAGCATCACCACCCCCTGAGTCCAGCTCCTTGTCATCCTTGTCTTCATCCTCTGAGAAAGTGGTATCTTCCCTTCATCTTTCTCCAGATGCTGAGTACCTCTGTTACCAGCAGTTCCTTGCAGAGATGATGAGGAAGCTGCAGCTAGACCATTATTTCTTGCTGCAGTCCTGCTTGTCTGATGCTGTCCTTTCTTGGGAAGTACAGTCATGACTATTCAGTCATACCTCCATGCCCTAGACCTTTTCTGGAGGCATCTAGAGACATCTGGCTCCATCCCTCTACCCCCTTTCCAGCCTCAAGGGACACCCAATGCAGGCATTGTGCACTCCAGGAGCCATGCCACACCCCACTTCTGGGGTCCAACTTCTGGACACCCACTCCAGGCATAGGTGCCCAGTGCATGACTGTCCCCCAGAGTCAGACACTGTGCAGTTTGATGCCTGGGGCTGAAGAGTTTTCTCAGCACCAAGCACACCAGGCATTCTATGGCAGGCACCTGTGGATGATGCTAGGACAACTTCTGACATCCATGCCAGATAGTACAGAAATCAGATAGGTCATACACCTTTCTGCCAGGGCCTGGATCTGCTGAGACACTAAGCAAGGGCATCCTACAATGCCAATGAGATCTCCAGGTTGGTAGAAACTGCAGTCTGCATTAGGTGGATGGTGTGGCTTCATCTCTCCTGGTTGTCACCCTTGGCTCAGCATTGTGTGATTGCCTCATGGTTCCAGGGGGCCCACTTCTGCTCCTCAGGGCCAGGTGTGAGTTTGCAGGGTACATTCCTACTCCCAGGTCACATGAGTCTCTGCTTGCCCCTGACCAGTCTCGGGCCTCATCTAGCCTATAAGAGGCCTCTGCCTTTTATGTTTCCCCCCCACAGGAGGCTGAGGTAATAACCATTTCCTTCAGGGAAAGCCAACACCGGCCTTGCTAGTAAGCTTGGCACTCTGACCCAGGAAGTAATGAATGATGAGGACTGATTCTTAGAAGAGTTGAAAATTATGTGCTCACCATAGATAGGTAAGTAAGTAGGTAGGTAATGTTTTATTCATTGTTACATAAACATGTACAAGAACATGGTTAATCCCCATTGAACTACAAGCTCATTTCCAGTGGGTATCATTTATGTAATACCTGGTTACAACAGTAACTAAAATATAAATCAAAACATTAAAATTTAGTATAAAAATCCACTTTATACAGTACGACCATTAATACTACAATACAATCACTGGATATTAAAACATATCCTATAGTTCAACAAATAACAGACCCCTAAATACACTTTTTAAAAATTGTACCAGCAGTCACCAATACCAGCGATTACTCCATATATTATAATACATTTTATTTAGCCATATTCATGACTACTGCAACAAGTCTGAGGTTGGTCAGCTTGTTTTATTAGCCAGCTGCGTATTTCACCAAAATTTAAAGAATTTATCATCTGTCTAAACTGTATGGGAATGGAGTTCCAAATAAATGGTCCCCTGTACAAAAAGATCTTCCCACATTCAAATTCAAAATTGGTATCTGAAATTCAAAACCTTCCAAGGATCTTAAGTTTTACCTATTAGATTTTATGACCATCTTTTTCAATAAATAATTTGGGAGAGACTTCTTGTACACCTTATACATAAAATTGAGTATATGAAGTTTCCTATGATCATCTAGTCTCAACCAATTTAATTCTGTGTACAATAAGCAACAATGATTTCTTTTTGGGACACCAAGTGTATATCAAGCAAGTCTATTATACAATACACTGATTTTACTTAATTCTACCCCGACTCACCCCTGTATAGAATGTTCCCATAGTCAATTATTGGTATAAGCATTGCTTCTACAATTTTCAATCTGTCCTCCTTTGGAATGTTGGTGTGAATCCTATACAACATTCCCAACGTCTGATTTTTTTTGATCATTTTATCAATATGTATATTCTATTTACAAGATTTATCAATCCAAATGCCCAAATATTTATAGGCTTCTACCTGTTCTACTTTCATATTATCAAATGTTACAATTTCCAGGTCCTCTTTATCAACAACTACTTTATTGTAATGTCTAAATACCATAACATTTGACTTCATTACATTTAGTACTAGTTTATGTTCAATAAAAGAAGTCTGAAGAAAGTTAAAAGCATTTTGTAAGTTTCTTTGGACCTGATCGTATGTCTTACCCATAGTGTATATAATGGTATCATCAGAATATAAATGATAATCAATGTGAGTATCTGGAAATGTAAGTGTGTTCATATATATGTTGAATAGAAGAGGGCCTGTAACAGAGCCTGTGGAACTCCTGTTAAGGTGGGTAAGAAATTTGAAAGATGTGAACTCATTTTACAGCAACTGCTGACAGCCTTAAAACTTTAAGCTTCCTCAATAAAATATCATGATTAAGCACGTCAAAGGCCTTCAAAAGATCTATAAAGATGGCCCCAACTATTAATTTTTTGTAATTCTTGGTCTTCCAGAATATCTTCACCATTCAGTTCTGCAACCTGCCCACCACCCCTTCAATGGCCAAGAATCTAGAGAGCTCTCCTGTCTATCTTTCTGTCTCTTTCTATCTTTCTTCTGCCTTCCTCTGCTAGGCACAGTTGCTAAAAAAAGACATTTTGCTGTTCTTTTCTTTATTTTTGTATTTATTTATTGATATTTTGTGCCCCATTTTTTCCCAGTTGTCACCCTCCCCCATGCTCGGTCACAAGCACATGTGTGGAGGCACGTGCATGCCACAGCTCGGAGGCACCCTCCCACTTACTTTGCCACCCCTTTCCACCTGCGCTACTCATCTGACCTCCACCCAAAGGCAGTGGAACTATGGGGAGGGGTGACACAGATCCTCCCCAGGAGAGGAGAGCTGCCATTGTGGATGCTCAGTCCTGCTCCTTCCCTTCCCCTTGGCCAGCTCCCTGACTACCCAGGCTCATTCCTGAACTGGGGTCACCAGCGTGACATGAAGCAAGGTGTCTAGCGCCTCAGCCCTCTGCGCCACCAGGCCAGCTGCTGCTCTTTTCCTAAAAATATTTATATATATATATATATATATATATATATATATATATATATATATATAGTTAAAATAACTTTAATATAGAAATTATATTTCTATATGTGATCAGAGCCCTTGTCACCAAGTGTTGCTTCAAAAAAAAAAACTTGAGTTAAAAAAAAATCTTTACCTTCGTTCCTCCTTTTCATCTACCTCCTTGGTGGGGAATCTGTAAGCTTATTTTCTGTTGAAGGAGTTCCTTCTCGCCTTCTGTTAAAAAAAAAAAAAGAAACAGAAATGCAGGTGTAGAAGAGGACCAGGAGAAGTATGCTGGAATCTCAGCTCAGACTCATCTGGTACAGTTCTCCCTTTTTCTTGGCAGTAGATCTCCTGCACTGTCGTACCAGCCAGCCTTCTTCATTTATCTTTCTCTTGCTTCCTTCTCTCTAGGGAAGTTTAAGAAGAACAACAAAAAAAAAAAAAGAGAAATGGTAAGAGAACCGTAGAATATTTTTTTGATGTTCTCAGTTGAGCTCGTTCCTTTCTAGCAGGGATCCTTCCCTCCCAGCTTGTTTTTTCCACCTTGGGATTGCTCTGTTAGCTTTCAAAGTCCTAGGTGTCTCCTCTTTGGTTGGAGAACCTTTGCTAGTAACACATGTACAGGGCTCCTAGCTCTACTGAGATTCCTGTGTCTTACAGGAAAGTGCAACCTTTCTTAGGAATTTCAACCCATATTTTGGCATCGGTTATATGGGATCTCTGAGTCCTTTGACTTCCTTTGCGAGTCACGTGATCTGCAGGAAAACAGGTAAATTGCCCTGGACTTGCAAGCAAAGCCTACTCTACTGAAAGCACTGCTTTCCTACTGGGATTCTTTTCCTTGGCAATTTCTCTGTCCTGTCCGGCTTGCCCTGGTCATTATTTAAAGGAGAAGACTCCTGTACATTTATGATTTGGATATGTCTGATGTATTTATTATACATTACATCAAGTACTGTACGTATGTCAATAAGAGATCAGCCATTTCTTCTGTTGCAACACATATCTAGAGTTTGAGGCTCTGACACAAGGTAATAAAATGTCAAGCAAGCCTCCATTTACATGCAAATGAGTCACTTGTAATACAGCCCCTCCCATTCCTTGATGTCACTGCAGCAACAGTGCAGAACAAAACATAAGGGTATCAACGCTGTCTATCCTGATTTTAGTTTAAGTTTGCAATGGCTTAAGACAGTTCTGTCATGCAACTCACACAGGGAGTGATACTAGTAGCCTTAATATTGCATGTGTAGAGCAAATAATACATCTAATAGTATTGCATTCACAGGAAACAAAAGTTGTTCCTGTGTACTGCTCATTTCTATCTGTGAGACAGCTGTAACATGTTGTGGAAAGCAGTAGACTGAATCAGTTAATCAACCAATCAACCAACCAATCAATCAATCAGTCACTCTGTAGTGAATCAGGTGAACACCGTTGAGAGGATTCATTTACAAGGTAGGCTTGAGCAGTTTTCCAAAGGATCACACAAGACTGAATTCTTCCTTTGCACAAATTATACACTCCCCAGCAGCCTGAAAGTGGAGAACTAGATCACTTACTTTATAAAGTGTATTGTTTTACATTTCAAATGCCCTTACATCTGGGTTCTGACTGGAAATACCAAGATACAGATTGCATATGACATGGGAGTAATGAGCTAAGCAAATACAGAGCACTACAAACACTGAGACTGATTAGTTTCTTTACCTACAACAGCTGAAGTGTAGCATCTGATTTGTGAGGGACATCCTACTTCAAATGCTGGCATTACAAAGTGTGGGGGGGGGGCTGCCACAGCTTGTTTTCAGTACCTTCAAAGTTAAGTGCTGTAGCTCTCACATCACTGCTAATGATTTATAATAGGAATGGGGGCACTGTTAAAGTCATGAACATGAGGGGCCATCACAGTTCCCAAGGAGGTTAGGGGAACTTGTTAAGGGTTAGAGAGTAAGGGACTTTAGTAGGATTTGAACCAGAGTTTCCCAGTTCTTGTGCCTATGCTTTAACCACTAGATTACTCTTCTTCTATATGTTGCAGCTGATGTCCTGGTAACCTATTCCTTGTTATAGCTGAACTCTTTATTGTCTTACATCAGCCATCCAATCACTGACTGCCTAGTTACAAAGGGAAAGGGGCATTTTTGCAGGATTGTGTCGCACTGCTGGGGTCAATCAAAACAGAGAATGCTAACACACACAGAACATAATAAAACAGCTATATAATACCATTTAAGACTCTTGTTGTACCCAGAGTCATTTATTGGGTAAACTGCTTTTGCTAACAGAAACATTAACACAACTCATACAGGCACTTCCTTATAGGCATACTGTATATACATGTCAAATCAGTGCTGAATCACACTCATATGGTCCTAGTCCCTATTAGTCCTGCACTTCAGGATGTACACAACACATAAAGAGTTCCCCATTACTCAAGTGGGGGATCAAACATTGTGAGTTCTGTTTATTGGTGGAACAGCATTTAGTGCAGCACCATTATCTGTTGCCCTGATGCCATCATCCTTCAGCAGCATTGATGTAAAATGGAGGACAAACACATTGATAACTTCAGGGGCTGTATATTTTTATTTAGAATCTAGATTTGGACAGCAACAGGACTGCTGGCAACTAGAGGAGGAACACAACAGTTACACATAAGGAGTTGAGAAAATATGGGTGTGAAACTATGGGAGACCTCCCCTTTAACCCACTACCTAGGCCCTCCCTCCCTCCCAGCCTCTTATTTCTCTTCTGTGGAAGCCAGATTTTATTGCTTTGTGCATTTTATATCCTATATTCTTTTTCTATCCCTTGGGCATCTTATCCTATCCTTTCTCATTTTTTTCTTACACTTTGTTTCCTCTCCTGATGAACAGAACTGAGGTGAGTAGTGGGCCAGCGTCAGTTACTGGCCAGCCCACAAGAGCCATGTCATGAGTCTTCCTTCTGGGTGGTGCCTTCCCCAACATCAACCCTGTGGCTCTAAAATTTTAAAGCTGCGCTCTCCTGCAGGATCCTAGCACCTCATGAAATAATGAATGGGGAAGATATTCTGGAAGATCAAGACTTACGGTGAGTATGTTATTTTCATTTTCCTTGTCTCCTCTTTGAAGATCTTTGGGGCCTCTTCCCCCCTGACCTTTCCAATTCCACTTCTCCCAAACAGTTCCTAGGCACATTTAATCACACTGCTGCTTATGGGGCAGATGACATTTAATTAAATCATGGCTCTCTCACCTTCAGTCCCACTCAGCACCCAAAAGGATTGAGTTGCTCACCTAAACATCTTTATTTTATTTTTATTTATTTATTTATTGAGTACTAGAATTACAAATACCTTTGAATCAGAGGTTCATTTATAAAGGTGCCACATCAGTATAATAAAATTAACAATACTAGAGAAAAAGACTAACAGTAAGGAACTAGGCTTCAAATACACTAAACAGTAGAAACATTAGATACAAATTGGTTCAGGTTGCAAAGACAGAAATACAATGATACATATATCCAAGGTTAACATAGTAAGCAAAAACAGTAGTTCCATATGGTACAGTCAGTATAATCATATAGTTCAGGGATGCACATCACAGGAGATCTATCTCAGGGTTGGAGGTAAATGAGCAGATCGCATCGGGTTTAGGAAGACACTGTGGTAGGTGAGAAGTGAAGAAAGAGAATAAAGATGGAAAAGCAGTCAAAATTGTGACATTGTCGCAAAGTGCTAAGCAACATAAGTGCAGGAGGTTCTGTGAGGAAATTAAGGAATAGAAAAGGGGCGGATTATGGGGAGAGCCAGAGGTGGTTTAGGGAAATGAAGCAGGTGGAGGTCGCAGGAGGAGGAGGTCAGTCAGGGGGAGAGAGGGAAAGAGTTAGAGGGTCACAGGAAGCCAACAAAGGGGGTGGTGGTGGGGAAGAGAAAGGAGAGGAAGGTGCAGGTGGTGAGGGGGTCCTGAAAGTATAAGGAAGAAGGGGGCAGAGAGGTGGGCAAGGGGAGAAGGATGGTAGTGAGGGGAAGCTGGGGTCAGAGGAAAGGAAAGGCAACTCTCGGCCCTGGAGGGGGCAGCAGGGGACTGATGATAGAGAAGGCGACCCTCTGACCTAGATGGTGCAGTTGCACTTGTTAAGACTAGTGAGGTGGTAGTGCAGTTTGTGTTTATACATGCTGAGCTTATTCTTGTTAATGACTTCAGGTGGGAGACCATTCACTAGGGATGGGGCACTGATATAGAAGGCGTGTTGTACTTGTACTGTTCTGCAGAATGATACAAGATATGAGGGTACTGTGAGTGAAGTGCATGTTACGTGTAAATTGCATTAAGGCATGCGTTGCAGGTGGGGTGAGGTTAAGGCTGACTTTCTTCACCAGAAGGCAGGTCTGATAGGCTAATCTATCATTGAGATTGGCCAGTTAGAAAGTTTGTAAAGGTTACAGGTATGCGTACACTTACCTGCTCCTGTGACAAGTCTGCAACACTTATTAAGGGCAATTCTGATTCTTTTTAGGGTAGTGTCTGTGGCAGACCCATAGAAGACTAGCCCATAGTCAATTATGGACAGGATAGGGCTAGTTACCGTGGTGCACATGGCTTCGTTGGTCAGACAGTGGCGATGGCGGTAGAGGACACCAATTCTTGAGTTAATAGCTTTGCAGATTTGTTGGACATGTGAGTTGTAAGAAAGCGTGGAGTCAAGGGTTATACCAAGATATTTAAACTCTTGCACTTGATCGAGAAGTTGTAGTTTCTTGTTGTGGATGGAAAGGCTGGTCATTCTATATTTACTGCAGGTGTTATAGAATAGCATGGCCTTGGTTTTTTTTTGTAATTCACCAGCAGTTTATGCTGATCAAACCAGGGCTCTGTTTGGCTGAAGTTTTTCTGGAGATACTGAGAGAGAAGGACAGGGTCAGAGTGGGTAGAAAAAAGGGCTGCATCATCAGCATAAGCAAAATTTTATTTTCACATGCTGCTGGAAGGTTGTTAATGAAGAGACTGAATAATAGGAGGCCAAGGATGGAGTCTTGTGGAACTCTGGAGTGCACCGGGAGGCGACAGGAGAGAGGAGGAGACAGGAGAGAGGAGGAGAGACAGGAGAGAGGAGGAGAGACAGGAGAGAGGAGAGAGTCAGTGACGTGGCGCAGAACCTAGAAGGCAGAATTTCACTGTTCGCTGATGACACAAAGCTCTGTAACAGAGTAGACACACCAGAGGGTGTAGACAGAATGAGAAGCGACCTGCAGTAACTTGAAGAATGGTCAGGGGTTTGGCAGTTGAAATTCAATGCAAAGAAGTGCAAGATATGCATATGGGGCACAAAAACCCTGGCACAATATATCAGTTGGGGGTGAGGATATAGCATGCACCAAGCAGGAAAGGATCTTGGGGTTATCATCTCTGGCGACCTCAAGGTAGGGAAACAGTGTGACAAGGCAGCAGGTAAAGCAAATAGGAGATGCGGATGTATAGGCAGGGCATCACCAGCAGGAAAAGGAGTCATAATTCCGCTATACAAGACACTAGTAAGGCCCCACCTGAATTACAGTGTGCGGTTCTGAGACCATACCTACGTAAGGACATAGACAGGGTAGAGAAGGTTCAGAGGAGGGCAACAAAGATGGTGCATGGATTGCATCACAAGTCCTATGAAGACAGGTTCAAGGAACTGAACATGTACTCCCTGGAGGAGAGGAGGGAGAGAGGGGATATGATAGAGACATACAAGTATCTTACAGGGAGGAACAGGGTGCAGGAAAACACTATTTTTAAGTGAAAAAGATGTTCCAGGACTAGAGGGCATGGGATGAAGTTGGAGGGAGGACGATTCAGAGGAAACATAAGAAAGAATTTCTTCACAGAACGGGTGGTGGACAAGTGGAACACCCTGCCAGAGGAAGTGGTGGGGGCTGAAACAATCACGGGATTTAAGAATGCATGGGATAGACATAAAGGAATTCTTGAGGTTAGGGGTAAGGGGCCACAGACTTCTAGGAAAACAAACTGAACTTACAAGCTCAAATGGGCAGACTGGGTGGGCCATAGGCCCTTATCTGCCGACACTGTCTATGTATCTATGTATCTATGTAGCTTCAGTGATCTTGACTTGTTGGCTCCGATTAGTAAGGTAGCTTTCAAACCACGTCGTGACCTCAGATGAGAGGCCTAGAGCAGAGAGGGAGCAAAGCCACATCTGCAGCCTATTCCCTGAATTGAATCAGTTGCAGCCCCTGATGATCAACCTCCAAATGAATGTCCTGGTAACTTTGGAGTCTTGGCTCTCCACTGAGATTCCTGATGCCTCAATTGCTCTCCCTGGCTTCTCTATTGCTAGGCAGAATCAAGCTAAGAGGGTGGTGGAGTGGCTGGCTATACCTTCACTTACATCCAGTTTGAACCTGTGCTGTCCATCCTTCCCCCTCCGCTTATGAGTTACTCATTCTAAAAACACTTCCACCCCCTTCTCTCTGCCTGTTTTCATCACTGTGGTCTACTGCTGCCATGGATCTTCCCCCCCCCTCCACAGTTATTGAGCTCCTGTCTACCATCTTTTCTCACTCAACTTCAAGCAAGCTACTCATTCTTGGGGATTTCAGTATTACATGGCTTTCCTGCTCCTTTTATAAACTACATGAAAACAAAATCTGTACAACTCTAGCAGCTTATCTCTGACTCCACCTGACTTAATCTTAAAACACAAAACCATTCCATTCTTAACTAGGTACTCTCCTCTCTCCCCCACCATATCGATTCAGGTGCACTCCCTGATGCCCTCAGTGGCCATCATTTAATTTGCTGCATACACAAAATTCATTGAACAAAAGCCCTCCCCCCCAAAAAAACAAACAAAAAACAAATGTATCCATATTCACTCCTTCAGGTCACTTGGCTTGTCTTCTCTCCACATTAATCTTCTCTCTACTGATTGGTCCCCAATCCTTACAGTCGACAACATTAACTCTGCTCTACTAACTTTCCATTCTAAATTTATGGCTGCCTGGGACTACTAAGCCCCCACCCCACCATAGAAGAACAGGGTTAGAGAATTTCACCTACCATGGATTTCAGCCAAGTTGCTTGCCTGCCACCATGCAGCAGACCAACCTTGGCCAGCACACAAAGCCTCTGGCTCATCCACTGACTTTCACAATACCGCTACCAAAGTTACAGGACTTGCAAAATTATAATATGTTGCAGCCACACTCAAGAACAATCTAAACCATCCCTCTAAGTTCTGGAAGGTTATCCAGGTAGGGGACAGGAGGAATCAAATTAGCAAAAACAAGGAAAAAAGAATAACATAAGAGTCTGAAACCAGCTGGGATAATTTCTGAGAATTGCAAATCACTAAAACCAAAACTCCAATAATAACATTGTACTGAGGAACTGTAATCTTTGTTTCATTTTTTTCTTCTGCTTCTTCTTTAGAAAGCAGACGGAACCTGCAGTACTAACTTCAAGCGGACCAAAACAAGGGAGCAAGTCCTTCAAGTTTTTCTGGACTTTGTGGAGGGCAACAAAAACATCATGGTAAGTAGACTGTCTTGAGTCTATTCCAAGTTTCTTCATATTGAACCTTTCTTTGGAATGTTTACTTTTATAGGGTGTCGCTGCTCACCTGCCAAACAGACACTGTTAGAATGACTACCATCCTCCTTCCATGTCTCACAGACAGAATTCTGTTCCACACTGTACAACAGTCATACAACTTAAAGGGACAGTGTCAGTGTTTTTCACTCATTTTTTTGGTCATGTGTGATCAGTTTGGCAACCACAATTGTGACCTATTCTAACTAAGAAATCAGCCCCAATCTGCCCCGTTTCTGCATATAGTTGAAGATATTTATAAAATATTTATCCTGAACAGTCCATGGCTTACATGGCTATGCATTTTCACAATGTGCTCTAGCTAACATGGCACCCCTGACCTGACCATCTACCTGTGCATGCATGAGTGTTGTCATTTCTATAGCCTACATTTTGTTTTTTAATTTATAGAAAGAGCTCTTACTATAAAGCAGATCTATGTTAGTGTGGTCTCCAAATGGGCAGTATTATGTTCAATTGAGCAGTTTAAAATCTGAAGTCATGACTCTGGGCGTGCATGCTAATGCTGTGCTTGTGCCCAGAGTCTTGGCTTCAGATTTCAAGTTGCTTGTTTAAGCATAATGCAGTCACAAATTTATCCGGTGCAGTGAAAAAAAGGGTATGTTGAACTTTTAGAATCGCAATATTGAAAATTAATAAAGTTATGAGTGTACATTGAAATATTTCAATGTTCGTCCATAACCTGGTCATTTTACCGTATTTTTACACTAAATTTTTTAACAGTGTAACCCCCTAGGTGGCACTATCCCAAGGGTTACTACACCTGCCTGCTTGGCTAGTAGCAGGTTAAGGGGCCTGAGTCCTGAAATAGGTACTTCCACCCGGAGGTCAGGGTTGGTAGTGGTCAAGCTACCCTGGGCACAGCCCTCCGGGACAGTGTAACCCACCTCTTTCCTTACTAATGGCTGGAACAATACACAATAATCACTTTCACAATACCCCAATACACCACGCAAGTACCCACACTGTTTGCACTTACCACCAGGGCTTTCCTCTGGCCTGGCCCTGGGGACCCCCTGTAAAACATGGTTATGCACAGCAAATAACAGCAGAACTGTACCCTTGCACAAACTGGAACCACGGTCAGGGTAAATGCAAAAAAAGAGTTAGATCTGATTTATTTAAGGGGCTTGGACAAGGGAGGGGTGTAATCAGGTTAACTTGCTTAAAGGCTCTATCAATCAAACAGTTTTGCATGTACTTCAGGGTCCATAAAGACTCACACACTCTGGGTACCCAGATGGAGAATGGTGTGCTAGTCAGGAACGTTGCAGCTCGTTGGGGCCCTGTGATGGAAGAAAACAACTTGCACAACACACACTATTTGTAATCTGGAGCCGGAGGGCTCAGTTCATCAAAAGAAAACAACAAGACAATCAGATGACACACTTTTAGACTAGGCTGTTGTTGCAGGGAACTACCCTGATGATTACCCATGATACCTAAGACTGGACACAGGCTGGATGAAAATCGAGACAGCAGGTGGTTAATCTGGAGTGCCAGGAGAAGCAGGGCTCACATGATTCACCGAGCATCATTCCTGTTCAAGTGTGAAGCAGGGGGATGATCCCCAGGCAGGTCTTTTGTTGGCGGCTTTCTCTGTGCAGTGGGGTAGTCTGGCAGGGCCAGTGTGGCATGGCCCAGGCCGAATGGAGATGAACATGAATTCAGTCCGATTAGGCTGGGTAAAGCTTTCAGCAAGCAGAACACAGTTCTCACAGTGGGGAACTAAATCGCTACCCACTTTCAATACACAGCACATTTACATGTAAGGAAATTCTACTGTACCAGGCAAACCACTCTCTAGTCATGATCGGAAAGTCTCTGCACAAACTGGGGATTCAAAAGCAGCTGGAAATTCTGACAGGCCAATCACATTCAGCAAATCTTGGGTCTTTTTCAGGTTAAAGCCTGGTCACAGTCCAGAGGCTTAAATAGTCCTCACAACTCAGATTCAGTCCGAATAAACTATTTTCCCTCTCAGGGACAGCAGGAAGACAGGCAGGCCAAAGCTCAGCCCTTTTCGTAGTTTTCCCATGCAAAACTACACAGAACTGCTACTCAAAAATCACTCGAGATGTTACTTCTTCACTTCTCAGCTCAAAACTGAAACTAGCTGCTGCTGCCTGGGAAATTCCCCAAGATCCACAAGGTTCGGTTGGCTGATCCTCCTGTCAGTCACAACAAAGGCTTCCCCTTCAGGTGCAAAAAGGCACAAAAAAACCAGGGTCCAGGGGGGTAGAGTGAATCTGGGGGCATGGAGGCTTAGCGTCCGCCCCGCTCCCCACTCCTGTGGTGCCTCCTTGTCCTCCGCCTCTGGACACCATGCTGCTCCAAGCACTGGAGTAACTAAGGACGCCCTCATGATCTGCAGGAGCTCCTGCATGGCCCTCTCGAGCTGCATCTGCTGCTGTCCACCTAGGACAAGGGAGCAGAGTCAATATGTGTGAATGTCCATTCCCCCTGCAGCCCATCCATTGTGCATGGCATACAGCCGTGGTCCAGACCCCTCTGATGATGTGCGACCACCCACAGTGATTGTGTCCACAAGACCTGCCTACCCAGGTGCACATAGACATGTGGACCACAGCACACACCCACCACCCAAGTCCTGCACAGCACCACCGTGACTGTACAGTGACATGGCTATACAGTGCGAAGGCAGTGGCACAGCCATGTACCCCGTGCACGCATGGACCACCAGTGATGCACACCCACACATGCAGTGCCACAGGACAGTGTTGAGTGTACCTTGTGGCGTGCACGTCAGTGGTGTCAATGGGATGGTGGCCATGCCCCCACTGTCTACCCTGCAACACAGCATGCACAGAATATCCTAGAAGAAAGGCACTCACCTGCATTGGCTTGATCCAGGCTCTGTTGCTGGATGGGCTCAGCAGCCCATGGCTGTTGCGCTGCATCCCCTGCCTCCCCTGCCTCCCAGCATTGCCGTGCCTCCCTGGCTCTTCGCCACTCCTCAGGGCCTAGGGTGCAAACATGGAGAGGGGAACATCAGTACAAACCAGTAGCAAAGGCCCGCCCCGGGTGTGTGTGATCCCGCACAGCCCAACCATGCCACCACCACCACCCACACTGGATGGCCCCCCATGTGGTGGACACATGCCCACCGTGATACCCATATGGACGCAACCAGTGTATGGATGGAGCACCTACCTGGACGTGGCACTGCGCCTCACCTGGCGTGTGTCCACAGATGGGCAAGACTGTCTGGGTCCCTCCGCTGGAGGTCCCTGTAGCAGTGGCGACACTGCTCGGCTGTTTGGCTGATCCCTGTGGCCTCTTCAAGTGCCACTGCCACCTCCTCCCAAACTGCACTCCTTGCCCTGTCCAGGGGGTCATCTCCAAACAGGGCCCCAGCATGTGGTTCCACAATGACCACCAAACTAGCCAGCTCCAGTGGGCTCCATACAGCAGCTCTCCTCCTTGCCATCACTGCTTCAGGTAGGATCACAAAATGGCGCTCTGTAGCGCACGTCCGCCATGTGCAGATGCTGCACAGTACAGCACTGCCATTCCCCATCACGCTGTCACTGAACAGCATGATATGGTGCACCTACGCGGATGGCGCCTTAGGGGGCAAAAGGCGTTTGACCACAGGGTCAAAGGTCTCTCGTGCACAGACCGCCACAGTATGATTGGGACTCCCTGCGTGTAACGTGGTTGGGTGCCTGTGTGAGATGCCCTGCAGTGGCCTACCATGCTGTGGCACCATGGAGCCTACGGCGCTCCAGGGCATGAGTGCCATACGTGTGAACAGTGCATTAACGCCACTGGCACCGTGGTGGCCATGCCCTGCACTGCCTCCCGTGCTCAGCATGTCAGCAGCATGGCAGGCGTCGGTGTCAGCATCCTGGGTATGCACCGTGCGGTGCTTACTGTGCACGTCACAGAGCTGCGCCTTTGCCTGTGCATGCTCAACACAATTGCGCAAGGCTCAACAGCGCGATATTCAGCCAGCATATGCAAATCAGCTCATCAGCAATTCCATGGCACAGCTACTGCATTAGCATCCACTTAAAGTTGTGCCTCACCTCATTTGCATGCCTTGTACTATATAAATGTGACATGGGGCTGAAGAGGCCATAGTTAGTATTGCAGTCTATTGTGGTGGATTGCATGCTGTTTGGAAGTGTGGACTGTTGTGTGTGAGAGATGCATTGGACTGCACATTGAAAGGTAACCCCTGTCATTCCCACAGGCTCTATAATGACCGAACGTGATGAAGAGGAGGAACAGGGATGTTAGAGGAAGAGGAGGCCCAACTTCACACGGGCGAAAACAGATGCCCCGTTCGAGGCATACCTCAACAGGGAACCACTGCTCAGCTGCGGCACGGGATGAGGTTGCACATGCCGTGAACCAGCATGGCAGCCACCAGCGGTCCGTGCAGGAATGTTAAAATAAGGTCAGCTCGGACAGGAGGAGAATTAAGGACAAAGTGGCTGTCATCAGGGCAGCACGTGCTGCAACCGTCGGTGGACAGCCGGATGTGACACACCTGACGCCACAGAAGGAGTGGGTGGCTGGCAGCATGTGGCGTTGTGCCATAGAGGGCATTCCAGGTGGTGGCTTCCAGATGGGGGACAGCCTGCCACTGCATGGTAGATCCTGTGCTGTCACTGTGTGGGAGGTGGGGGGAATGCCACAGGGTAGGGCGGAGACATTAACGCTACTGTGTTCCCTTACAGATCCTGAGCATCTACATGGGTCAGTGGTGGTGGGTGTGTCCACCGTGGGCAAGGCTCTGGACATGGAGGAATGCCCATCCACCTCCACAGGTGTCTGAGGGTCAGTACCACCACATACCTGCCTGTCTGTATGGACTGAAGATGGTGGTGCTGGTGCGGACTAGGCCCTGCCTGTGTCCCAGCATGACAGTGGCCACAGACTCCAGCATGCTGGGACATGGACTGTTGCCAGATCAGGTACCGATGATGGTGGATCACACATCCCGGACAGTGATACTTGTGGGATGCAGGATGGTCCCACAGCAGGGAACGGCATGGGCGTAGCCGTGGGTGGTGCCGCCGTGGAGGCCTGTGTGACATCACAGTCCCAGCCTGTGCTTGTATGCCCCAGTGGGGCAGCACTGGTGTGCATCCAGGCCGGTGGGGCTGTTGCGGCCACTGTGGCAGCACCGATGAGCCCTGGCAATCGCCGGCCAGAGGGGCAGTGCCAGCAGTTGGCAAATGGGGACGGGGGGACAGTGTTGGGGGCAGTGTCAGTGCACCGCATGTGGACATGCCCAGGCATGGCTCTGTTGTGCAGCGCCCAACTTCAAGGGGTGCTACCTGGCACAGCCAGGAACACCATGAGGGACAGCATGCCAATAAGGCGGATGACCTCTTTGATGAGCACAGCTGCATACTCCAGGATTCAGTGGATCAGCAGTTGTGGCTTGTGATGGTGGTGGATGCACTCAGTGCAGTTCTGCGCAGGGCAGAGGAGCAGCGCAGCAGGGACTGTGGTCTGCTCCTGGCAGGGATAGACCGGCTGTGGGAGGATGTGACTGCTGCCATTAACAGGCAGACACATACATTCACAGCTGTCATGGCCACATTGGGCACCCAGTTCATTGCCCATGCACCACAGACACCCCGCAGTGTCATGTCCACCCCCTGTTCCTGGCGCCGTGTGACACCTTCCATGTCAACACCGGGTTCGGCTGTGGGCATACCAAGCACTCCTGGCGTGGGCATGTTCGGTGAGCTGCAGACCCCTGCGCAAACATAGTCGCATTCCCACAGCGTCACCCCTGGGGGACCGTCAGTGCCACCCCATGAGGCCAATGGTCAGCCTGGCATGGTTGGCAGGTCTTGGTGGGGCCACCCACTTATCCGTGGCAGCCATGGCACTGTACCATGAGACTGACCTGTCTCCCAACATGGCCACTGTCTGCCGCTGCCCTGTGTGCAGTGTGTTGTACACCGTACGACGCATGGGTGGAGTACCCGGCCCTGCACACACATGGTCCACGTGCACACCCTCCCGGCTGCTGGCCACTGTGGCGTGTGCATGATGCCTATGTTGCGCTGTCCGCCAGTGTGCAATGGTGCCCAGCATTTGAGACACACACAGTGACGGCCACTGGGCATGGCCGTGTGTGGACCTGTGCATGGCTAGGGGTTGCAGTCAGGGTCGGCGTGCCTTCTACCCCTTGTGCATGTCTTGTGGTGTGTGTGTGGGTGTGTATGTGTGTGTGTGTGTGTGCGCGTGTCGTGTTTGGCCATGCCCATCCCTGACGGCGTGTGCGGATCCACGCTCAGTCCCATTCACTTGCCGCCATCCACCGCTGGGGTTCATCCATGCCTGTCTGTGGGTTGTGCCCTTGCCATTGGTGGTTGTACAAGGCCCCCGTGACCTACCTGTGTTGGCTGAAGTGCTCCTCTGTGATGGTGTCCAAGTACAGTTGCGCCATCCTGAACAGATGGGGGTCCCTTCACCCAGGGGGTGGCTGCTTATCACCATCTGGACTGGCATCCTCATCGTCCCCATTGCTGTCCCCCACTTCAACCTCTACGGCTATCTCATAGGCGTTGGCCATGTTGTGCAGGATGCAACAGGCCAGGAATAGCCTGCAGGCCTTCTGGGGGCTGTACTGTAGGGCACCGCCAGATGTGTCCAGGCACTGGAAATGTGACTTCAGCATCCTGAACACCTGCTCGATGACATTACATACGGTGGCATGTGCCTCATTGTACTGTTGCTGTGATGGGGTCGAGGGGCCAGGGACAGAGTGGGTAGCCACTGTCACTTGTGTATAGAGGGTGTACATTAGTATGGTAGTCTGCATCACTTTACCATGGGCCGTCAAGGCCGGTACCCATGGCACATCTAACTATGCCTCCCCCCCCACATCTGCCCATGTCATCCTGGGTGTTGTGCATACTCACCCACTAGGTGGCCAGTGGGGATGTCCCCATTCTCAAACCTGTGGCACAGTGCAGACTGGTGCCAGATGAAGGCATCACGTGCTCCCCCAGTGTGCGTGGCACAGACATTGGTTATGCGCCCCCTGGCATCGCACACCATGTGGCAGTTGATGCTGGCGAATCACTTCCGGTTGATGTAAGCTACACCATCCAGGCCAGGTGGCATGCGGATGGCCACATGGGTGCAGTCAATGGCCCTGAGCATGCCAGGCATACGTGCTACCCTGTGGAACTGTTGTATGTGTGCTGTGCGCTCCGCCTGTGTGCTGGGGAAATGGATGTACTCCACAGCATGTTGCAGTAGTGCGCTGAGGAATTGCGTGAGTAAGCATGATGCGGCTGACTGGATTATGCCTGTTGTGTCCCCTGTTGGTCTCTGGAAGGTGCCCGTGATGAGCAGGCACATGACAGCTGTCACCTTTGTCTCCACTGACAGAGCATGGCTCCGTCGTGTGGGTGCCTGCATCTCATTACTGCACAGCTCACAGAGCTGCCTCAGGATCACCTGGTTCAGGTGGTACCGGCCCACTATCTCGGTGTCACTGTACTGCTGAAAACTGGTGCGGGCTCAGTACTGCCTGTTGGGGGCATACCGCCGATGGGCCCTTCCATGGCCACGCCCCCCTGCTGTCTTCCCTCTCACACCCCTCATTACCGCCTCCATCTGGATAGTGGCACTGGCCATGTCCCTGGCTGGTGTTCCCCCCCGGCAGATGTTATCCCATTCCCCCCACTGTCTTCTGTGATGCTCCCCCTGCACCGGTTACACCTCCGGCCTTTGGCTGTCCTGCCTCCTGCCACTGCTCTCACTACTCTGCAGCACTACCCTGTCTGTCCTGCAAGACTGTCTCAGGCTCCCCACTTCTGTTCTGTGTGGTCACAGGTGTGCCCTGTCCTGCTCCTTCAGTGTCCCACTCACTGCTACCCTCTTTGTTTTTGCTGCCAGCTCGCTCCCACCTCTGGCTTCCCTGTAGCATTCTTGCACCTCTTTCTTGTTCCTTTTTATTTTGGATCATTTCCGCTATCACGCAACTTCCGCTAGCTCCCCTATTGTGCATGGCGCATGTTGAATATTGCACTGCGCCATTTATTCATGGTTCCTCCCCCTACGGTTGCACATGCATTCATTACCATTGCGCTCTTGTGCATTGCAACTTGAGGGTGCAGCTGTTTCCTGCTGAATATCGCATTTGATGGTGAATTTCAGACTTGCATTGAAGACAAGACTTGCTGCGTAAGTAGGCACAACCCTTTTGAATATCTGGGCCTGTGCATATTTCACACAGGAAAATTGAACATTTCTATACTCAGTCAGGTAATAACTTCTTGTACCTTAAACAATGCAAGAGGAGGCTCTTCCCTATCAGTTAACTTGGGGCTAGAGGAGGCAGGAGCACCATGGTGAGAAGGAAAGACAAGTAACCTGGAATTGGCTGTCATGCTCAATTTGGGCAGTGAGCTAGGTGAGACATAAACACCTTTGTGCACCACATTGAGAGGCAAATCCACTGGCCTCCTGGGAGAATCATAACTGGGGCATACTACTGGCTTGACAGCTCGGCCAGTCTTTCTGAAGGGGACAACTACAGTCTCTATACTGTCAGCACTGGTCTGGGGACTCTCGTCACTTGTGAGGGGTGCCTCTGCCTGGGTGAGAACGTCCAAACTTGTGGCCCTGTCAGCCCTTGCTCTGCAGGTTCTGTTTCTACAATACCTGACTCAATTTGAATCAGACTTTGAGGCACTGAAGGGGGATGGTCAGCACTCTCATAGTGTTCTTCAGCTTCTGGTATGTCACCAGAAAGACTGAAACCCTCAGCCCCTTCTTCAGACAAATCATACAGTTCCACAATACACAGAGACTCAACATCTTCAGACGTGATACTTTGCACTTCACTTTCTGGGAGCATTGGCTCCAGGGATGAAGCTGGGGGGGTAAGACCGTCAAGAAGACCCAGATTCATCCTCAAAATTTATCAGGGGGTTACCTTGAAACAGCTGACTCAGTTCATAAGAGGGTAATAGGCATGGTCGTATTCACTTTAGTCAGAAGTAGACTGACAGTCACTTTCATTCTGGGCCTGCTGCAGAGGAAACCTTAAATCTGTGACCACTGGGGTAGGTTGACTTTCTCTTTCTTGCAGCAGCATGAGTCACTGGCCCAGGGGGCTCAATTTCTGGGGGTTCAGCCTCAATCATGACTTGGCCAATAGGTAGCAAGTGGTTACGATGCATATTCTTGACAATTTTGGAGTTGTTCTCTGGGTGCACCTCATACACGGGTAAATCATCCAACTTTCCAGCTACTACATGGGGAAGATGGTGCCACTGATCAGCAATTTTGTGTTTACCGTGCAGTCTCAAATTGCATAGCAACACACGGCCTCCAGGTTGAAGCTCTTGAGCCTTTACTTTTCTTATCATGCCTCTCTTTGTTGACTAGATTTCTCTTGGCGGCCATTGTATGGGCCAGTTGATAGGCATGGTTCAATTGAGCTTTCAGTTTTTGTACATATTGCAAGTAGTTTTTGGCTCGGACCACATCTGGAGAGACCCCAAAACAGACATCAACTGGCAGTCGAGCCTCTCTCCCGAACATGAGGCAGTAGGGGGAGAACCCAGTAGCATAATTTTTCATGCAATTGTATGCGTGTACCAAGGTGCTAGTCTGCTGGCTCCATTTATGCTTATCTTTTGGGTGGAGGGTGCCCAGCATGTCTAGAAAGGTGCGGTTAAAATGTTCTGGTTGAGGTTCTCCCTGCGAGGTTGGTTCTTGACTTTTGCTCCCCCCACTGAGAGAGCATTTCTTTGATTAGCCGACTCTCAAAGTCTCTGACTTGATCAGAATGAATCCACTGGGGGGCACCATAGTGGATGAAGATCTTTTCCACTAGCACCTTGGACACAGTAGAGGCCTTTTGATCTTTGGTGGGAAACGCTTGTGCATACCGTGTGAAATGATCTGTAACCACTAACACATTGCCAATGTTCCACTGATCAGGTTCTAAACACAAGAAGTCTATGCAGACTAGTTCCATGGAGGCGCAGGTAGTAATATTAACAAGGGAGGCAGCCCTCTGAGGCAGGGCTTTTCTTTGCAGGCAGCGACTACAAGTCTTTACATGGTGCTCAACACCAGCCCCCATTTTGGGCCAGTAGAAGCGAGATCGTACCAGGTCAAGGGTTCTGTCAATACCAAGGTGCCCCATGTGATTGTGGAGAGACCTCAGTACCAAATCTTTAAAGGCCATGGGCAGGACCAATTGTTGCTTGTCTACTTTGCCACTATGATCTACTGTCTCCCTATACAACAACTGATTGAGCAACTTCAATCTGGGGCCTTCTTTAAACAATAAAGCAGTTCGCAAGTCAGTGGAACGTAACTTAGACACATCTTTCCCTGCACACAGGGCATCAAGTGCTGGCTGAATCATAGGATCTTGGGATTGAGCCCACTGAATGTTGTCATTGTCAAATTGAGGTAGTGCACTAATATCTAGAGCAGAGAAGTGGCAATAAGCAGCTGGTATGCAGATGTCAGAAGAGCCCAAGCAATCTACTAAACAGTCCACTGTGTCTGCAGACATCTGTTCATCCCTATCAAACTTTTGGCACAATGCTCAAATGTCAGGTTCAGACAGCCTGACCCAATCACTCTTTGAAGTGGGCCTTCGTAATAGGACGTCAGCATCAATATGGTTCAGGCCCTGTCTGTATTCGACAGCATAATCATAGGTTGATAATGCAGAAAGCCACTGATGCCCAGTGGCGTCTAACTTAACTGAAATCTGTACATAGGTCAACGGGTTATTGTCAGTCTTCACCAATATCTTTGTCCCATTGAGGTGTTCATGAAATTGGTCAATGATGGCCCATTTTAGCGCAAGGAACTCCAACTTATGCAGAGTGTAGTTTCGTTCGGATGGGGTCAAGCTCCTACTGGCAAAAGCTACTGGTCTCGGGCCATCCGCATGGTCTTTATACAGCACCGCTTCTAGACCCTGCAGACTAGCGTCTGTATGCAGAACATAGGGTTTGGTGGGGTCAGCATAGGCAAGGATGGGGGCATGGGTGAGCTGGTATATGATCTCATGGAAGGCTGCTTCACAGTTGAGCATCCAGTAGGGCCCGAAGAGTTCACCTGGGTGGAAGTATACTTTTTCTGGTTCTTTAATGGCCCCTTTTTTTTTTTATTTACGATTGGAAGGAGGGTAACCCTGGGTAAGGTTCAAGAGTGGGCAAATCACCTTGGAATAGTCTTTTGTGAACCTGCAATAGTAGCCACAGAACCCCAGGAAATGTTGTACAGTATAACCCCGATTATCCGAAACCCTATTATCCGAATCTCTGGGTTATCCGAAATTAGGTTATGTCCCCCGCCCTAAATGCGATATTGTAGCGTTTACTCTGGCTCCACACAGTCATTAAAAAGATTGTTGCTCACTTGTTTACTTAAGCAGCACAATTAATGATTGCAGTGTTTAACGTGCTCATTTGCCACATTCCTCACACTTAGTAGCACTTTGTTGTTCCACGTTCAATTGAAGTTAATTGAACTAACCTGGTTTTGTAACGATCTGGTTCTCTTAGTGTAAGGGAACTGCTTCTCTCATCCATTCATTCGTTCATTCATGTGATGGCTGGCAAGCACAAACGCTGTGTGCTCCACATTGAACAAAAGCTCCACGTACTTGAATGCCTGGAGAGTGGTGAAAAGATTGTTTCTATCGCCCGAAAATTTAACATAGGAAATGCTACTGTGTGCGATATCAGGACTGCATGAGATAAAATACGGGAATACGCTGCTACCATGGATTGTCCTGAGTCAAACAGCAAACGAAAAAGCATGAAGGGGAGTAAGGACGAGGTGTTGGACAAGGCGCTTTATCTATGGTTCGTCCAGAACAGGGTGAAAGGAATCCCGATGTCAGGGCCAATTATGAAACAAAAGGCAATAGCATTCCATAATGATATTAATGGGCAAGATGATATGTTCAGTGCCAGCGAGGGTTGGTTAAATCGCTTTAAAAAGCGGCATGGAATACGCCAGCTTTCTGTAGCTGGTGAACTGTTATCTGCTGCAAATGACAGCATTACCCCTTTCAGACAGAAACTGTGTGATCTCATGTTTGCTGAACAACTTACTGCAACTCAGATTTATAATGCAGACGAGACAGGAACATATTGGAAGATGTTGCCAGAGAAGACTTTAGCTGCATGGTCTGAGAAATGTGCCCCTTGATTTAAAAAACAAAAAGAAAGACTAACTGTCCTGGGCTGCTGTAATGCCACAGGAACACACTGTTTAAAGTTATTAGTGATTGGTAAATCTATGCGACTCAAGATGTTTCAAGCACACCAATATGCTGAGTCTGCCTGTGACTTATACAGCTCAATCCAATGCATGGATGAATGCTGCCATATTTAAACAGTGGTTCCACACAGATTTTGTTCCCACAGTTCGAGCGCACTTACGGTCAGTTAACCTTCAGCAAAGGGCTATTTTACTCATCGACAACGCTGGCACACATCCCAATCTGGACCAACTGACCTCTGTGGATGGAGCCGTGCATTGCATTTTTCTCCCTGCAAACACAACATCAAAGCTACAGCCCATGGACCAGGGCATATTGGCCACACTATAAAAGTTATACAGAGGCAAACTACTGGCTACAGTTCTGGCTGATGAAAATGACCAGCTTACTCTCACCGATGCTATAAAAAAATTAACAATCAAGGATGCATGTTACCTTTTAGGTGAAGCTTGGTCAGAGATCAGACAGGAAACAATAAAGCACTGTTGGGAGAAATAAGAAGTTCTAACTGAGCCAAGAGTGCAATCTGCCGAACCACTTGTTGTACCACAAGAACAAGAAGCCAATGAGGCACTTCTACAGATTGCCCAGCAAACAAATTGTACATTAGAGGCAGTGCATGAGTGGTTGAAATGTGATGCTGAAGATGACGGCTATGGCGAATTGAGCGACTTTGGATATCAATCAGTAATCGCCAGAACAACCTGAGATGTGTCATGGGTGCCACAGCAGAGGAGTAGGAGTATCAATTGGGAGCAGGGAAACTCAGCTGTTCAGATACCAACCACATCAGAAGTGGTTGATGCATTTGCAAAATGTATTTTGTGGGTTGAAAACCAAGACAGCACTGACTACCTACACACTCTGCTACTGCGAAAACTGAAATTACAAGCTGCAGAAAAGTTAAACAAAGCAAAGAAGCAGAGTGCCATAACACAATTTTTTACAATGATGTAGACTTACAACTTTTCACGTTGCACTATCATCTACAGTATCTGACATTAGCTCTTTATTCTCTGTGCCGCAATACTGCAATGCACTTTAATTGTCTGCAATGTTCAGCATCGTATTATTGATGCATTATTCACTGCTTTTTAAATTGTATGTTAACTGTACTGTATTAAAAACATAAACATAACTTATACCAAACAGCCTGCGCCTTTTTTTTTTTTTTAACAAAAAAGCGCATTCTTCCGTTTAACCGAACCCCCGATTATCTGAATAAATTTCGTGTCTCCCGAGGCATTCAGATAATCGGGGTTATACTGTAGTTCTTTCAGATTATGGGGCTTGGGCCAAGTAGTCAGTGCTTCAACCTTACTGGGATCAGTCCATATCCCTTTTGTAGATACTATGTGCCTCACATACTTCACAGAGGTTTGGAAAAACTGGTACTTGTCAATGGACAGCTTGAGGCTGATGTCTTCCAGTCGGTCTATGACTTTAAACAGTCAGTTCTCATGCTCCTCTAAGGTGCTCCCAAACACAATGACATCGTCCAAGTACACCAGGCATTCCAGAAAATTCATATCTCCCACCGCACGTTCTGTCAGTGGCTGAAAGGTAGCCGGGGTGCCCGATATCCCCTGTGGCATCCTCCGAAACTCATAGAACCCCAATGGAAAGATGAAGGCTGTTTTCTCATGGTCTTCTGGGGCCATCGGGATCTGGTAGTACCTGCTGTGAAGATCCAACGCCGAGAACCATTTGCTCTCATTCAAGCAGTCCAGGGCATCTTGTATACTAGGCATAGTGTATTGGTCTGGGATGGTCTGCCGGTTCAGGGTTCAATAATCAACACACATACTCATGGACCCATTCTTCTTATACACAGCCACAATGGGAGAGGCGTAAGGGCTCCTGGATTCTTGTATCACACCAGCAGTGAGCATTTCCTGCAGCTGTCTTCTCACATTATCTATGTCTGCTGGGGCTAGGCGTCGGGACCTCTCTCAAAATGGCCATTCATCATGCAGGCATATGTGATGCTACACATCCCACATCCCATTCCTTCAATGAAAACACTTAGTCTCTCTGAGCAAGTCTCTTGCTAATTCTAGCCTTCCATTCAGCTGGCAATGGGGAGTCACCAAAGTCAAACAAGTATGGGGTCACTCTCTCCTTCTCACCAGGGTGCTTGTGCTGGGCAATACTGCATTGTCTGCACAGTTTACCATAGTTAGGGTGCACCCTCTGTTCACCCGGATCTCCCGATCTGACACATTGTGAATCTGGACCATCACTCATCATGCATAGGCATGGGCATGAGCAGGCAAGATGCTGGGCTTGACCAATAATCCTTCTGGCAATTTTCCATCGCCTGACATGTCCAACATCTGTATTTTGTTCTTGACCTCTTTCTGGAGGCACACCTCCCCTTGAATGGTACACTGGGTGTTACGGGCCAGTACCATTGAATCGGGATTCTTCTTCCACATGATCCCCACCAGTTCATCCTGGTCTACTTCCTTGGGTTTCTGTTGCAAATCATAGGCCCTCTTGATCAGAGCCGGAATTCTCATGACAGAGTTGCACCAGTCTCCCAAACATATGGGCATTTGTCCCAATTAACAGGGGGACCCCATCATACAGTCCGGTGGGGGGATACACTAGGGTGAATGTCTCTACTCACTCCTCTACACCCGTTACAGTTGCAAGAAAAGACAACCAGAGGTGGACATACTCTAGGTAGGCATAAGACTTGCCGCTTAGGCCCCACACATGTAGGTCTTCCAGGGAATGCAAAGGCACATCAGATAAGTGTTTGTCATACCAGTCCTGGGATACAATGGTCACTTGCAACCTTCTGTCAAGCACAGCCCAAGTATGAATACCATTCACAGTCACCGTAGTCTCCATTGAAGGGCCCACTATTTTGGACCAGTCTGGCATGGCAGTAGCAGAGGCCTGGACAGACGATTTAGCCACAAAGAAATTTGAGTTAGGATTTCTTGAACCCTCACTGCGGTCATTTCGGGCACATCTGGGCCATTGATTTGCTTTTCAGAGCTCCTCTTGGAGTCTAAGTCCTTCTGAGACCGGCATTCTCTTTTCATATGGCCATCCTTTCCACAGTTGTGACAAATGATAGACTCCTGGATCATCCTGGGAGAGAACATCGTATGAGGAACTGAAGCAGTAGTAAGAGATTGGGGTCTAGTATCTGCTTGCAGCGGTGAGAGTGGTGAAACATGTCTTAACAGTTCCTTTAGAGTGGCAGTCAATCTGGTGATCTCAGCCATGGAGCCACCTTCGGTAGTGGATGCCTGAGGAGGGTGTGCCCCCACCCCCATGGCAGTCACATCCTGAAAGGGACCAGAATCTTTTTCCATGGGGGGAAACCCTTGCAGAAGCACCTGTCTTCAACTCTCAGACTTCCTTTAGTAGCGCATCTTTCCAATGCTGGGCCAAGGGCGGGAAGTCATTTGCATTCTTAGAGTGCTTGTTAAGTGCCAACTTTTGCCCCTGAGCCTCACTTGGCTGATCACTCTCGGTCACTTGCACAGCAACAGCAGATATGGGTGCAATTCCCCCATGGGGTCACCTTTGTTCAACTCCCCGAATTTCTTTCATTAGCTTATCATAGGAGAGGGGCGATTACAGTTGGGGTGGCAAGGCACAACTCAAGCAGTAGCAGTTCTGAAAATGGAGCAGACTTAAGGATCCTGTCCAGCCTAGTTCGATCTAATTCATTTGATGGCAAACTACCCTTTCTGAGGCACTCTTATAGCAGCTTTTCAAGTCGAGGTACATACACAAACAATGGCTCCTCTGGGTACTGCTGAGCATTTCATACTCTCCACCACAGATCCTCATCTGAATCTGAGCTCCCATACACATTTTACAATGCATCAAGATAGTCCTGTGCAGTTGCTTCGGGGTTATTGGCCCGCTTGGCATGGATGGTAGCCACGGCAGGACCTCGGAGGCTCTCACTCAACCCCTTTCATTTCTCTGCTTCTGAGCCTTGCCATTCAAGTACTAGAGGGGCAACATAGTCTATCTAGGTCTCCCAGTCATCCTCCCCCTGGGGGTGGGGAGGGTGCCCGAGAAGATTCTCAACCTTCGGTAGGAGTCGTGACTAATGGCAGGTACAGATATAGGATCCAGCATTGGCACAGGCACAGAAGGTGGGGTAGTAACAGGTGCTGAAGTGGGAGGGAGGGAGTGTTGTGGAAGGAACTCCCCCAGGTGGCAGGAATAGTTTCTTAAAGTCCTCTATGGTTTTCCCTTCCTCCAGCAACAACTTAGCAAATTTCACCTCAAAAGTCTCAGATAATGGTGGGAGCTCATCCTCCCCAGGGTCTTTACTGTCTTTTGTTATCACTCTCCAGGCAGCTGGAACCCCTTCTGGGGCAATAGTCTGTGGCACTTTAGAGCTGTCCATGAGGTCACTAGACTCTACAAGGCTATGAAAGTTTGGGCGATCAAATCAGCCTGTCGACCCACCACCACAGGGTGTTTTAAACATTCAACTTTGGAGAGTGCTCCCTCTGCAGAGTCTTTACTGCTACTCAGGGGAATATCCAGTATAAGTAGAGCATTTTGGGGGTCAATCTGTCCAGTACACCACCCCACCAACTGGTGTACAGCCATTTCTACTGGGGAAGCCATTAATCTAACAATAATTCATAATTTTTGTCCACTAGAAGGTGCAAAATCCCAGTGGTGAGCCTCCAAAGTGTAACCCCTAGGTGGCACTATCCCAAGGGCTACTACCCCTGCCTGCTTGGCTAGTAGCAGGTTAAGGGGCCTGAGTCCTGAAACGAGTGCCTCCGCCTGGAGGTCAGGGTTGGTAGTGGTCAAGTTAACCTGGGCACAGCGCTCTGGGACACTGTAACCCCCTCTTCCCTTACTAGTGGCCAGAACAATACACAATAATCACATTCACAATACCCCTGATACACCACACAAGTACCCACACTGTTTGCACTTACCACCAGGACTTTCCTCTGGCCCAGCCCTGGGGACCCCTGTATAACAAGGTTATACACAGCAAATAACAGCAGTACAGTACTCTTGCACAAACTGGAACCACAGTCAGGGTAAATGCGAAAAAGAGTTAGATCTGATTTATTTAAGGGGCTTGAACAAGGGAGAGATGTAATCAGGTTAATTTGCTTAAAGGCTCTGTCAATCAAACAGTTATGCATGCACCTCAGGGTCTGTAAAGAGTCACACACTCTGGGTACCCAGATGGAGAATGGTGGGCTAGCCATTAACATTGCAGCTGGTTGGGACCCTGTGATGGAAGAAAACAACTTGCACAACACACACTATTTGTAATCCAGAGTCAGAAGGCTCAGTTCATGAACAGAATACAACAAGACAATCGGATGACACACTTTTAGATTAGGCTGTTGTTGCAGGGAGCTACCCTGATGATTACTCATGATACCCAAGACTGGACACAGGCTTTACAAAAATCGAGACAGCAGGTGGTTAATCTGGAGTGCCAGGAGATGCAGGGCCCACACAATTCACTGAGGTGTCATTCCTGTTCAAGCGTGGAGCAGGGGGCTGATCCTCAGGCAGGTCTCTCGTTGGTAGCTTTCTCTGTGCAGTGGGGTAGTCTGGCAGGGCCAGCGTGGCATGGCCCAGGCCAAATGGAGATGAACATGAATTCAGTCTGATTAGGCTGGATAAAGCTTCCAGCAAGCAGAACACAGTTCACACAGTGGGGAACCAAATCATGACCCACTTTCAATACACAGCACATTTACATGTAAGGAAATTCTACTGTACCAGGCAAACCGCTTTCCGGTCATGATTGCAAAGTCTCTGCACAAACCGGGGATTCAAAACCAGCTGGAAATCCTGACAGGCCAATCGCATTCAGCAAATCTTTGGTCTTCTTCTGGTTAAAGCCTGGTCACAGTCCAGTGGCTTAAATAGTCCTCACAACTCAGATTCAGTCTGAATAAACTCTATTTTCCCTCTCAGGGTCAGCAGGCAGACAGGCAGGCCAAAACTCAGCCCCTTCACAGTTCTCCCATGCAAAACTACACAGAACTGCTACTCAAAAATCACTTGAGCTGTTACTTCTTCACTTCTCACCTCAAAACAGAAACTAGCTGCAGCAGCCTGGGAAATTCCCCAAGATCCAAAAGGTTCAGTTGGCTGATCCTCCTGTCAGTCACAATAAAGGCTCCCCCTTCAGGTGCAAAAAAAGGTGCAAAAATGCCCCAAACTACAATGACTCCAGACAGCTCTTGTAGTCCGGCTCCATTTTAGGTCCCACCAGTACTGATTGGTCCAATTCACAGTCCAGGACCAAGATAGTGGAGATAAACAAAACCGTCCTTGCTGCAAAGAAGGCAGGTTAGACAAACTAAATTATCATTATCACTCTAAATGATTTTCAGCATAGTTACATCCCTCAACAGAGCTCCCTCTCAGATTACTTATGACTGCAATCCAGGCAGCTTCCAAAGAGACAGTACACAGAGGCTACACAGGCACTCTCCGGCAATCACACTCAAACTGACAAAATGCAGGACACCAGCCTGGCAGTGAGCATTTAGGCAAGCTCGAGGAAGACTTTTCATAAACCCCCTTTTTTTTTTCCCAATTGTTTAACCAGGTGAGACACACTAAGCTGAAAGCTTGTTTACAGGTGCAACCTGGGAGCACAGGGAAGTTAAATGACTTGCTCAGGGTCACACTGTATGCAAGTGGGGGCTATGGGATTCAAACCTAAGTCTCCAGCTTCACAGTTCAGAGCCTTAAACCACTGTGCTATACTGCCTCCCTGAGGAAGGGGGGTTACAATAGTCTTCTTATTTGTTCTTATTTATTTATTTATTAAAAAGTTTCACCAGAAAAGGCACACTGAGCAAAAATTGCTCATCTCATGGTGCGTTCTGTGAAAGGGTGGAGGGAGGCACATAAACAATTGAAAATAAAACATCAGAGTAACATCAAGGGCACAACAGAGTACATTACAATTGAGTAAACATGGTAGAGCAGTCAAATACAATAAAGGTAATTCTGCAGCAATAACTAAAATGGTAGTCACAGGTAAGTGCAAGGTAACTATACAGACTGAATGGTTCAGTGCCAGAGTTAATAGGTTGCAGGGTACGCAGAACTTTGTAACCAGTTACGTGAGTCACCTCATGAAATCGACAGGTGAAAATGTTCAAATCCAACCTGACATTTGATTTTGGGGAGTGACTGTCAAATCACCTTTCAGGTTGGATATGAAAAATGCCACCTGTCTTGTTCATGAGTTGGGGTCCCAAAAAAACAACGTTGAATGTTTGGCGACAAAAATGTTAAAAATTAGCTAAGTTATGAGTGAACATTGAAATATTTCAATGTTCACTCAGAACTTAATCATTTTACCATATTTTTACACTTTGGGGGAGGTAGGGTGGTGGGTGCTGAGTGGGGGGATTGGGGTGGGGAGGGTAGGTTGTGGGAGGTCAGATCAGTGATTGATGGTTTTCTTATTTTCATGTTACAACAACAACAATAACAAAATAAAGACAATAAGGGTCTGTTTTTTGTTTTATCAGGAACATTAACAACTTAAATGGATCCAACACTCTGGATTGGGCACCCAGGTGTTGGCTTTGACTGTTTGATGGCACCAGGGAGGGGGCCCTGGTGTCACCACCTATACATGGGGGGCAGGTGACCTAAAGGGAAGGGTGGACAAGTGATACCAGGGGTGGGCACCCCGGCCCCTTCAGACGACTATACATATAACAGGGAACAATGAGAGAGGGCTGGCTGAGCTGGGGAGGGAACAAGAATAGGAAAACACAGATAAATAGCTGGATAGACAGACAGATAGATATGAGAGCGAGACTGAGATTGGCAGTTTATTGTTGGCAGCATGCCTCCATCTGTGGCTGCAGATGTCAACAAAGTCACTCTGTTCTTATACTGAGAACGTGGGTGAATGGCTTATCTCGCTAAGCTGGGTACCCTGGATTCTGGGTCTGGATCTGGCATAAGGTGTCATTACAAATCTTTTCACATCTTGAGACTCCGCCAGCCTGATCATGCATGCAAATGCCTGTGATAGTCTGTCAAATGCTGTCAGTTATTAAGGTGCAAAAACTGGGTTTAACATTGATCACGCCACTCAACCCTAACTGCAC